>BMAU01000645.1:5000-522718 GCA_019973935.1 Trichonephila clavipes | reverse complement strand
TATAATACTCGTAATGATTCAGAATCAAACGGCTAACTCACAACAAAGAAAATTGCATAAGATACATGAATACTTTTAGCATAAACTATAGAGAAGATTGAAAAACTGAAACAATTACTTTCTTCCCGAATGCTGATATTTAAACAATCCTATTTCTCAATAATGAACCGTTGTTATGCATATAATTACAAAAGTATCATTTTAATACAATTAGTGACGAAGACTGGAAATAAATTAGATGTAAATAACGTGTTGAAACACACTTAATGATAAATTAGATAATATAGCTGTGTTATTAATGATCCTAAGAGTAATTAGTAAAATCACTGTTAAGAAATGAAACAATTGTTTTATAAAAACATTCTAGAATAACTGAATGAATAAGATTTCAGTGATTAATTACTCTTTTACAAATAGGTATACAATAGAAAAAAAATAATTATCTTATTTCTAAGTACTGTATGTAAAAATTATCAGTAAACTATACGTAAATTTGAAGCGGATTACTTAAATTAGGATTCTATTCTTCGAGTATAACTTTTCTAATTTTTGAATAGATAACGCAAGATTTATCCATTCGATGAGTTTACATCATTTAACATTTAGCTTTTTTAAACGGAAGTGATAAAAATCAGATTTGCTCGATACTCTTTACTTTTACTTTTCTCAAAAATTAGCAAAAAGCACTACAATTTCAGTTTGTTGAAATCAGAAAAAAAATAAGTAACATGACAAAAGTTATAACTCGTTTATAATTTACGTGTTGTACCAGAATATGCCTAAACTATACAAATATAATTTTATATTATAGACTATTCAAAATAATTTTAAGGAAGAAAACACATTTGGCAATTCCGCTATTTGGATTTGATGGGGTTTTTTTGTAGATTAACTTATCAGTTTAAATGCCTTGATACCGATAAAAGCTAAGTCCAAGAGAAACACCGTAATGCAGAATAATGTTGGGAGGTTTTTAGACTTAGACGTCTGATTAAATTATATTCTGCAGAACATCAGATACATGACTGATGTAGATGTTCATTGAACAATGAGAACTCCTTCTTCAAGAACTGTTGGATAGTCTTATGCTGAGTATGGGCAAACTTTGTTATGGAACATTGCTTTCAGGGGAGCATCTCTAAGGAACTTGGGTTTATTATTCTTTATCTTAGTCAGATAGTGTTTATAGCCAACGCCATACTGTAAATAAAGACTTTTTCTGGTTTATTCAATACTGTTCATTTTTTGTTACTGGGCTTTCTTAGTCTTTTGAGCATTTCATTGTGCTGCTGTAGCAGGATCAAAGTGCCTTTTTTTTCTAAAGACGTGTTTAATGAGGTATAGACCTGCCGTCAAATAATTTTGTCTTGTGATTAATGAGAAAATAATAAAACTTAATACTAACAAAACATAAAACTCTATTTACTACGAAAAATTACCTTTTGCACTGTATAGTTATAAATGTTTTAGTTATACATGTAATTCAAATTAAAGTAACCTTAGCGTGACTTCTGTTGTTGTAGATTGGATAAGACAAAGAACTTATATAGGAATTGTAAGATGTTATTTTTTGTAGAATACATGCTGAATGGGAGTCATCTGCCAAACGATTTTTAAGCAGTTATTAAATTTGCTGCTGTTCTATTTTTTTGGCAAGAAGGTTTGCAAATACCATTTTAGAAACGTTTTATTCTGCATACCACTATTCCAGAACATAAAACTCACATCTCTTAGTCGCCTTTACTAATAATGCCATGTTTCTCGGTCCAATAAATTTGAAATTCTCTGTTACACTTACTATCTTGCACTTTTTGTTCTTTTGATTTACTAGCCATGCTAAGTAACAGTTAAAAATCATAAATATAACACAGATAAACTTTAAAATGCAGCTGTGTCAATGAAGTTGACTATGCTATGCGTAGACAAATTTTACATCATAAGCAATTGTAGCCTACGACGTAACTAAGTCAATAACAAGCGAGTGTGCTCCCCGCCGCCCCGTGACAGATCACTCGAGTTTGTTCGTAATACTTTATCGTGAACTTTGAAATAAATGCAAATCGTTTTGATCATTGGCATGCAAAAAATATTGTGTCACGTGCCCTCAGGTTCGCCATCCCTGTTCTATATTACGAATTTCAATTTTCCGTTTAACATTTTCTGAGTAATGGTGAAATCAAGAACAAAAATTACTCAAGCTTGGTACAATAATGTATACGTATGTGGCGGTGTGATATCTATATTAACTAGTACCAACATCACTCGAAGACGATCGTTTTGGCGTAATCGGTATCGCGTACGGAACGGAAGGTAACCTGAACGAACCTTCATTCCCTCATTGGTGACCCCGGCCGTGCAAAAGAACCACACCCGTCTCGAACCGCAGTCGTGGCGCCATCTATCCACCGCCAAAGCAACCAAGCCTTCAAACATTGAAACAAATTAGCCGTTACTTCTCAAAGTCGTTTCACACAAATGACGCAATTAAACCGTCACACAAATAGCGCAATTCTCAAGCCGTCACGCACGAATGACGCAACCCACCAAGTGACGCAACTGCTTACATGCTCGTCACGAATATGGTATCGTTCGTTCGCCTATTCCCCGAAACACTGGAAGGGGTATGTGATATCTATATGAACTAGTAACAACATCACGAGAAGACGATAGTTTTGTCGTAATCGGTAAAGTACTCGCGTACGGAACGGAAGGTACCCAGAACGAACCTTCGTTCCCTTTCGTATATATTTATATGATTAATGTGTCCTATAGATACAATATGTACAAACTTATGTATATTTGAGCATCAAGAAATAAAAGATCTAGAAAATATTATAAACATTTCCTCCCATGACGAAACAATATAATTATATATATACTTTTAATTATACCGGGTATCTGAAATGTTTGGCTACTCTTTCAAAAAAAATATCAAAGTTTTTTAAAAATATTTTTCTGTACAATTACAATGCACATACTAAAAGGTGATCACAACACATGGAGTCTGTACAAGATTCTAGCCACATTTCATGACGCATTGAAGGATCGACAGTCTGGATAGTCGTTGTAGTTCGACTTTTCAGTTCATCAGTGTTATGAAGTTAGTAAGCAATGCTTTTGATGTATCCTCAAGAGAAAGATTTCAACTGTGTTATGTCTAGAGATCAAGGTGCCTACGATAATCTCGTCCGTCGTTTGGAGCGTTTTTCATCTAAATTCTTTGTCTTACTTCCAAACTCCAGTGTGGTGGTGGCCCATTTAAGTTGTACATGCATTGCAGATTAAAATTCAATAAATAATTCTGCAACTTGTACTTGTTGTTGTTGCACGCCTCCATTGGTCAGCAGTACTAGACCAGATCCATGACATCATATACTTTCAGAAAGTCCAACACCAGCAAGGGAACGTCTGCTAAGTCCTTCTTGGTGAGCCCTAGGTACTCGAGGATGTGAGCAGGCGTGGCTGGCTCAGAAGAACAGTTCTTGCACATTTCAAAGCTCTTGCGTCCTTCAGAAAATTTCATTGATTTGATATGTCCACTTTGAAAGCGGGCTAGAAGAGTTTGATCCTGTCTTGTAAAACCGTGCGCCAGAGAGCCTCCAGGACGAGAACATTGATACCAATGGTGGTCGGGAGGGGAGCAATTCAAGCGGTCTTATTCTGGTGTTTAGTTCTAGAGAAAATCTCCAAAAAGGTGAGGGATGCTGACGGCTCTGGTAACTCGCACACAAGCTTGGCCAAAGTGTCCGCAATCTCATTTCCCTCTAGATCTATGTGAACAGTACTTGCACTTGTTCTTGTAGTGAAGTAATTTTAAAACGACAATATAACTAAACGTTACCGTTGCACTATCTAGTTTGCATTTTACCAAACAGAAACTTTAACCTTTCCCTTATTGAAATAGGATACATTACATATTTTATACACAATACACGATTTACTGATGTGAAGCACATTGCAAGTTATTTTGTTCTTTGACAAAATTTCTTATTCCCCCCTAGCCATATGTCAACCTACCTGATGCATTTTATATTTTTTTTTGTCCTACGTGCTTTTTATATTTTTTTTTATTAACTCCAAGAGCGAAATTTGATTTTTAGTTTTTACAGTTCTCTTTTCAAATTACAGTTATAAAAACAGTTATTCATTAGATGTTTATTTTGTTTACAGTTAGCAAACAAATATGTACACTGACGTTTATTATAGATATCAGAACGTGCCAAAAATATTACTGTGAAGTTTCATACCGGTTGGATTATTTTGCTGGATGGATTATGTATGTAGCTTGTTTTCCTCACTCGATTTAACACACGAAACCAATATAATAATAAAAAAATCTTCAGTTCTTACTTATACTGTAAATGGATCATAAATGAGCGTTTGCAGTAAAAACATAAATGGAAGGATTTCCAATCCTCGTATTTCTGAAGCATAAAACTTCTTACTGTTATGAACGGGTTTATGAAGGGCTAAGTTAGAAGAATATCTAATGTATTATGGAAAGAAATATTTTATCTTAAATGCACTTTAAGAGATGGAACAAGAGGGGGGGGGATTAATTTTATAATGTTCCTGTTTGTCAATGCTTAAGTAGGCATAAGGTAAATAAAATATTCAAGGTTGCTTTCCATTAAAAATATGGGTGTGGGTTTCCGTTCATTCCAAGATTTATAAGGTCTTAATATTTTTAAAGGAATGTGCATTCTTTTCTGAAAAATAAATTTATATTTAATTGTGATTGTGTAAAGTTCACCAAAAGATTTAATAAGAAAAATGGATTGAAATTTTTAAATCACTCTAAAATTTCTATTTGTGTTTTGTTATTGTACTAAATTTGAAACACTTTTGAAAAATTTCTTGCTACTTTATCTTTTCGGTTTTGTTGTTTCTTAACCATATATTTGGTTATAAATTACATTAATTAAAATTGCTGCAGAACATTTGCATATACCGGGTGTTTCAAAAGTGACGCACATCAACCTTTGTGGTTGAGTTTTAAAGAAAGATAAGTTATGTTAACAAACAGAATAAAGGACAAACAAAAGTTGAATGGTTATCTTTATTGTCTGGTGTCAGATACTGTACAATAACAATAAATGTTCAAAATGATGTCCGTTTTCCTAGACACACAGTCGAACTGTTTTTTACCAGATTAATTGACACTTTACGAATATTGTGATATTTAATGTCGAATATTGCATGAAGAGAGGATTCTCTTAAGTTCATCAAGCGTTGGGGAATTGTTCCTAAAGGTGCCATTTTTCAGATATCCCCAAAGGAAAAAATCCAGAATTGACAAGTCGTGGGAACATGGTAGCCAAAGTCATTTGGAAATGACACAATCATAGAAAAATCCAGTTAAAACTTCCATAGTGTCCCGGGATGTGTGACACGTTGCGCCGTCTTGCTGCAACCAAGATACTGTTCATCACTGTTTAGCAAGGATATGAATTCCGTAATGATATTTATGTAGGCTGACGGTCTTTTCATTGGACTTTGTTAAGTGGTCTCCACATCTGCCACTTTCGTTTTCACTATGGACGCTCTACCAGAGGGTTTCCTGTCTGCAACGGATCCTGTGCCATGGAACCATTGTACTAAACGTGTAATAGTCGATGCATTTGGTGCTTTTTTACCAGGATATTTCTGCTGAAATGTGTTTAACACAGGCAATGAGATTTTGTAGCGAAATAAAATTCAACGATGGCTATTCTTTGCTCTTGGAAAAAAAAATCATGCACCTGCCGTTGTGCTCAAATGACTATATCTGACAAGTATTTTGGAACTGATGCCTGATGCGTTCAAAACTTCTTATGTTGGGGCGCCTGCTGCCATCTAGTGACAGAAATCACCACCAACCCAACTATGAGGATGTGGGCGACTTTTGAAACTCTCGGTATTTAATGTACCAACTACGTTTGGAGCCATGATTTTGAAAAAACGTATTAATGATTGTATTTTTTTTTTTAATATTTAGAGTAACTTGAATCAGAATATATAGGTAAAATTGTCTTATATATATAAAAATATTATTACAATACAAAAATTGTAATGTAAGATTTTGACAATAAATGAAGAAAAAATTATATATAGTTTCAAAATATTCTCCTTTTTACTGCAAATGTTTCCATAATAATATTTTCCTATATTTATAGTTTCCTACAGAGCCAGAATTGGGGCTTTCACATTATTTTCAGGGTTACGATAAATCGAAATATTAACTTGTGTTTTTCAGAATTTCTCTACTGTGATATATTAAAATATGAATCTTCTAATTAAAATATAAAATCTTCTAAATTATATTTTTTGAAAAATTTTAATTCCCACACTCATGAATAGCTTGAAAATATTTCCACTAAATTTTATCTAAGTATTTTAAAAATAGTTTGAGTTATCAAATTTAAAAAAAAATGTGATTGTTAAAATACAGTTTTTCAGGAAAATGTAGTGAAACAAAAATAAATGTATCAAATAAGTCAGATCTTATTATTTTCAGATCTTACTATGTTTTTAAAGTTTTTATTTTTAAATATAGGCTGTAAATATATTTTGAAACAGAAAAAAATGAATGCTTATGAGAAGATCTCAATTTTTGATTTCGAAATGCTAACGTTCGATTTTTTTTCATAATTTTATTTCCGTGTTTCGTAGGCTCAATAGAAAGTCAATTTTCGAATGTCAAAATTTCAAATATTTCATTGGATAAATAAAAAAATGATATTTTCTCCATAATTAATATTTTAAACAAAATAGGATACTTTAAAACAGGTCTAGCTATTATTCTTAGGAATTAATTCTATAGAATTTAATCAAATTAAGTGTTTTGTATACGTTTCTTAAATTTATGAGTTGATTTCTTCAGGGAAAAGGCTTAAGTATGTAAAGTCTCTTTTACTTTATATTTCAATTAACTCATTTATGAACACCAGGGTGTCATAAAAGCACTTGAACATGTGATTATGTGAAATCGGAATAAAGAAAAATCACGACTTGTTTCGAAATTTAAAATTTTTTTTTTTGTGAGAAATAAAATTGTTGTCAATCATGAATATTTATGATTCACATTTTTTTTACACATTTTGAACATTATGTTACGAAATCTTTACTTTTTAGTATTTTTGGTGGATGTTTCTACATTAATTGTAACATAATTTTTTTTCTATTTATTGATATATTATTAATTGACTATTATATATTGCCATGTATTTATTTTGTCCTTTCTTACTTTTGCATTTTTAGTTCATAAAACTAGGTTGAAAATATATTAGTACTACAGTGATTCGCTCGCTCATTATACACTCATGGACAAGAAAAATTAACTCACCAAGAAGAAATCGTCACAATGAAACGAAATTTTATATACGTAATATTAATTAATTAATAATAAATTTTATATACGTAATTCATACTTTGATATGAGTAAAAGATTAGAAAATCAAAGAAAAAGGATCATTTAATTCAAAAATAAAGGCAAAAGAACAGAAGATTTTATACCCTGTTGATCCCTCTCTAGCGTGAATGCAAGATGCGATACGATCGAACATTGAGACATACAAGTTTTGTATGATGTCTTGAGACATTTCGTTCCATATTTGCTGTAATCTTGTCAATAGTTCGTTAAAACTCGTGAGATGTCCAACTCGCCATCCCAAATGATCCCAAATATGCTCGATTGAGGACAAATCTGTGGATCAGGCAGGCCATGGAAGGGTAGTAACAGTGTGGACACAGTCCTGTGACACCCTTGCCATGTGAGGCCTAGCTTTGTCTTGTTAAAAATGACTCCTGGAAGCCGTTACTTGAGTGAAAACACATCTGGTTGCAGGATGTCAAGGACATACCGCTGGGCTGTCATGGTGCCACGGATCAATACTAGGGGTGACCATGTATTCTAGGCAATGGCACCCCATAACATCACACCAGCTGTGAGAGTGGTGTATCGCTGTAAAGCAAATGCAGGATTAAGGCACTCAACACGCTGTCTCCACACACGCACACGATTGTCCTCTCTGCTGAGATTCAATCTGGATTCGTTGCTAAAGACGACTTGGTTCCATTCCACTGCAGTTCAGTTTCTTCGTGCGTGGCACCCCTCCAAACGGAAGTGACGATGGTTGGGCGTCAATGTCAGCAAACGTGATGGGCGTCGCGATCAGAAATGTCCTTCAGCCAGGCGCCTTCGTATGGTTCGAGATGACACAGGGGCCCCTAATGAAGGTGTTACCATTGCCTGGGTGGCGGCCGATGAAGCAGTTGCATGCATGCATGCATTTCTTATGAAGTGGGGTCTTCCCAACAACTGGTCAGTCGAGGGCGTCCTGAGCCTGGTACTCGTGTAAATAACACATCTCTCGGATCCACTGGTCCCAACACCTTCTTTACAAAACAATCAGAGCGCGGTCTAACTACTCGCCTAGCTGACCACCCAGCTTCCATCAAGCAGATGATTCTTCCCCTCTCAAAATGCGACAGCTGCTCATTTTGTCTGCGAAAATGGCATAATGGCATGACCACCTCAGCTCTTGCTTTGTTGACTAGTCAGCACACTCCAACAAGCTTTGGTTACCTGTTTTATACTCCACGGAGAATGACGTTAAACGCCCTCTACCGGCTATATGTACAGCGCAATCCCGCTGCATTTCTAATCATTTGTATATCTCTTCGACATGTATCTTCATGCTAAGTTTTGTTACGATCCCGCAATTATTTCTTGGTGTACTAATTTTTTTTCTATGAGTGTATATCAGATTGGAAACTATATAAATATGAAAATTCACTAAAATTCACTTAATTTTGATAAACGAAAACATTTGAAGATTATATGCTTTTGTGAAAACTTCGATCCACATATATTATATTCATCATTGTAATTCTATTTTAGATTTTCTTTAAGAAAAACTTGTTAGGATTTGAGTTTGAAATGAAGAGTTGGGAAGCACAAAATGGAGTAATTTTTATTACATTAAATATTTGGTTATTTTCTAAGAAAATCAACTATCTCTGTATTGCAGGCAAAAACAATTTAATTCC
Source organism: Trichonephila clavipes (assembly GCA_019973935.1). NCBI lineage: Eukaryota > Metazoa > Arthropoda > Arachnida > Araneae > Nephilidae > Trichonephila > Trichonephila clavipes. The sequence continues at coordinate 513,688 of BMAU01000645.1, read as the reverse complement.
ACAAATAATATCGGGTAATGAAAACAGAGCTTGGACCGAAATCCTCTTAATGTCTTTCTACTAGTGCACTTTCATTAGAAAAATAAGGGAAATTTGTTCATTGCATTTTCAACCTGCTGAGTCTCCAGACAATTGCAGAACTTTCACTAATCCGCTGAAATGTTTTTGGTGTTTTTGTTCTGTATTCTTTTCAATAGGTATTTGATTGCTAAGAAACAAGTCGAAATTACTCGTGCAATAATTTTTTTCTACAGTAAATAATTTACTTTTTGAAACCACGAGTTACTTCATGTGGTCAGTTCTACTCAATTTATTCTCTATTTTCTTGATTTTAATAAATAGGAATACACTTTAATTGTTTAGGTTTTTGTTTTGTTTAAAGTTTAACAAGTCAATTTCATACAAATCATCTTTTACACAAATTTAATTTTTCGTGTGAATATAAGAACATGTTTTCAAATACAATGTTCTTATTAATTTTCTCTTTAAGATCCCTAATACATCATTCACAAATATCTTCAAAATATTTGAAATATCTTAATATTATACTTTATTGTTTGATGGTTTGCTCATACCAGAGTTGTTTTATTGAATGGAAATATAAAAATAAATTTAATTCAGTCGTATATTTTGAAAGGGAAAAGGCTCAAAAAGATTACATCTCTACTTTCACGTGGACATGATTATTATAAAAATGCTTTATACATATTTATGTTAGATAAAATTTTGTTTCAGAAAGTAAATCAAAGCTACTTAGAAAATCTTTAGGCCGTTATTTGCAATTATGAGTTCCATCAGCAATAGCCGTCGATTCATTTTTATGTGTGACATTTGTAAGCAATACAACATTCAAAATATCCAATAATATCCAGTGAACATTTAAAGGGTGGCCTATTTTTTTAAGGACTGCACGTAAATAGTAATTTTAATCACAAATTATTCTTTATCACTTACCAGAGTTGTAATTTGGTTTTTATAGGGTTTAATAATCCAATGAAGTTTAATTACTTTACACTATTTATAATTTTTTTTTATCTAATGCACCAAATCAGACTCATAAAATTTTTTCCACCAATTCTTCCTTTTTTTGCTTGCAAAGGAAGTCTACTTATCAGTTGTAACCCTTAGTTACTAGATTTTATTGTAAATGTATAACTGGCAGAATGTTTCCTTTTCAAACGAGGAACTGCCCAAGAGGAAAGGAACATAATCCTTTTTGTAATGTCTTTTGAAATAAATTGCTGATTCTGCAGCAGGTTCCCAGTTACTCTCTCAAAAGAGTCTTTTTTTAACGTAAAGAAAAGGAAGATATTTTATTACGTTTTGCCTTAAGAATTTAAGCCCTTATTTTTGTGAGAATGTACATATTGAATTTCAGAAATAATAGAATCTCCTATGATTTGAAAAATGCCTTTCTTTATGCGACAGCATTTTTACTCGTCTCGTATTCTGTTTAAATTTCAATTTATTCTAAGCTTATCTTTTTGTATTGATGCTTTTCGAATGAATTTTTACGCGGCTCTGATGAGTAAATTCTTTAATACGTTGTTAATATTTCATGACATTTGATGTATGTGTTAACGTTAAAACTGAAACAATTAAGTTTTCTATACTAAATGATTACAATATATGTGAATATATTACATACAAACAAAGTAGTTATAATTACAGGTCCACTTTCAAAATGTAGTAAAAAGAACAAATGTTCATAATGACTTCAAATTTAAAATGAATGTGCTTGAAAATGGGGAAACGGAATGGGGGGCTTGAGAAACAGGTCCCAAAGATAGCACTAACGAAAGTAGATTTTGTATCAATTTACAACGGAGTTGGCACGAGTTATTCATTAAACCAACTATAATACTGTTTATTATGCTCGTTATTTCGGTTTTTTTAACAGGATAACATAACTTTCAAATCATTCAATTGTTAGTGAAAGGCCCATTCACCATGGCAAGATCGTACTTCATTGGATGGGAAAATTTGGTTTTTAATTGTCCTAGGTCCAAAAAGTAACAGTGAAAACATCAATGATATTTTTTCTTATGGCATACCATTTCCTCTTTCAAATATAGTCAGCTCAAATTTGAAGCCATTCTGAGCAGCAGTTCTTTTTAACAGTAGCTTTAATTACAATCATCCAGTATTTAACTTTATTAGCACGAATTTGGTTTTTTGTTGTTCCAATATTAGTTTTGTTCTTGAAATGTATTTCAAGTTAAATCACTGAAAATTTGATAATAGGCATTATCCATTAAAATATTCTAAATTTCTACATTAGATAATACTTTTTATGAATGTTTGAAGTTTCATATTACGTACATAAATAAAAATATAACCCTTTTCCTCAGTGATTGCTTATTAACCTGACATGTTAAAGCTACAAGCTTGTCATTGATAAGGGACTTCGTAGTAAGGATCGCCCAAATGAAAACAACAGTACAATCGGTTTGATAAATGATTTAATGGTATTAATATAAATAAGCATACAAAAGAAAAAACACAGGCATAACAGATAAATTAGGCAAAGTCTCCTTGTAGGTTGAAACAAGTGTCCCAGGGGTTCATGGTTGAAGAAGCTCCGATGTTGGTTGGGGAACCAGTTTTCAACATCAGCTTAGACCTCATTATCACCGGGAAATCGCCATTCTTTCAAAGCTTTCTGGAGGTCGAGGCTGTAAAGCGGATATTCGAGAACCTCTCAGCGGAATTGCTGAAACATTATTTGGCACGCCACAGACACAAGAGGACGAACATATCCATGCAAAATAACCCCGGTGGACAGTTTGTCACGTCATCATTGCTTGATATTCTTTCTCAGTTCATGCTGTGGGGAACAGTACGGGGAAGCATTGGCAGTCGTATCGTTTGGGGGCATCCATGTTGCAAATGTGTGATGCCTTTCAACACTCCCACGCTAACACATACGCTAACACACACGCATATGGCGGGATCTGACGTTATCTCATGCATTTCCGGCTCTCTGTGCCCTCTATAGGGGCATGCGCTGTCATCTTTCTTTTCAAATTGCTGAGTTATTTCAGCAACACTCTAGTTGAGCGACCCTTTTTATTTTGAATCAAGGAATAATGTTGGTCACGAGTTCGTATAAGCCTGACCACTCGGTTACTGCGGCCATCTTAAATTGATGGGAATGACTAGACGCTTTTATTTAATTGAGTAAATAGCTCCTGAATTACGTAAATTTATCCCAAAACTTTTTAATAATTACGAAATTATTATTATATTTTTGTGTAAGATTGTATTAAGTTTCACCTCTTCCACATCACCAATTTTCAAGTGTATTTTTTAGTACACTCTTCGTTGATGAATTTCTATCTGATGCGCCTTTTAATTGTTAATATATGTTTACTGTATGTCTTATTGAATGCAATATCTCATAATGATAATATTTCTGATAGTTTTATTTAGGCTTCTTTGCACTGTTAAAGTAAGGTTATGCTGCTAATGGATTTGAAGGAAATTGCATTAGTAGAGAAGAGGAGTTTTTGCGAAGCCTCCCATCTCCTTAATGTTCTGGAATCGGTCATTTTAATTGAATTTTTCGCTTAGTTTTTGGTTTTATTGACAAGCATGATATATTAATGTCTCGATCAATTCCGAAAGAATGCGATTTTTTTAATGTATTTTAATGGGAAAAGAATGCGAATTTATTCAAAATAATGGCCATTTTCTTAGGAATAGATGTTAAAAAAATAATTTCTTTATAATTAGTAGATTTTTTTTTCCTCATAAAAATCATTCAACATCGGAAGAAATTAAAATAATTTTACAGCAAAAGAAAAAGTTCCCTGAAATTGTTTGAGTTTGTATCCGTATTTTGAAAACTAATTGCTAATCGCTCTTACTAACTTATTATTTTCCCAGAAAAGAAGACTTTGGGGGGATCTCCTGTTTGGTTTCTGATAAGATGTATAATTGTTTAGAACTCCTCATAATTTTTTACATCAAATCTCTTTTATGTTACTATTTGATTATTGCTTAAGGTATCCCGTTACTTGCAACAACTTTAAAAAAAATGGAGATTTTTTTGTGGTTTTAGATTTATTTAGTATATTTTAAGAAAAAAAAAGACTAAAATTAAGAAGAGAAAAATAAGTTATTACTGCTAAAATGGGGGAAAAATGGGTAAAAATTGATAAAAAATGACATAAACGGGCCCTCTATTTACAAATAGTAAATGAACAAATTCACAATTTTACAATTTTGATGTATTAATTTGCTCTTCAATTTTGAAAAGACTTTCAGGATAAGAATTTATTTTTTATTTTTACAAAAACTAGAACACTTTATCTTAATTTTTTTATTAAATTGCTTAAAGACACAGAGATTATATTCGCGCATAAAAAACTGTAAATTTTGTAATAAAACAGTGATTGATAAATCTGAAGGTTAACACACTTCTACTGTTATACAGAACATACAACAAATTTCAGCAAATTATTTTAAAAAGTTTTTGAGCAATCGCTGTTTCAGTTTGAACTTTTCGAAAAAAACATTTAGAGTAAAACGAATTCTAAAGTTTGACATCTTATGTAAAGTTATGGTATCTGACTTTTCTAAAACACTAAAAGTTTTTGTTCTAATCAATGGAAAATAAAAAATAGGTATTTTTATAAAGCTAAAATAAGATTGCCTATAAAATAAAATCATAAATAAAATTTGACAATTTTTAAAAAAATCATGATTTTAGGGTAGTCGGATATCCTAAACAATAAATAAATATTTGCTATTTATAAAAAAAACTTACATTCTTACATCAATGGTTTCAGTTTCTATCGTTATGTGCTTTTTTATATAACAATTTTTAAAATATCAGATATTTTCATGCAGAAACTTTGCACCCTTCCTTCTTTCTAAGTTATTAGAATAAGAGTATAAAAGCTTGATAATTACTGATATCGGCATTTTTTTGATTTATTTGAATGGCTTTTTTGAGAGTAGGGAGGGGGAGGAATTAACATAAGTACGAAAGAAAGATACTTGTTTTTGACATTTCTTTTTATTTTCATGTCTTGGCTTCTGATTCTCTCCGGAGCATTATCGCAAGTAGGTGATCAGTATTCGTTTTAAACTAAGGAAATACAATAATATAATTGATACTTTTCTGTAATTATACTCTACATCACAACATTTACTCAAAAGAAAAACACGTAGAACTATTGTGAACTATGAGTATCCTGGAAGATAACCACCCAATAATACATCCTTAGAAAATAAAGGCAATGTTTCACAATTTATCATAATTGGATAGTTCTTATTGTTGTCTCAAAACCTTTTCTTCGATCGAAAATAAATAAAGATGAATTTTCCTTGCGATTAGGATTAAGTTTTATTTTCGTGACAGCATCGGAATTTGCTATCGCAGCAAACATATGTCCGTAATCATTCGTCGAAGTGAAGAAGGACGAAGACATCCATCAGTAATACATTCGTTGATGGATGTTCTTTCTAAGCGACTACATTATTTGCCTTCTTTTCTTCCCCCTTTCTGAAGATCAATGCCTTTGAGATTTATATGAATGACTGCATTATACACTTATCTCTCCACAGAAGTTGATGTGAAATTCAGACGAAAGCATCAGTTTTATTTTCAGTTGCTTGATACTCATGAGTCTCGGAAGAACTTTAATGCGAACACTGATGATCTTGGAAATGAGCTTTGGGATGGATAATAGCTGACATTTTCGATCGCCTCTCCTCAGTTAAAAGCACCAAGACTTCCCTTAAGTAACAAACTGGGATATTATCAAGGCTTCTTTCCTTTTTGACAGTTACTGTTTCTAGAAGATTAAAGGATTATTTGTGACGATTTGATACTTTATGGATATGTTGATAGGAGACTAGAAAGGAATTGCTAATGTTCCATTAAAATTGAGTATGACATTATTGAAATCATTGAATGGATAATTTGTTTCTCGAATGGTTTTATTACATGAGCATTAGATGTGCATTGAAATAAAGATGCTAAAATTCCAAGGTTTTGCATTTAAATCAATGCTTCTGATTACATTATGTCCTGTTTTTTGTTAATGGAACTAATGTTTGTTCGTTATATGAAAAAAAACGTTCCCCAATTGTGCACGATATCTCCCGACATCTGCTCCTGAATTTGGACTTTCTAAGAGTGAAGCGATGAAAACTTTTAAAGTGTTGTTTTATATAAAGATGTAATATGTCTATAAATTACAGCATTTTATGTGTGATGTTAAAGTATTTTAAACGCTCGTTATAAATATACATTGATTAATATTCAGAAAAAAATAAAGTTAAATTTGTTCATCATGTGATTGATTTTACGTATCGTAATAATTACTTTTTAGGCTAACAATTAATTATCGTTATAATTAATTGTTAGCTTAATATATAACTTGATTTGAAAAATTTAGGTTTACCCGCCCGCCTCTTTGGGTGTATCATGGCATTTCATGAATACATATGCTGTGTCTGTTTTAAGCTATTGATATGTAAATCTTATATATAGAAGTAAATAAATTAAAGAGACTAATAAATCCTAAAACATCTTAAAATCAAACCGAAAGAACCAAGAATATGGAACCATGACAAACCAAAAAAGAGATATTTAGCTAGAGTGGAAAAACTATTATGATTTCCCGAGCTGTCACTGGTTTAAGACAGTGAAACAGGGTAAAACTACTGTGTTTTGTGAGATCTCAACCTTCCTCTACAGTGGAAATTTTCGACATAATATTACAGGAGATAAGCCAAGGCAAGCGGCCAAAACCCGCGTGGGTTAATATAACAGCAATATAATAGAATTGGAATCTTACTATAGGAATCCGGGAGAAATAGACAATTATAAATATGTATAAACAAAAAATATTTACAAAATAGGTTAAAAATGATTATTACCATAATTAATAATAATGTAAATCAGCGAAGAAACTAGAATCTTACCCGATGTAGACAGATTCCATGAGTGTACTCTTATATATATATATATATATATATATATATATATATATATATATATATATATATATATATATATATACAATTTTCTTATATGCTTCACATATAGGTTTAAAAAGGACACTTGACTTTTTAAAACTGAAGTCTATTTTTTACGTCCCTGAAAATACTCATCAATTTCCGCAATACCCATTCTTAGCGGATCTCTACTTAACAAAAGAAATATGTGCTTAATAAATCTCAAGCCGTAGGTTTCACAGTTTAAAAACCAAAAATATTTATCTGCGTGCCTGCTTAATTCCCCTTGGGAGTCATTTTCGCAAAAGCCGTTCTTTGCGGATCTCTGTTCAAAAACAGAATCATTTTTACCAAATTTCATATCTGTAGGTCTAATAATTCAGTAAATCTCTATAGTTATAATTTAGGAGATAAAATATACATAATTAAAAACTACATATGTATATATATACATATGTATAACACGTTGCAAAATTAATCTAAGAATTAAGAGTTAAGAAAAATTGCACATAAACATAATGCTTTTTCATTCATCTGAATATCAATGTAATGCATGCAAAAAAATACATTTTACTGTTGAGATTTTCAAATATTCTTTATTTTTAAAGTATTTCTTGGCTACCCGATTACACAGAGCCTTTTTTAATACTATTTATTCAAACTGCGTTGTTTCTCTGTTGTTATCCTCAAGATATTTTATGAAGCCCATTTAAATGAAGAAATAAAACGAATGAATTTGGGACAAATAAATGAGTCAGGTATTCTGAATCTGTACCACCGCAAACCATTATAATACTGAAATATTTTGCAAATATTCAGAATAATTTATGGGTTTATTCGTCTTGTCTTCATAGTATATTATATAAACCTTACTTCCTTCCTATGACAGGTTTGAATGGTTTTATAAAGAAATAGGTAAAACGATAGTGGAAAATTGGAATATTGGCTAATGGACAGCCCTCACATTCATGCATTACTTAACACCAACGGATGATTCCAAGCAACAGTTTGAGATAGTATTGATCTTGATTGCACAAAGATTACAAGAGTCACGCAAAGTATGATATTATATGAGCTTTATTGCTGTAGAACATGGATTTCCAAAGCGGTTCCTAGGAAATCTGGGGATCCGTGGCAAATTAAAATTAATTTGAGGGTGCGTGGGTAATGTTAGGGGAGCCACAAAATGTTTAATATAAAATAAAGTATTTGTGATCCATTTTCATTATAATGAAAATTGATAGATATTAATCCTAATTTCAACGCGTTAAAAAAATTTTTAGGGTAAAAATTAAAAATTTTAGAAAAAAAATATTACAGTATATACGGAAAATACGTGTGTGTATGACGGATCTATACGCGTTTCTTCAATTAATCCTCTTGTGAATTCTTTAGGCTATCAATTCGCGTTATTCACAACCGACCCTCCGGCAGAAGAAAATCGTGATATTTAAATAAACTTACTATACATAGTTGAAGTTTTCTAGTTTGAAAGGAGAGTAAGAGAGAAGATGTACTCGAGTCAAGTGATAATGCTACTGAAGGTATAATATTAGAATTATTGTGATTTGAAACTTATTAGGATGAAACTAAAGTGATGATTGTTCATTAAAATTGAATTGATATTATATTAAATCGGATGATATGTTAGATCATTAATTAAGGTAAGGATCAAGTTTGATAGTCTCCAAATCGTTCGCGTTTTACCGTCGTTGTTCCTCTTTCGAGGTTAGCATTGAGACATTCTATTTATTATTATTTAAAATTATGTCTGTTCTATGTGTGCAAAAAATGATTAATTTGATCATGTCGAGTGTTTATTCCCTACCTCCCACACATCTAGGTGCCCGAGAGAGAGGTGCTTTCCTCTCACAAATATACTAGTAATCACCTGTCAAAAGGTGGAAGTCAGGACAACTACCGCCGCACTGTTCATGCTGGTTTAAAAAGGATCTGAGTCTCACGCTACATGTCTAACCTATAACTATAATAATATGGTATTACAAAAGATTCGTACGTCTAGACAATAGTTTAGTTTTGTTTAGTGTATGATCCCGAGATTTGAAGAAAATGCAACAAACTTGTCTTTGTTTTGAACGGAAAGTTGCATTATTCTTTACATTGTTAATTGTTAAAGTACGTTAATAAGGTATCAAATACAATTGATACCGTGTACATAGATTTACTAACCAAAGTTGTACTTTTGTTAAAGTTAATTTTTACAAAATAGTTTTACTGTATTATAGTTATCAATATCATTTTCACATCTATTATTTTCCGGATATAAAAGTTTTTATAATTTTTCTATTATGCATTGAAAATGGGCATATTATGGTTTGAATTTTGCATTTGGGAGATGCATGACCAAATTTTTGATGTAAAAAGAGGTCCACAAACACAGTAACAGTGGAAACCATTAATGTAGAACAATTAGAATGCATCAAAATATAAATAGAAAAACCGAGAAGGAATATAAATTATATAAATGATATAATAAGCGATGGACTTAAATATAATTTGCATTGCTGAGTAATATAGCAATATTTTTTCAGTTTGTTAAAATATATTAATTACCATGATAGAGAAAAATGTGATTCATATAAATTAGGAAGTGAAACAGCTAAAGAATCAAAGCAAATCCATCTAGGACATATGCATATGAAACAAAAAAGATGAACTGTTCATGAAAAACTCCGTTATCAAATGTAGGATATATTACATTTAATTGTACTGATTCTGCTGGGAAGTTTATAAAAAGTAATTAGAATTTTTTTTCATAAAAAGTGTTTGAGCGAAAAGTGAAAATTTTAATCAAAATAGGATTGGTGTGTAAATATTTTTAAGGTATCGGAGCATTATCACAGTACTTTTTAAAAATGGCGTACTAAAGCATTATGAATAATTTTTAAGGATCATTATCAATAACTATTAACAATTACCATCAATTATTCATAATCAATTCTTACCATCAAATTATCTAAATTTGTTAGAGGCTCCGACCTCTTTCTCAGGCACCTAGGTGTATATGTGAGGGAGGGAAGAAACACTCGACATGATCCAATTAATTTATTTATTTACCGCAAAAATAACAGACACAATTTCAAGTAATAATAGTAAGAGAACGTCTCAATGTTAACCGCGAAAGTGGAACAACGACAGTAAAACGCGAACAATTAGGAGACATTTAAACTTGATCTTTACCTTAATAAAGGATCAAAGCTATCATCCGATTTAATCTAATATCAAATCAATCCTAGTGAACAATCGTCACTTTAAAAGTACCTCCTAATAAGAATCAAATCACTATAATTCTAATATTATACCTTCAGTAGCAATCTTACCTGACTCGAGTATATCTTCTCTCCTACTCCCTCTCAAGCTTAAAAACCTTAACTCTACGTAAATTAAGTTAATTTAAATATCACGATTCTCTTCTTCCGAAGAGTTGGTTATGAATAACGCGAATTGATAACCCAAAGATTTTCCAAGAGGATTAATGGAAGGAAAACGTATAGATCCGTCACGAATTTTACAAAAAGTAACAATTACAAGTGAGATTTTAGCAATTTTTTTAAAAAAATCTTTAAAGGTGAGAAAAAAGTAATAAACTTATATCAATTAAAGTATTAATAAAATGAACTAAATGCATTTATCTAAAGATAATGCTAAAATTTTAATGTTTTATGAAAATGGAAAATTTTAGAGCTCATCAGATAAATTTTATAACAAATATGACATATTTATGAGGTAATTATTGAAATAAAAGGCCATCTCTCAAAAAATATTGATACAGTAAAAATATTTTTACGCATACTCTAGATAAAATGATGTAAATATCAGGTACAAATATTCTCATTTATTACATAAATAATACTTTGAATTATCAGACTCACCATGATCGATTATAAGCAATTTATTTTCCCACTTCTGGAGATCAAAGAACTACTTCCGGGTTTTTTTTAATTTTATGTAATTTATTGTAACTCGGCCGCCATGTAATGTATGTTGTAATATATGCTTTGTAAGGCCAAGAGATTTCTCTATTCAATAAGAAATAAGGGTATCCTTTGATCAACATTGGTTCTTTTTAATTTGTTCTAAAACGATTAATTTTTTCTTAACTTTAAATAAAATTAGAGGAGTGCAATAGTATGAATTTCAGGTGTTTTTAAAGATGCTGAACACAGTGTAGACAATTGACTGAACTCAATAGGACATTAGAAGTAAAATATAGGAAATAATTAACACAAATCATAGAAAAAGAATGAAGTTATAAATAAATTATCTAAGATGTTATTATAACTTAAATGACACTACATAATTATTTTCGTAGAATGTTTATAATGCTTATCTAAATAACTGTTATTTTCAGTTGGTACCTTAATTCAATCGATCTACCGTAAGATTTCAAATGTAAGACTAAAGAGGCGTTTTTTCTTAAAATAAAATGTCCACAATTCAAAACCCGTATAAAAGCCAAATTGGAAAAAAAATAATTTTAAAACATGTCACCGAGACAAGAGAGTGAAAATTTTCCATGTGGGCAAAACGGGTAGAATATTTTCTGATCAATTTTACTATAAAGAAAATTTCAAACGAATCTCACACCCCTTTCTCCCCCACCTATTTATTTATTTGTACACCAGGGGTGTGAAACTCGAGGTCCGCAACAAACATTTTTGTGACCCGACCAGTGTATTGGCACACAATAACATGTAATAAAATATCAAAATTTCTCCCAAAATAGGAAATATAGTGGCAGAAAAGAGATGTCTAATGGCAGGATGTAAATACTAAATTTTCTTGCTTTTTTATATATGTATGTTGTAATGTATTATTCAAAATAAGTTAATGTTTCTATGAACATTGATTTTGTTTACGGCCTTAAAGTTAAACCTTGTTTATTTGGCTCAAGCTAGCTTTTGATTTGGACACCCCTGTTGTACACTATTTCCACTGGTCTTACGTTTTGTGACATTTTTTTCTTTTCTTTTTTGTTCTGGAAAAGGGCGGGAATATAAATTTATGTATGTGGTGGGTGATCGTCGACCTATAATTCTTGTCTTGATGAACTTGCCGTATGATGGACATTTCCATTCAGATATCCTAGTGGGTGAATGTACGTTCAAATACCTCTCTCTTCCAAAACTCTGGCTATGGCACTAATTTTGAAAGAATTATGCGTTCCTTACCCCCTTTCAGAACCAAATTTCCATTCGAAATACCGAAAATGTAAAATATTTAAATTTGCTTGAGCATATGGCTAACAGGAAATACTGAAAAAAGGTTTTCCTAAAGTAGGTTTTTTTAAACTTTTTTTGAGTCCAACCCTTTTCTTTAACTTTAAAAAATGTTTCAAAAATTCTCGATTTATTCAAGGAAATACACGGTAATTTGCATTGGAAAATTTTCATGTTTTTGAACTGAAGTTTGTAGTTTCTCCTAAATATATATATTGTGGAGGAAATATCTTTTATTTTTTTTTCATATACAACATGGAAATTTTTATGATTAGTATAAAAGTAATAGTTTATTCAAATATTTATTAAAACAGTTACTATAAGTTTTACAATTTGCTCATAGACTTTATCCTTGGAAGGGGATTCAGACATAACACAGTGCATATATGCTTCAGGACTCAGTATTTTCTTCACTCGATTTAACACGTGAAAGTAAAACACTAGTCCGCGTCTAGTTCTTACACAGTTAATGGTTCGTAAAAGAACTTGTAGTGTTCAAAGTGAAAGCTAATAGAACAGATTTCCAACCTAGTATTTAGGGAACATAAAATCTTTCTGTTATGATCAGATTTATATGACGGTTTCACTCAAAAACCTTCTACAAAGTAAGTGGCAAGACGGAAAATGTGTTGTAGTTCGTATACTTATGATGTGTAAACAAGCAGAAGAATTGCTTTTTGTAACCCACAGTTTTTACTATTAGATGATGTTATGTGAGTATTTAACGTTTAAAATAAAATAATATATAACACGATTAAAATATTTTATGTTTTCAATTAAATATATCAAAGTATATGCATTTTCTTGACATTTTTGAAGTATGTTCCTTTTCTGAATTAGTTTCTAGTACCAGTGATTGTCTATATTAATCTGATCTAGATTGAGATGAATTCTTTATTTTTAAAATTTTTATTTCAAACTGATATGATAGTAAAGTGATTTTTTTTAAAAAAAATATTATATGATACATATCCTTTTAAAAAAACAATCCATATGCTTATTGAATTCTTTTTTTTCAAGTCTTGTTTGAATAAAGCTTTAACATAGTAAAGCAAACAAACAATACATTTTAATTGGTAAAAATGATACTTTTTTTCAAGTTTTTGCATGCGATATTGCAAAAGTTATAAGAATTTTAAATGTAAAAAAGAAAATTTTCTGAATGCAAATTTGAAGTGACAAATCGACCATTCAAAACAAAAGAAATATACAATAAATTCATTGTTATATTTTGAAAAAAAGTTATTTAATTTTGAAAATTTGGACATAAATTACTTTTTCTTAAAAAAAGACCAGAAATTGTGAAAATTTAATTAGTAAAAATAAAGTATGATTTTTATACGTATTCATCAATCATTTTCTAAAGACATATATATCTATCAATTCCTAATTAGTCTGTATCAATGTTATAATATTATTTCCATTATTTTTTATGTATATTCTATTATATTGTTAAATATGTTTACATCATTTGAATATAATTTTGTAATAATTATTAATTTATAGTATATTTCTATGCATAAAGCGGAGAGTTTTGAAATATTTCTTAATGTTAGAAAGGTTTGGCTTTTATATACCGATCAGCACATCTCGGGGAAAAAACCAGTTTAAACTAAACGGAATTTTTAACAGTTTTTAGCCATGCGCAAGCTAATGTAATTTAATATTTTGGATGTTTGAATGAAATTTCTATTTCAAAAAGAATAGCAGTGCAAATCCTTCAAAGTCAGACTTATAATCCGAGTTTCTGGAAAGTTCGTAAAATTAACATTCTTTCAATGAAATGCCTGAACCCAGCGCTTCTCAAACTTTGAATACTTGCGACCCAATTTTTTCAGTTGTAATTTTCTTCAGCCCCCCTGCATCCAAACAATAACAATGTATTGAATTCAATAATACTGTACTTTGACGTAAATCTACAATACGAATTTAATTACAAACCGTACAAATTATCAAGATAAGTACTAAATTTTTGATATAATTTTATATATGACAAGCCTATTCGGTCACTGGTAATCGTTAATTTTGTTTTTAACTTGGTATTGTTAAATTAATTATCAAATAACAGTGTGCAGTACTGATATATTTAGAAATATATTATATCATTGTAAATGTGTATTTTATTTATTTGTTATCTCAGAACGTAGTTTGCTTTGCTTTCTTTCAGTAAATTGATAATATTTTAAAAATAAAGTTTTATTTTCGACTTTTCAATATGCTCGCGTCCCCCTTGTTGGTTATCACGCCCCCTAGAGGGATGCCCCACAGTTTGAGAAACACTGCCTTAACCCAATGCTTCTCATACTTTCAAAATTCGTGACTCAATTTTCAATCTCAATTTTCATGGATCTCTCCCCCTTCCCCACGATAAATGTACTTTGACACTAAAACTATGAAACGATCTTAATTATAAAACGTACAAACTATCAAGGTAAGCATTAAATTTTGTTTATTTTACTTTTAAGTAATATATATTTTAAGTAATAGGAAAATATTATATTATACTTCTTCTTTCTAGTTTTTAAATTGGAACAGATTTTAAAATAATTTTTAACTAAAGATGGTTGCAAAGTATCCAGGTATCTTGATCCAGAAGGGCTCTCAACTGCCGAATAAGAAATCTTCATAGATTTCACGCTACGTGGGGAAATCAAAAGGAAATTTAGTAATAAATCACTCTTTAATTTTTATGCAAGGGTAGATGCTGAATTTTAGGCACTGAAAACAAAATTTATGTTGCAAATTACTTTCATTTCGAACTCTAGAAATTAGTAAATTTGTTCTTAATTTAGTAGTGATAAAATAATTATCAAATACATTGTTCAGTTTTGATATGTTTACAAGTGTATTATATCAGTGAAAATATCCGTTTCATTTCTTATGATATGTAAAAATGCATTTAGTTTGGCTTGTTTTCAGTAAATTAATAATTTTTTTAAATAATCTTTTATTTTAGAATTTTTTTCGATAAGCTCGCACCCTTCTCGTAAGATTTTCATGCCCCCCTCCCTAGGGGGAGCGCTGAGAAACGCTGCCTTAATCGGTGGTTGGAAATCAGTCGTATGCAAATTTCTTTTCCCGCTCTTTTTTAAAAAAAACAAAGCAAAACGCAGGAGGAAAGGCAGACACATATTGTGTACAAAATATTAGATGAATAAAAAAAATTGTCAATTTTAGACAGTTACCAAAAATAAAACTGTCGTCATTGACATTTTACTTAATAGTAATTTGATTCGAAAATGTTTCAACCGTTTTAACAGTTTTGTAACATGTTTGCCCTCATGGCAATACGATCGAGAATGAATGGTTTTTTTCAAATTCGGCTTACACACGGGGTTTGAGTTTTGGGTAAATTTCTACAGAAAAAAACACACTCTCGTCTAGTACTCGGATTGGCTTATATTCAGATGTATACGTTAATGTTTCGATAAGACTATGCATCTCTTTGTGATGATTAAAATTCTTGTTTATTGTTAAAATATAACGTATTTTTTGAAAACCCATGCTATAAAGTACCCTTTTCAGGGAATATATTACATACTTTTTTCTCTATCACTTAATCCCAGTACGTACATAGATCATAAAGTGAGAACACCCTTTTCTAAAGAGTTTCTTGCATTCTTGCCACGTTTGTGACTTCATAATTTAAAACATTTGGGAAAAAAATTAATGAAACTTTATTTCTAAGATAAAGAAAATAAAGATTTTGTATTCTATATAGCATCATTCGAGTCCATTAATCATTGCAGTTTCTTTTTTAAGTCTGCGGAACTGACATGTGTTTTCTATGGGGATAAAAGTAATGTTAGTCACTGTGTTGATATTTTGCCACAATAAAGCTTTATTTAATTTTAGCAATTGGATCGATCCTTTTAAATTGCAGCAATGTGCAATTTGCTCCCTCTTCAATAAATCAGATATAATGATAGACAATTGTTCTTGAAAATTTTTTGCAGCCTGTTAACTTGAGTGCTTTTCTTGAAGAAGTGAAAAAAGTTTGGCCATTACACTTATATTACTCCCAGTTTCCAAGCTATTGAAGATCTTTTCACTTGTTATCTTCTAAAGAAGCTTTTGGGTTTGTTCTTATAACTTTTATATCCATCGGGAACATATTGATTCTATGGTTCTACTTGCTCTTTGTTAAGACTGCAGTTGGTCCTTTTCGTACGTAAGACACAACGGTACCTTAAGAATCGCTCAAAATACAAAGCTAGGGTGTGACGAACTTTTCACAATGCACTTGAGCTTATTTAATCTCTGTAGAATACATTCGTATTTATGTTTTTGTAAACTATGATAAATCTTCAAAATGTTCAGATCATCGTAGGTGGTTCAATAGTTGGTGTGCTTTTTGCAAGAGTATCTGGTCTTTTTGAAATTCAGAAACGGTAGAATGTTTTAATTTCAGTTTTCTTAGCACCGTATGTGCAAATGGAAATTTTTTTTTCCTAATAATTAGGAAAATAAACTTTTAAGAAATACTCTTTTAAACAAAACTTTTTATGAATCGTTACATATGTATAATGTATTAAATTCTTAATCATTTTTGTCATCAATTAAGGTATCCGACTATGTTCAGAACCGTAATTTTGCAAAAACGTACAAATGGGTATTTTTTATTATTATTTTTATGTAGCGTGACGTAGATTAGAATACACGTGTAGATTTGTTTTAAGAATATTATTACAGTAAAAACTATTTAAATGCAATATATTGGCAGAATTACTTAATTTCAAAACATTCTCCTTCCATGAAAAATTCTTCTATAATAATAAGGCTTTGCTTATATATAGCTAAGACTTCTCCAGAGGGCCTGAACTAGGATTTTTGAACAATTCATATTATTTTCAGAGTTACTACCAATTGAAATAATAATTATTTTGTTAAAGTTTCTCCTCTTTGATGTATGGAAATATCGATATATATAAATCCACATCTAAGTTATATAATTCAAAAATCCTAGTTGAGCCTCTGTACAGAAGTCTGAGCTGTATACAGGCAAAATATTATTATATAAGAAACATTTTTCACAAAAAGAGAATGTTTTGTAAATAGGCAATTCTAGATTCCTTTTTTTGACAAAATATTTAATTTCAATAATTTTGTATTGTAATAAAAAAATTGTCTTAAAACAATTCATAGACGTATTATAATCTAACTAACACAAAATATTAAAAAAAAAATATATTTGTTTGTACACTTTTGCGAAATCACGGTTCCGAACGTAGTCGGATACACGAACTTAACGCATGTTTGTAATATTATGATATTTATGCTTTGCTTTTTGTTTGAAAAATGTAATACAAATGTTAAACAGCCTTCTAACTCGGTCCTGACGGGATAAGATCCAATATGTGCTATGGCTTTGCATGCCAGAACGCAAGATTTTTTTGGTGATAATATTCAAATATTCAATATATAATATCGTAA
Source organism: Trichonephila clavipes (assembly GCA_019973935.1). Classification (NCBI taxonomy): domain Eukaryota; kingdom Metazoa; phylum Arthropoda; class Arachnida; order Araneae; family Nephilidae; genus Trichonephila; species Trichonephila clavipes. Next base: position 496,043 of record BMAU01000645.1, on the reverse strand, counting down.
ATTTTGCTGAATATTAATAATACCGCAACAAAATATATTCAAAAGAACGTGGAATTTTCTTGGAAATTATAATTATAAAAATAAACATAAATTATGTTGCAAAAGAATCGTGAAATAACTGACCATTCTTTAAGTTTCAATATGGAGTATATCTTAAGAAAGGAATCATAGAAAAAAAATTAATTAAAGTTGAAGATATATTGTGGTAAAAATGTGCTTTAAGAATCAATTTGATCAAAAGAAAAAAAAAACTCATTCATATATTTGTCTTTGTAACTTCGATAGCAAAATGTCAGTAATAACTAAAAAAATGACTGGAAACTGAAGACGCAGCCACTGTTAAATAAGTCTAAAAATTGTTCATTTAAGCTACAAAAGAGACAATACTACTAAGAAATAATATTATAAAAGAAGTTACATGAATAAATATTCTTTAAAGAAAGTAACAAAAGACGGCTTTTATAATAGGATCTAAAAGGAACATTTCGTAATTAAAAAATATGCGTTAATTGTACAAAGCTATTTACTGTTGGTGTTTCCAAAGTTTCTGAAAAAGGAACTTTTTCTATATTATATTCGTTTTCTATAGAATAAAACTAACACAGAATTACTTGTTTCAAACTTTTTGAAATTTTAAACAAGTCTACAAGTATAAGAGGGAATATTTTTCGCATCAGAACCATTACATGGTTACAAAAAATATAGTGTAAGATAATGCGTAAAGGCTGATAAAATACAAGTAATATTTTAAATTTATTGAAATATATAGCTTTTTTCTGAATTATTATATTTAAATTAAAGTTTTATTTAACAAGAAAGGGATTAAATAATATTTAAGTTTTTGACATTGAAAGTCACAATTAATGAATAACATATTGGTGGGATGTACCTTGCATTTTTATTGTGATGATTTATCTTGCACGATTAAATTTGGAATACAGATTACTAATTTAAATTGTATTACAAGTTCTCTAATAAATTATATTTTTTCATCAGATTTTTAATAGATTTATTCCAACTATCTGATGAAAAGAACACTTGCTGATGAAAAGAACACATTTTATATGAACGTATGATCCTTTAAATACAAGAAATTAGTGTATACTTTTATTTAAATATAAATTGATACTAAAATTACAATTGTTTGTGTAATTAGATAAATTTTTATTAAAAATTTTACCCACAAAAATAATACAATTGCTTAAATTATTTAAGTAAATTATATTTTATCTACGCATTCTTAGAGGAGATCTTAAAAATACATTCCATGTCTTTTATTATAAACATCATTTTTAAAACAATTTGTATATTTGTTGCAATTTAATTAAAACTTATTCATCCATAATATTCGTCGACAAAAGCTTCAATCTTAATTTATAGAACTTCTGTATAAAAAGTTATTTGTTCAAAAGAGTTTTTTCAAAAACAACAAAATATTCCAAGAAATTGATTTAAAAATAAAATACAAAGCTTGTGTTTATTGTGAGCTGTGAATTATGATCTCTTTGACATAACTGATATGAAAAGAATAACTACATAACGTGGAAAAATAAGAATGAAAAGTAGTTAACCAGAAAAAAAATGGTAGAAATTTGAGGAGACACAAATCTATTTTAGAATGTATAGTTGAAAAAGAATTTAGATGTATTGTTTAAGTAAAATAATATTGTTTTGAAAATGCCTTCAGTTTGGTGATTTGTCTTTGACCAAGTGCTTAAGTGACTGGAACTCAGAACTGTTGGTTCTGAAACAAAGGCTGTAACAAACTCCGTGTTTTAACTCAAAAAGACAATTTTTCTTTCTCATAATACTTTCGGGAATTTGTACTGCATGTTACTCTTCAGTAATTTTTGCAAATTAAATTAAATTACAATTTTTCAATTCCTATTATTAGTTCACTTTCTCCCTATATATATATATAGGGGGTGCCAGCTCAGATGCCGTCCAAGTCACTTGACCATGGTTCAAAATTACGTGGTCCGTCGCCAAAAGCCCTCGTGTAGCTGAACAGTGCGACGTTAATATTCACTCACTCATCTTATACATATATAAATATATATTTATAAATATATCTTGCTCAAATTTTCATTAATTAATAAAATACTTTCTATTCATCCATTCAATTTCTTTAACATGTAGTGGATGACCCTTAGTGTTAATACAGATTTTTTTAAATATTAATTCCTTAATTACATTTTAATTTAATTTTAAATGTATTCTGCGTTATTTCTATAGAAGTTACAATTAGATGCAACATACGGCGCTAGTATGTTTTTCTAACGAAGTAGGAACTGACTTTAAAAACATTATATGACGTTAAATAAAAATTTGCTTGTGTAGCCAAATAAAACTTCAGAATAAAAAAAATCCCTCATAACTTTTTAAGTAATTATATATGTAATTATTGTAACTGATGATTCATGGATAAATTCATTATAAATGAAGAATCATTCATAAAGTACTTGAATTTGCATATTCCGTAGACTGTTAATTGCATTGAAAAATATTTTTATAATTTGTATTTTCATACTAGTTTGATGAATAAATCTGTTAAAAATAATTTTAAAGAACGAAATAAAAATACTTTAGAAAAGACAATGTTTGTGTTTTAGATCTGTTATATTGAGATCTTTAGAATTGCAAGAAATTAATATAACAATTTTTTAGTTTAAATGTTAGCTTTAGCTTTACTACTATTAAACATTTGAAGCAAATTTGTCATATTATAATTAAGAAAATAATAAATATTATTATTCAGTAAGCTTCTAATTATTTCTTATACTGAAGAAGTAGTTTGGTCTATCACAAATCACAATTATTTTCGTTTAATACGATTCTGCCCATTTGATGAGTTACAAAACAGGAATTTCGTACACATAAATAAACATTCCGGTGTTAAATCTAAAAGACCCGCAATTCTCCCTTTAAAAGAACAAAATCAACTAAAAAAGAATTGCTAAAAATTAATGAAGGCAATTTTTGTCTTTTATACAGCAGTTTATGCTACTGGATAGCTCATGATTTTTAGAGCTTCGATTTTTCTGATCAAGTGCTTTTCAATCATTCATACTTCATTCTCCATAGACGATTTAAAGTTTAAATCTAACTTCTATATTCCATTAATTGAAGCACTGTCAAATATATTTTTTTTAATACGGCTAAATCTGTACCACGAAATTACGTACCCACAATGCAGTAACTTCATTTATCTTTTTTTAAAACAAAAGTTTTCAAGTTTCTGTTGGAACAACACAATTTTACTCATGTTTATCAACAAAAGTTTAAACTAACTTCTAATCTCTGTGCTAGTTGGTTTTTTCTAGTGGAAGAATTTCAGAATTCAGTTCATGTTCTCAAATTTCTTTTCTTTTTTTTTAGAAATTTAGAATTCTTCCCGAGTCACAATAGCTTCGAATTGAGTCCATAGTGAAGCACTCTCACGTAGCAATAGCAACTTCAGTTGAACTAGCTTCTTTCCCTTTCTATTTAGAAAAGAATACGTGGAAGCAAAATATACACACCTAACTCGAATTTATCCTTTCAGAGACACACAATTTCTGACATCTAGATCGGAATTATTCTTCTCTGAGAAGCCAATAGCGTAAGAAAAGGAAGACATACTTTATGAGGCTATTACGGATTTAGATAAAAATAGCCGAGCTCGCAATTTTCTATCGTTCTCTGCGTCATCTGTTTGCTGTGTTTTGTATTTTTCGACACTAGTTATTACTCAGAATAAACACAGATGGACCCTAAAGATCGTAGAATTTAACTGATAGTATCTGAATGATTTGTGTATGGAATGATTTTAGAGGAAGGAAAACGAATTTGTGAGTTTTCTTTTTAGTTTTTCATTAGATTCATCTTGGAAAGAAAAAAGTTGTTAAAATTCAAATGATTTTTAAACTTATTTAAAAAATACATATAGAAATTGTAAATTTTTGTTGTTTGTTGTTGTTTTCTAATGCCACCTGTCTGACGTAGTCAGATCGAGGCCCACGAAATTCATCGTGGCATGGGCAAGAGGTACGCCTGTCGTTGGCCTTGAGCACCATACAGGTGACAGTACGATTTAGCTCGGCGAAATTCCCCGAAGGGACGATAGATGGCGACAAGACCTCTATTTCCACCTCCACAATTTCTGCATGTAGACTGAAGGGGAGGGAAATATTCTCCAGTCCCTGCGCTCGTGATTAAGCCCACAAGTAAATTTTTAAATACACTAAATGAAAAAAAATTTAGGAAAAATGTTTTATATATTGTCAGTAATGTATTTTATATAAAAACATTAATATTTTTATTTAACACTAGATTTACGAATGTTGGTTATAATTGTACAGAAGTGGAGCCAATTTGGCTCATACGAGAAATTGAAGTTTTTGCAAAGAAAATAGTTTCAAATCAATTTAAAGGAAAGATTTTTTTACTATTAAGAAATTCGTTGAAAACATTTTTTACTTATAAATTGTGTTTTTGAAGTACATTTCCCCAAAACATTTTTATTACATTTAACGCAGATTTTTCACAGTTATTTCTATTGCATGATTCTTGAACTCGACAATTCTTCAGTACGTCAATAGCGTGAATTTTTGTCATTGAAATGAAAGTGTTCTCGACTTCTTTTCTATATGAACTTCTTAGCTCTTCAGCAAATTGGAAAATAAAATATTTTCTTGAAATATTTACTTAAGTGTTTCCCATAAAGTTCCATCATCAGCATTTTCAGCTGAAATTTATCAGAAGATGTATCGATAGTGTCTAAATAAATCGCTTTCGGTTTCGAAATCAGAAATAATAACCCTGGCTATTTTTTTGCTAGGATCTACATAATGAGCATCTTCATCTTCAGTGCTTGAAAACTATATTTTATTGACTTCCTGCTCTGATTTACTTTCGTTATCACATTGGTCTATATCAATTCCATCTGATTCATTATCTGATTGGTCTTTTTGTATTATGATTAGTTTTTTCGATAAAAGAAAACTTTTCTGATTTTTTCCCATCCCTAGCCCGCTGTCACTCGGGCCTGTTTTTGCTACCGTCGTTACTCGCGGGGTGTGGAGAACACCCCAAACTTTTAACACGTGTATTTAATTATGAAAATAAAATTAAGTCATTATAATACATATTTATAAAGTAGAAGTAAAAGTAGTAGTAAAGTTTTTGTATTATACAAATAAAATTATTAAATTTATTACATACAAATGAGATTAGCATTAATTTAAACTAAACATACAAAATTTTCATTTTGAAACACATAATTTTATATTTTTTCATAAACTAATAAAACGTACATACCAGTAATAAATATACTTTATAATTAATAAGATAATGATTGTAGAAAGTAGAAAAATAATATTTTAATCATTTTCCAAACATTCACAGCAGACTGTATACATATGCTCAACTTCTGGTGGGAGTTCTCAGCCCCCCTGATAAACTTTTAAAGGTCATTACATTCCAATCGTTCGAGAAAGAAGGATTGCATCAGGCCTGAAGGTTCAATTAACCGTAAAAATAGGTATGCCACATTCGATATTTCGAAAGGAAGGTGTCTGCGGGGAAGAGGAATCCGTATTTACATATATTTCATTACTTCACTGAAAACCAACGTATGTTTAAAAAAAATATTAAAGTTTTATACATATATAACAATCAAATTTTTAATGAGTCAAATTGCCTCAGTCCATAAATCTAAAGTTAAGGTATCTGACTACCCTAAAACCATGATTTTTTTCAAAAATTGGCGAATTTTTTTATGACTTTATTTTATAGACCATTTTATTAACTTAATAACAATACCAAGTACTTTATTTTCCTTCCACTAGAACAAAAATTACAAGCGTTTTAGTAAAAGCAAATGCCATAACTTTACACAAGATGTCAAACTTTAAAATGCGTTTTACTCGAAATGTGTTTTTTTCGAAAAACTCAAACGGGGACCGCGATTGCTCAAAAAGTTTTGAAAATAATTAGCTGAAATTTTTTGCTTATGTTTTGCATAACAGTAGAAGTGTGTTGATCTTCAGATTTATCAATAACTGTTTTATTTCAAAATTTGCAGTTATTTATGTGAATATAGACAATGTTTTTGTAAGCAATTTCGTATAATGACTTAGATAAGGGCTCTAGTTTTTATAAAAATTAAAATATCTCTTATCGCGAAAGTCACTTCAAACAGGAATAACAAAGTAACACATCAAAATTGAAAAATTGAGAATTCGTTCATAAAATCTTTGTACAGAGCGGGCCCCGTTTATGTAATTTTTCGTACATTTTTACTAGTTTTTTCCCATTTTAATAATAATAATATTTTTTTCTTTTACCAATTTTAGGATTTTTTCCTTAAAATATACTAAATAAATATAAAAATCACAAAAAGATCTCCATATCTCCTTTTTTTTCAAAAAAAAGTTGTCGCATACCTTAAATAAGAAATATTAATGTATCTTCTATTAAAATATTATCTTTTAAAAAAATAATATTGTAAAATTTCAAGGGATGCAAACTACGTATTAGATGGTAATTAAACTTCACACGCAAGTATAACTTGCCATTTGGATTGCATTGTGGTAATCTGAACTTAAAGTTGGGTTTATTATCTACAGATTTAGTGTTACACATATTTAATTATATTCTAAATTATTTTCTTAAAAGGATATTTGTGTTTAAATTTAGGAAACCTCTGTTTTCAATTTTGAAAAAAAATTAACTTATTTTGGTACTTTTTGGTTTGTTGGTAGCAGGCGAGAAAACGCCAAACGTTGCTATTATACTAAGAAAAAGTCTCCCACATTTCAATATTTTACAACATTCTCCGCACGTATTGTTTGTTAACAGCACATTTAGAGAGAATGTGAGTGCTAATGGTGACCTATCGCTTATTTCGGGACCACTATCATATGAATTGTGGATGAGAAGGGTATGGTACTTACTACTCTTTCCGAATTCACTTACCACGTCATAGTAGAACCTCGACCTGATGTGCATCGGACCTATTACGGATTGGGTCTTTAGTTGCATGGGGGTTCAAATTTATTGTTTGTTTGCAACAACACAAATTATGAGCTTGCGACTATAATCATTTAGTATCACGTTATTTCGCACTGTTTTTTATAATTCCCAAAAATTAAGCAACTAATAATATCTAGTAGCTTCTATTAGTGCATATTTTGTGTGTCTTCTTTAAATGTGTGCATTTGGCGAGAACAGTAATTGGCTAATTGAAAATTATCCTTATTTCCATTGGTGTAACGTACACTCCTAAATCGGGGGGAGGGGACTCTTGGGAACCAAAAGCTAATGTTATGTTAGGGTTTTACAATCCTTTCTATGATTCGGCTTGGGGTCCCAAATCTGATTTTTAAGGCTGGGGGGTCGTCATATTCTCCGTTACGCCAATATTTACTTCATAGTTTTTGTAACCATACCTAAATTCGAATGCTTATGCAATGTAAAATGTAAGTTTTACCGAGCTTATTTTAAGTGATAAATATTTAAAACCAGAATAACAAGAGCTACTAAATTGTTTTTTAAATGGGAAATCTTTTCTTACAAAGAGGAAATTAACATGCAGGGTGAGTACAAATTATGGATCCGATTTAAAAAATTCATTTTATCGAAACTACTGCACATATTAAAATAAGTGATACATCAATATAAAGAGAAATATACCAAGTTTTTTTTCTTTCTATTACTGGTTTTTGATGTGCAACTCTCTTATTACACGGTATACGTTAAATCTGTAAACCACAGTTCGTTCCGTACATTTTGTAGTATCACTCTATCAATGATTCGTAACGCTGTACACTGCACAAATGCTAACTTGTCGTTCTCTGTTATTTGTTATCTTAATTGAAAATGATACGGCTTAAATTTTAATTTTTTTCGTACATTTTGCAAATTTTTTTTCTGCAGCATTCCAAGATTACAGGCCGCAACTCTCGTAGACTTCCGTGGATTAAGAACAAAACTTGCCTCTTCCTCTTCACTGTTTCTTCCAAGACGCTTGGCCAGCGTCTCTGCTTTTTTTTTTACTCAAACAGTTTCCGAAAATGGAGGATACCATCGCTGAAAGATCTTGCTGGCTGGTGCTTCTTTTCCGTAGTGATTTCTAAATGCATGTTGTACCGAAGTAACCCGTGCATACTGTACTACGCAAACACTCATCTCTATCATTGTCATCATGTTTAGTTTTCAATTATAGCGATCATGAATGTGTTATTGATCATTGGTTGGGAAAAAAAACCTGGTGTATTTCTCTTTACATTCATGTTTAATTGTAATATATGCACTAGTTTCAAAAATATAACTTTCTAAAATCGAGTCCATTTGTGCTCAACCTGTATAGCTAAAGCTATACATTTGGAAAGCCAAATGGCTATGTATGACACATAAAGCTTCTCATTAGAAACTTCAATTTAAAACAAGCATGCAAATTAAGTTCGTTTGAATGAAAGTTGTAATTTATCCATAACATTTATCGCACACATTTTGATTTATCACATCAACTTTCATTTGCTAGAATCTTACAATTTCAGAAAAAAAAGTTTCATTTTTGCTCTTTTTTTATCATTATGGTATAATTCTGAGTTAAATTTCAACTTTTCAGGAATGCTCGTGTACTTAAAAACGTCGCTGTCAAAATAGCTCATTTATTACTTAACTAATCAATAAATGGGAAGTATGAGTGAAAAATGATCCGACCTTTAATTCAAAATTAACGTGAAGCAATTTATTAGAATGTCAGAAAAATGCATAGTTTATTTTTCTTTCAGAAAGAACTCGTTCTTCGATAAAGCACTAATGCAAGGGGATTTCATATAAAGCTACCCGAAAATTGAAAAGAAAAAAAAAACTTTCTTAATTGACGGATTGAATTCCCAACAGTGCTTTTGCTTTTGAATACTCGGCCTTTGGGGATATTAAGCTTCACAGCAATTTCAAAATTATTTATGCGAGGAGAAAATTAGTCATTTGGGAACTTGTCATACGCCACATATTTGGTGTTCTTTTTTTAAAAAAATGTTTCTTTTCTAATCAACGGTAAGGTGGAATTTATTTCTAGAATAACAAAATGAGAAACAATAAATTTATATTTAATATGTTGTAACTAAATTCATTTGTTTGTAAAAAAAACTCAATTGTAAAATGTGTACTAGAATTCGAAGTCTTTTCAAAATTTCTATCTAGAATTTTTTTAATCTAAAAAAAACCCGTTTATTTTTTCCTTTAATTTCCACAAAAATTTCACTCTCCCTATACATATATATTTCTTGTTCAAATTTGCAATCGTTAATAAAATTCTTCTTATTGATCCACTGAAGTTCAAATACATTTTTTTAAACTAGTAGTGGGTGATACTTGATGTTATTACAGTTTTTTAAATATTAGTTCATTAAGTTTTATTTTTTAACTCTAAAGTTATTCTGCGTTATTTATGATGAAATTATAACTAATTACAACAGAGGGCGTCCCTCAAGTTCAAATATAATTCTTTAAACTTAAATTGGATGTCACGATGTTAATACAGTTTTTTCAAATATTAATTCAATAATTTAATTTAATTAACTAAAATAAATATTTTTCTTTGTTGACCTAAGTAGAAATTGTCTTATTTTTTCATATTACTTGTTGTAATTTGAGGACACAAAGAATGATATTTAATATTCATGAAAAAGTAGTATAATGTTAATTTTTTAAAAAAATTCCACTTAGCCATGTAGTTTTAAGATTATTTTTAAAAGAAGCAATGCTTAAAACAAGGGAATGGAAATGCGTTAGTAACAATTAATATCTTCTAAATTTTACATTTAATGTGTTCAGTATGTATGTGTAATTTAAAAGCATTTTTAAAAATTATTTTAAATAAAAATTGATAGTTTTTTTCTTCTTCTTTTATTTATTTTTTGCTCTCCTTATACAAGCTTGCTTATAATTTGAAACAAATAAAAAGATAATGATATATGTCTAAGCTTTGCATTTCTGCGATCTTTAACTGGAAACAGTTCTAGCATATAAAATAAATTTAGATTATAAGTTTACTTTTTGAAATAGAAATTGGTGAACAGACATTAAAAGGAAATACAGAGTTATAAGAAAACGAATATTGTTAGAATGTAATAAAATTTAATTATTTTAGAGTGTAGTAAATCCTTAAAAAATATAAGTGTCTAAAAAAGTAGATAAATTTAAATATAATTTCATTTCATGTAGAAATATGGCTGAAACGATTTTCAAACCGAGGAAAACTATTATTAACACAATTTTATAAGTTTTACTTGTATGTAACGGAATCTTTGAACTCGATTTTTTCCCGCTTCAAAAGGTCAAATTAATTCGAAATTTCCCTCACTTGTCAAAGACCGATGGTAATACAATAATGTCATAATTTTGTTCCATTGTCCTGATCAGGAATAACGATTTCCAAATTTGGTGACTAATTCATTATACCGTTTCCAGATTTGGCGACAAATTCCAGATCTCATTTCCAGATTTGGGACTAAAAGAAAAAAAATTACGACCCTATAAAAGCGGAAATGTTTGCGTCAGCAATTTCTTACCATAATATAAACAATTGTGAAGTTTTTCTGAAAATGGAAGTTAAAAAAAAAGTCTCGTGCATGTGAAAAAATTATGTTCTAACCCCGCGTTTCTCACACTGGGGGTGCGCCCCCTTTGGGGGGTATGATAACCCTACGTGGGGAGCGCGTGCATATCGAAAAGTCCAAAATGAAAGATTTAATATAATTATTAATTTACCGAAATGAAACAAACACTATACATTCCATCATGATAAAAAATAAAATACATATTCATACTGATATAAGATACTTATAAATGTATCAGTGTGGCAAAAAGTATTTTATAATTGATTTATCAATACTAAATTAAAAGCAAGTTTAGCAATTACTAGTGACTTCTATGGGCTTTCCACATACAAAATATTATACATATTTTGATAATATGTGTAGTTTACAATATTAAAATCGCATTGTAGCTTTAGCGTCGAAGTACATTATTATTACATTCAATACATTGTTGTTGTATGAGAGGGCGTGATGAAAATTATGACTAAAAACTCGGTCGAAAGTATGGAAAGTTTGAGAGGCACTGTTCTAATCACTAAACTCAGACATAAAGTCCTGTTTTTCTAAATTTTTTATTTGTTGAATCGTTGGAATGAAACATCATTCATAGCTTCATTTTACCGAAACAGCTGAGAATTGGTTCAGAGGTCACCGGATTAAAAAAAAGTAATTTCTCACTAACTCTTCGATTCAAAAAGTGTAATTTTGTGTCTAATACGGAGGTAAGTTTAGGAGATAATCTTGACCACTTTTCAGTTAAAAATATAATTGACTTAACACCTTCTTTGGCATGAAACATTTCCAACTTAGCTCTTTCAAATTTTCTTTAGTTGTTTGATCCCTCATTTTGGAAATCAGGCCGTATTGACGCTGTGATAAGATGCCAATGGGTATTCCAGATTCTGAAAAATGACGCATTTAAGATTAATTCACCAATGAATAAATGTTTACTTAAAAAATTAAAAATGCATGATTTTATTGTAGATCGAACTAAAAAAATGATTAAAAACGCGCTTTTATGTAAAATCGAACTAAAAAGTAAAAAAAAATAATTTTATCATAAAAATAAAATGATTAACGAGAAAATTAATGTCATTAGGGTAAAAGTGTGTGTGGGGTGCTTTGTACTACAATTTTACACCAACTCTGCTTTTCGGAATAGAGCTAGTAAGAAATTATAATTGATATAGAGCCCCCCCTCCGCTTTTAACTCAATTACATTAATTTTCTCGTTAATCGTTTTTTATACTTATATTAAGAACTTTTTTTTTAACTTTTTAGTTCGCTTTAACTTAAAAGTGTGTTTTTTAGCTTTTTTTAAATTATAGATTATTTTTAGAGATAAATTTTTCGATACATGCTTTTTGGTTTAAAATTCAAATCAGTCCCATATTTTTCCAATGAAAATTTTTTACTACAATATTGTTTTTATTTCGAAATATTATAGTAATCTATTATAGTTAAAGTATTAATTTTCCTTTGTACACATATTTAATTAGTAAAATATTGCTGGTGAAATAAATATTTATTAATGATTGATTAAATGCATTTAAATTGATTTTTTTTGCCCTAATTTTTATAAAAATTCAAACTTAATATTTTAACAACGTTTACTATTTAATAAAGACTCAAAGGTAATGAATAAATAATGTTGGTACTTTTCCTCTCAGCCGGCACAAGCGATCAACTCGCCAAATATGATACAACAGACGCCAATCGGAATATTCCTACTGGTTAAGTTTTACCACTACTTTTTCAAAACAAGTTGTATTCTTTTCTTATCATTAACGTCTTTTTATAATGCAACCAAAATAGATAAAAAACCAACGAGAACTAACATTTGTAACATTTTTTTGTGTGTATGTTGTCGCCAATAAAATGTGCTTGGCGAGATTTGCACTCCCCGAACGGTAAAGCACCATACTTTTATGTAGCTTAAATGAATATTATTTAATGCAATTCAACAACAACAACAAAAACTCTCTCATTTATAATTATAAATTTGGAGTATTTTGAAATATTTCAAAAAAAATTAATTTATAGTTAAATATTTCACCAAAAATACAGATTCAAAAGCATAACTTAGAAAAAGTAAAGTTTGTCGAAAATGTGGTTAGCCTATAAAAATTGTTTCTAAACTTGTCTAAGAGAAACAGCTCAATCTCACGGGAATACATAGCTTACTGTTCAATATTTTTTACTGTATAATTTTAAGTTGAGAATCAAATTTGACATAGGAAAAAAAACTTTGGACGAGATGTTTTTAAAGAATAGACATTGTTTTCAGTATTATGAAAAGAGAATCGAATAAAGCCTTTTCCAACTCCCAGTGGAAATATAAATATAGTATTATGTTTAGACTCGACTGAGAGAAAGTCGAAGGTATGTGTAAACATACATGCAAGATTGAAAGAAAGATGATAGAAATTGGAACTGTTCTTTTTATTGTAACAATAAAAAAAATAAATAGTTCGTTCCAAATATATAGTTTTTTTTTCAACTCAAGAAAAATTTCCTGAAAGATTTGATTTTTACGAAATTTTTTAAATATTCATTTGATGTTCCTGTTATTTGTTTACAATTCATAAGCTTTAATTCCTAAATGTTATTAACACTTTTTTATTAAAATTTTAAAGCATTTAATACATTCTTAATATTTTGGTTTTCAATTACATAAAAAAAGTACTATTTGTTATTAACTAAAAATAAAAGCGTAATTTTCATCTGAAACTGTCTAAATTGTAATAAGTACTTTTTTTAACCAAACTATTTAGCAAAAGTTAATTTTTCTTTTAAAAAAGCATTTTCTGTTATTTTAAAAAAAATCTTTTTGCATTTTTGAAAAATACAAATAATAATTATATGAATGATATTTAGACACAAATAATAATTTTTAATCAATATATTTGGCAAAAGATGAAATTTTCAAAATAATTTTCTGTTGCCTTTTAATATTTTTTTTTGTTTGTATTCATCAAAAAACAGGAATAATAATTGCTAATATTATCCATTCTTTTTAACAGGGCAGAGAACAATCGTAACCGTTAATTAGTAATAACATAAAAAAGAATAATTTTTTGATATTTAATGTCTCTTAAATTAGAATATGCATGTAAAAATGACTTAACAACATTATTGCAATAAAAAATATTTAAATTTCATATTTTCAAAACATTTTCCTTTTCTGAAAAATGCTTTAATAGTAATACATTACCTATACATACACTGGTGTGCAAAAATTAAGGACGAGACGGTTTTTACAATATAACTTTGTACAAAGCTTTCCAAATAAACACATTTAATACCGTAAGATACCCAATACGTAAGGACATGTGTAATGTAAGCAACACTTACTGAAAGAGAAATCAGAGGGATAAAAAGAAGCTTTATTGAAAAAGTGGCATGGAGCCAATGCGACTGAAGGCTGAAACATCCCTGTGATGGGAGTCCAGCAAGAAACATCCGGTCTTTAGTAGGGGATATGATCTCCCCTGACTGCTAGGCAGGTTTCACAGCGTATGCTGAGAATGAGGGTGTCAATGAGTTGTTAAGGCATTGCTGTCCATTCGTCTTGCAGCGCCAATCGAAGCTCCCGAATTGTTACTGGTGGTAAGGTACGAGCTGCCAAGCGTCTGCCTAGAAAATCCCATACATGCTCGATGAGATTGAGATCCGGAGATCGTGCCGGCCAATCCCTACGTTCAATATCCTCACTCTCTAAGAGCTGTTCGGCAGCTACTGTGCGATGACATGGTGCATTGTCGTCCATGAAAAGGAACTGCAGACCCATAGCGCTTCTAAAAGATGCACATATGCAAGAAGAATCTCGTTACAATAACGGGTCCCGTTGACTGAACCTGCGTCGAAGATGTGAAGGTCTGTACGACTACCAAGCATGATGCCTCCCCAAACGAGAAATCGCGACCTCCATACCTGCCCCTTTCAATGATGTTCGAGGGATGATTGCGGCTTCCCCGCTCTCTCCAGATGAGTAGGCGATGAGAATCGCTACTCAAACTGAATCTGCTCTCATCTGTAAAAGTACTCGTCCCCATTTATTGTCTCTCCAATTCCGGTGTTCCCGGCACCACAGAGAACGCCTTCTCCGATGGGCAGGCGTTAAAGGTACACACCGTACAGGGCGTCGTGCAAACAGACCACCACCGTACAGTCTTCTGGCCACGGTAAAACGCGATATCGGTCTTCCAGTCGCCTGTGTCGTGTGTCTAGCGATTTCTCCCGCTGTCTGCCGCCTGTTTCTTCTGGCTTGTAAGACAATGTACCAGTCATCTGCGGGTGTGGTTCCTCGTGGGCGACCACTACTGAATCCCCGGATAGCTGTTCCTGTAGTTTGAAATTGTCTCCAAAGTCGTGAAACGATGCTATGAGCAATTCCGAACTCTGCAGCCACACTTGTCACACTGCGGCCTTCCTCCAACTTCCCAATGATTCGACCTCGGGTAAAAGCATCCAGATGTCGTCAACAGATTGATTATTCGCCATTTCTCGCTGCGGCAGCAACTCGGTGTGGTTTTAACTGCTATACGGCGTGCAATTTCTTTGCCATTAATACTGATCTTACACCGACAACATGCTTTATACTACTCAGACACTCCCCCATTACGTCTACCTGCATATATGCGCATGTGCTACCGTACATCACCTTACTTAATCTCCTGATTGGTCTTTCTGTCCGCTCCGCCTCTTCTTTCAGCTGATATGCTAATTTTTCGACTTCGTCCTTAATTTTTGCACACCAGTGTAGCTGCGACATTTGTAAACCGCCTGAATTAAGAGTTTTGAAATATGTAAGTTAGGAATAAATTTCTGCATATTTTTAATACATCAGAGTAGAGACCAGCATTTATATCACAGTTGATCGTAACTGCTAAAAATGGTGATTTCTTTTCAAAAATCCTTCGGGAACCATATATGAATCCTACTTATATGTAGTCAAGATATTACTATGGAAGCAGTTTTCAAAAAATGAGAATGTTTTGAAAAAATCCTTTTTCTTCACGTTTTGCCAAAAAAAAAAATGCATTTACATAATTTTTCTTGTAATAATATTCTTAACAATGGTAAGTGTATCTTCTAATTCAACAGACACTAAATAAAGGGTGTTTTTAGAGGTATTGAAATTTAAATTGCAATAAAACAACGATGTATTATTCGATTGACATGAATTTTTTTTATTCGAAAGAGAATCTTGTGGCATTACATTTTAAATATGATTTCTGGCATAGGACTGCCACGGTTGGCTCGAATATAGTCCAATCTGGACGTCCAATTTTCGATGACTTTTTCCAACAATTGTGGCCGTATATCGGCAATAACACGGCGAATGTTGTCTTCCAAATGGTCAAACGTTTGTGGCGTATCCGCATAGACCAATGACCTTACATAGCTCCACAGAAAATAGTCTAGCGGTGTTAAATCACAAGATCTTGGAGGCCAATTCACAGGTCCAAAACGTGAAATTAGGTGGTCACCCAACGTGTCTTTCAATAAATTGATTGTGGCACGAGCTGTGTGACATGTTGCACCGTCTTGTTGGAACCACAGCTCCTGGATATCATGATTGTTCAATTCAGGAATGAAAAAGTTAGTAATCATGGTTCTATACCGATCACCATTGACTGTAACTTTGTGGCCTTCATCGTTTTTGAAGAAGGATTCCAACGGCCCATAAAGCGCACCCAATAGTCAGTTTTTCTGGATGTAACGGTGTTTCGACATACACTTGTGGATTAGCTTCACTCCAAATGCGGCAGTTTTGTTTGTTGACGTAGCCATTCAACCAGAAGTGCGCTTCATCCCTAAACAAAATTCGCTTATGAAAATCGACCATTATTTTCGAAATAAAATTGAACAATTTGAAAGCGTTGTTCAGGCGTGAGTCTATTTATGATGAATTGCCAAACCAAACTGAGAATAAATCACTTGACAGCTGTTAAATCGGTCGCCATCTTGGAAAGTAATGCCAACTTAAACTTCTATACCGGGGAAAAAAACACTCTGTATACAAAAAAATTCATTTAAACACATTCAAATCCAGCCCTGAACATTGTCAGTCATCTTAAGTGTAAAATATGTATGAACATTTTTTATTTCCTTGCAAGAAAGAAATGGGTATGGATTGACTTAAAATAGATACGCATTATTTTCTGTAAAAAATAAATAAAAATAAAACATAATCTTTTGAAAACCTTTTTCTCAAGGTAACCTTTTCGCCTACTTTTCTTTTTAAAGTAACATTTTTTAATGGATTTTTTTATGTACATGTTTTGGAAGTGCGTCCATAAAGAACAGAATTTTCGATTCTTACGTGAGTAGCTTTAGGGCGAGTAAATGGTGTGCCGTGGAACAGACGTTCTGTCAACTTCATAGAAAGTTTTCGCGTCACATCTTCGGAAAAATAATCTCATATTGAAACCCTCTGTCACACAGCTGTCAGGAATAACGCGGGAAAAAACAGGCACAACAATGCTTTACGCCTATGGTATGCGAGAGAAAAAATGGCGTTTCGCTTTAAAGAAAATAGACCATATGATTCTTTTTGCCTTTTGTGTAAAAGCAGGAAGTCCATCTCACAATCCCAGTCAAACTTTTTTTTTTTTGCACTTTATTTCATATTTTAAGTCTTTGGAATAGTTTGCCTGCTAAGTGGGTGAATTTCTATGAAATGTATTCGGGGAAAGTGTTTTGAAATCAAAATAA
The DNA here is from genome assembly GCA_019973935.1 of Trichonephila clavipes. Lineage (NCBI taxonomy): Eukaryota > Metazoa > Arthropoda > Arachnida > Araneae > Nephilidae > Trichonephila > Trichonephila clavipes. The sequence continues at coordinate 478,734 of BMAU01000645.1, read as the reverse complement.
AATTCTGTAAGAATTTTTATGTGTTAAAAAGCTTTCTTGAATATTTTAGGAAGTTTGTATTATTTTGTTTAGTCTGTCTGTGCGGAAAAAAGCTTGTTTAAAATGATATGTTGGCAGATACGGTTTTATTAAATCAATTTTTTTAGTCATTTTTTTCATGACATCTCAAACATATCAGGGAAATTTAATTTAAATTTCATGATAAATTGACAATTTTTATCTTATTTAACACTTTTTAGTAGACTTTTTCTAATAAACACGATTATACATGCTTATCCTTCACGTGTCAATTTCTTAATACAGTGTGTTTTGTTCAGTTAGAAAAACTTTTTAAAAATATTTATAACATTAAATAAAAAGTTTTTAATTTTATTTAAATGTCTTAAAAACTCTTCTTCATAAGTAACTTAAAAATAATATGTTATAATGCTATTTTAATTGCACAGTGTGCTGGGAGACAAATTGTTTTTGATTTTGAACTCTTAGGAAATTGCATGTGTAGCTGATATACTACCATTTAATGCAAACTTATACTTTGTTGAAGCTCTTTTGTTATTAAAGGACTAAAGAGTTGAAATATTGGTATTTAAAAATATTTCTATGTTATTTCTATATTATCGATTTAAATGAATTGGATTCCATCATAAACAATAGAATAGATTAGAACCAAACGATTGTTTGTGTTCTACAACACTCATGTACACAAGATTTTTTTTATAAATGTTTCATATAATATTAATAAATAAAATATATATTTACAATACAGGAAATCCTTGATTTATTAAATTGACTTGTTATAATATCTAATCTTTTATTATATCAGGCAGATATTTAAAACAAAGAAGTTTTAAATTTATACTTTATTTGTAAAACACATTCTGAAAAATAACTTTCGAATATTGTTTTTATCTATTTCAAAAAAAAATTACTATACACATTGGATCAAAAAAACATTACGAGTGTTCGATAATAAAACTCTCATAATTATTATTTATTTTATCCTTGCATGTTAAATACATAATTTTATTTAACTAAGAATAAATTGCAAAAAAAATATATAATACACTTTTAATAACCAGTTTATATAAAAAATATTATTACGAAATGTTGATCATTTATTGTTTGAGATTTTGTGTTTTCTAAAATAAAATTCTTTATCATTTTTAGAATTTGCCTTTGGGGTGAATTTTCCTTTTTCGCCTTTTTAACCTCTTATATCACAATAAATCGAGCAAAAAAATTAAAACATTAAGCTTAACTAATTAAAATTGAGGTATATTAAAATTCTTTCTTCATCAGCAACCTAAATCTTCTTCAGTCAAATCTTCGACATTTTTTCCGAAATGCTGCTTTGGATGAACACATTTTCCAATTACTCTTTTTGGCCGAGATTCAGATTGAACAGTCCATAGCATTCTATTGTCACATTTCAATGGATTTCCTATAGTGAGAGCAATATGAAATGGAATCATTAAAATAAAAAAAAAATCCTAATATTTTGAGTTTAACATATATTAAATAAGCTTATTAGCAAACACCACATCATTGTTTTATTTTGTTGATATACACTCAGGAACATTGAAAATAGTGAACCAAGAAGAAAGCATCGGATTGAAATGGAATTTAATACACATAAGGACACAGATGATAGATTCACTTGATCTCAAAAATCAGACAATTAAACGAATACAGGGTGTGCAACGACACAAATATTGGGCAAATTCAATAGCGCGTTGGACCACCTCCAGCTGCAATACACGCCACCACACGGTCCGGCATTGAGTTGATTAGACACCTTATGTTGTCCTGAGAAAGATGGGCCCACAAATCTTCAACAGCCAACTCTAAATCATGTACAGAGTGACACGATGGTATCTGCCATTTTAGCTTATCCTACACGTGCTCTACAGGGGACAAATCTGGGGAGCGGGCCAGCCATGGAAGAGTCTGAAAATGACGTTGGAAGTCTTGAGCAACTCTTGCTGTATGCGGACGAGCATTATTTTGCTGGAAAATTGCCCCTGGGAGACCATTTAGGAAAGGTCCTACATGGGGTCGACGAATATCATCAACGTAACGTTGACCCATTAAGGTTCCACGCATCACAATTAAAGTGGACCGTCTATCATAGGCTATGACCCCCAGACTATTACACCAGATGTGCGAGCAGTGTGACGTAGAACAGTGTGGGGGAATTGTACTGCTCACCAGGGCGCCTCCACACCGGTACACGGTTATCATCTGTCCCCCAAACAAACCGGGATTTATCACTAAACACCACCTTTTGCCAATCTGTGACATTCCACATTGATCTGGCTTGGCACCATTATAGACGCAGTTGCCGATGTTCCGGTGTTAAAGGGAGTGCAAGGAAAGGGCGCTTGGATTAAAGATTTGCTTCTGCAAGGTGTCTGGAAATGGTTTGCGTAACAATTGCTACGCCTGCGTCAGCTCGTATCGTTGAACGAGTCACTGTGGGGTCCACAAGTGCTTGCCGCACGATCCTTCGATCATCTCTCCTCGTGGTCTTCCTGGTCGCTCCAGACCCGATTTTCCACGCATGGATACCTTCTCTTGTCCACTGCTCCCAACAATTTCTAACGGCACACTCCGAACAATCCACCTGGTCAGCAACACGGCGCGTCTACCAGCCTGCAGTTTTCATTCCGATGATTAGGCGTCTCTCAAACTCGCTTAACTGTGCGAAATGTCTTCTAGCACGTTTACCTGGCATGTTTCGCTTACCAAAGTCTTCCTACAATCGGCGGGTAATCGTCACTTTTTTGAATCTTTGAATTTGCGCTGGTTTATATAGCACCCTCTTCCTGATTGTAGCGCCACCTTGTCGTGTATGAGCATGCGTATTGGCACAAAACTTGGATCATTTGCATATCACATTACGCTGTACTTATTTGCAAAGTTTCGCGATTGTACTTAGCTTCCTTCTTGGAAGCTAATACCCCAATTAATCATTATCAATAAAACAATAAAAGGTTAGCATAAATCAGTGGTCGTCAAACTTTTTCGACTGATGAAACTTTTAAGTTTTCGAGCATTCCATTTCCACAAACACGCACTCATTCTTAGAGAAATATATCTTTAATTATTACATATATCTATAGTAGATGAATATATCATATGTTATTCATGTATTGTTTATGTTATTTAAAGATTTTGATATAATGTTAATATTACTCATTAATAATATTAATTCGTGCTCCATGTGTCAATTGCACATGCATTTTTTACATTGCATTACACGAACTTTTGAAGTCTATTTCTATCGAAATATTACTTGCAAAATAATATTTGCAAGACGCAAAATATTAAATGTGGCCATTTAATATTTTGCGTCTTATTTGTTTTTACATTTTGATTTTATTTTAACATGTTCATTAAAATACACTATTCTGATTGATGTTAAAATATATATTGCTGCGGGAGAAATATTGTGAATGCTGAATGAATTTGCAGCTCAAAATTTAGGAGTTTTTCCTGTTTAAACTTACATTTTAGCATCAAATCTGTTGATACGTAAATAATTTGTTCTCTGCTCTTATTTAATAAACCTTCTAATTTATTATATATCGCTTTATTATATTATAATAAAAGTTAGAAAAAGTATACTTAACTCTTTTTTACATTGTTTTGAAATAACAGGGGATACGAAATTAACGATTTTTTTTTTCCTGAACGAATTTTTTGTTCTTGCATGAATTTCAAAAATAAATCTGGGGACTCGTGTCCTTTGTATGTGAACAATTTGATAGAATTTATGATAATAAAGAAATTGTGATAATGGTGAAGTAGAAGGTGAAGTTCAGACATTAACGTCTGATTTAATTAGCGAAGGCTGGAAATTTGCTTTACGCATGAAACAACATTTTCATACTTATGACACTGACATAGAACATGCATTATAATTTCAACGTAATTAATAAGTTTTGTGCAGCAGAATATCAAAAATTATAAAAGCAACTTGAGAAACCAAAAAAGAAAGTCGCTAATAATGAATTTTGTAGTTGTATTCCTAATTTCAGTTGACCTTTTTATATGTTGTATGAACTTATAGACTAAATTTTTACTGTACACTAATTTTAATATTTTTTGTAATAAAAATGAATTGTTTTTGTTTTATAAATATGTAAAATATTTTTATTATTACTTCTTTTGCACAGTTTTATGGGAAAATATTTAGACTATTTTTCAAATTATACGTTTTTTTAAAGATGTGGAACGTATACCCAAATTTGGAAATAATCGCATATATTTTTTACCCAATTTTTTGCACGGTTTTCTAAGGATTGTATCTACAGAGAAAAAACCATTTGTGTGTATTACACAAAACATAAAGCTGCTGTGTATAAATAAAAATTTTAATATATTTTTCATGGTCATACAAACTCCATCGAGAATGAGCGTGAACCCATTTTGCATAAACATTTATAATTTCCTTTTCTATATTTTACTTTGACTCGAACCCCAGGTTTCTGGGGAACACAGTTTGAAGAAATCTGGCATAAATGATATCATTTATTTAATATATGTAAAAAAATGTAAGTTTAATTATACGGATTAACTAAAATGTAGAATATTTTGGAACTGCATTATTTTTTACAATAGTTTTTTAAAATTTGATATAACTCCTTTAGAAACAACTTTTTATATACAGTTTATAAAAGCAAAATGAATGATTTAGATTAGATTATATTAATAAATATTCGTAACCAAATGGGATCAAATATTATATATTCAAAACTTATCCTTTACAAAGGTACATAAATGGAAAATGTTAAAATGTTTTTTTTTTTTATGAAATGTTTCCAGTACAAAAATGAAAATTAAACTTTTAACAAAAAAGTTTGATTTGTATTTAATGAAATATATTTTCATGAAATATAAGATTAAGAACAAAGCATTAAGTATTGTACTATCTTTGCATTGGTTCACAAAACGAAAACTTTATTCTTGAGTTAAAATTAAATGCAAATATAAACTAATAAACAAATAATTAAATATAAATGAATTAACAAATATTTCAAATTAAATGATACCACAATCGTTTAACGATTTGAGGATAAATTCCTTTTGAACTTTAAGAAATTGAACAACCTTAATGATATTAATTTTTGATGCAAAATTCTTTTTGAAATAAAATATATTAATGTGTGAAAAGTTGAGCTATATAAGAGTGAGAGGATACGGTATAAATATTTATTATGTGTTTGAACACATATTACAATTTCTTTGAATACTTTTTCCAGTTTATTTACACAGCCTCCATCTACTTTAAAGAGAAAAAAAAGGAAGTGAATTAAGATAAATGTTCTTACAGAAATGAGTTTTAAAGTTCGTCTTATTTCTATTTAAAACTAAATTAATTATGATAAATATATTTGTTTGCATGAATTCTGCTTATAAATTATTGCAGTTTACTCTTTTTTATACTTTAATATCTTGCTGATATAACAATATAATTTTTATAGCAATAATTAGTAATATAACTATTCTTAAGAAGAGAAATTTTAATATTTGAATGTGTTTCCTGTCATGTTTATTTTTAAAGAAAGCCAATTATTTTCTTTAATTTACCAATCTCTTATATTACCTTTATTTAACCAATTCCTTGCCAAAGGAACCAGGTGTTTTTCTTACCTCTTAAATCTAAGTGCATATCAGATCTCCATAGTGGCCCAAATACATCTTCAGAAAGATTTGAAATGGTATTATTACTGAGGCTGACTAATTTCAGATGCGTCATGTTAGCAAATACACCAGCTGGCAAGGAATGTATTTTATTGGAACTGTAAAAAATGAAATGTTTCATAAGTGCTGCAGAATGAAAAATATTACTTTCATTAAAATGTTTTTGTAAAATACACTCTTAAAGTGATTATTCGATAACAAGTGAAATAATGTTTCAAAAATATATAAAAATATTTTAATGCATGTATTTGTAATAACTGAAAATTATCTTAGTAATCCTTAATATCTTTTTTTGTGTTAAGGTTCGAATGGAATAAAAACTGCAACACTTAACACTGTTGTGATTTAAACACTTAAAAAATAGCAGCACTATCACGTCTTATGAAAAACACTAATTTTATATTTTTACCTTATAAAGCATAGGTTCCTACGGCTTTTGTGACTGTTGAATGGGTTCACGGAAAATAAAGGTTAATGTTAGAGGTGCAGGATATAACGTAAGGGGTCCACAAAAGGTTTAATATAATGTGAAATATTTGTCGCCCATTTCCTTTATTATGGCAGTTAAACTTAATTAATAAAAATGTTTGTTAAAAAATTAACATTAAAAATGAAAAATTTTAGAATAAACATTTTTTAGATAAGTACATTACTGGCCATTAAATTTGCTACTCCAAGCTGATACAGGAGTGAAATTTAAACGACAGGAAGAAAATGCTGTGATATGCAAATGATTAGCTTTTCAGCGCATTCAGAGAAAGCAGGCTCCGGTAGCGACACCTACAATGTGTTTAACTGAGGAAGTTTATCAGTCAGTTTCTCATACACAAATCGCATTTGAAAGTTGTTGCCTGGTGAAAGTTTGTTGCGAAGCATCGTCTAAGAAGCAGAATAGCGTACCAGTACGTTTCTGACTTTGATAAAGGTCGAATTGTAGCGTACATGGATTGCGGTTTGTCATACCGCAGTATTGCTGCTCGCGTCGGTTGAGATCCAATGGCAGTCTGCAGAATATGGATTCGATGGGTTCAGGATGGTAATACGAAACACCGTGCGGGATCTCAAAGGTGCTCTATCACTTGCAGCCGAGAAGACAGGCACCCGCATAGCCTTAATGGATAGTGCAGACACGTCACGAGCCCTGAGTTAAGATTGGGGTCGTTTGCAAGATAACAAGTGTCTGCACGAACAGTTCAATGTCGTTTCAGAAGTGCTGACTCTCAGCTCGGAGACCATGGCTGCGGCTACCCTTGATGCTGCGTCACAGACAGGAGCATCTTCAATGGTGGGATCAATGATGAACCTGGGCGCACGAATGGCGAGACGTCATTTTCTCAAATGAATCCAAGTTGTGTTTATAGTATCAATATGTTGGCTTCCGTGTTAGGCGGCATCATGGTGAACGTACATTGGTAGCGTTCATTCGTCATCGTCATAATGGTCCATCACCTAGTGTGATAATAGAGGTAGTATCGGATACATGTCTTAGTCACTTCTTGTTCGCATTGACAGCACTTTGGACAGTGCACGTTACATTTCTTGTGTGTTACGACTCGCGGCTCTATCCTTTCTTCGAGCCCTGCGAAACCTTACGTTTCAGCAGGATAATGCACGAGCGCATGTTGCCGGTATTATACGGATCTTCCTTGATACGGAAATGTTCGTCTTTGCCTCTGGCTTGCGCGTGCACCAGATATCTCTCCAATAGAAAATATCTGGTCCTTAATTGTCGAGTGACTGACTCGGCACCATACGCCAGTCACTGCAGTTGATGAGCATATGTACCTGTACATGTAATCCAATCTCTGACTCAATGCCTAGGCGTATAGTCGCTGTTATTACTGCCAGAGGGGGTTGTTTTGTGTACTAAATTCCCAGGATCTATGTACCGAAATTTCTTGAAAATTTAATAATTTATTATTTTCAGTATAATATATTAGTCCAATAAATATCATTTTGTTATCTGCATTTCTTTCTGGTGTAGCAATTTTAATGACCATTAGTGTACATGAAGTTCAAGCCATGATAAGTTTCCCTGGATGGGGAATTGGGTCAATCATAGGTGTGACCTTCTATGCAGATTAAAGAATCTCGCCGTTACATGCAATAATTGTTTAAAATATGGCAATATAAGATAATCTTACATCTCATCAACAATTTACTTTTGTTTTGTGCATAATCTTGAGACTTTCGAAGTGAATACAACACATTTTTTTTTAGTTTTGAGCAGAAAACACTAATATTCTTTGTATTGTATTGAAATAACCATCTCTTTGGTTGAAAAAAAATTTATTTTTATATTTTAATACAAAAGTTAAAATTTGAGTAAATACTACTTCATATACCCCACGATGTTTTATTTATGCTTTATTTTTATAACAACATGTACTATTTGGGATATTTAATTTGTAATTGTTTTATCATGCATGGAAATAGAGTTTTTTTCACTTGCGGATTTAGTGACAAGTTTTTGGTATAAAAAGAGGTCCATGGGCACAGCAACTTCGGGAACTATTGTTATAGAGAATAACCATGCGAATTTTTTCAAATCTTAATTAATGAAAGAGTATTCAAACTTTCTCGTTGTCTCATGAATGAATCTTTTCCTAAAAAGAAAACATATTATTAAGATCAGAATAGAGACCTCTTTCGGTGAAAAGTTCTTCTCTGAATTTGAAAGACTCCCGATTTTTAATTGAATCTTCATTGGAGATATTAAGTGGCCACGGTAGCTAATGATCACGAAATCACGGCCTACGATGTCGAGTTCCGCGCTCACGTCCTACTGCCACTGACACACTAGAGCAAGGATAGGGAAACAATGACACGCGTACCATGGATGGCAAACGACACAATATTTTGGGCACGTCAACGATCGAAATGGTTTGCGTTTTAGTTCAAAATAAAAAAAATCACAATGAAGTATTAGATGTGTGACGGGCTCACGCGAATTTTCTTGAACATATTCTTTGGGTTCATTGAGCCAGTATTAATGGCAACTCTTTTCCAACCAACTAAAAGAAGTGAAGTGTGGATGAAAGATGCAAATTAACAAACTTTAAAATATCGGAACTTAAACTAAACGAGATGGCAATTGAGGGCAATTTGTGGCAGTTGATGGCAAGCAGGGAAATGTTAATATAGTTCGTGGTTCAAGTTTGGAGAAATATACGTGGCTGTGATTAGAAGTTATAAGTGATTGAATATACAGAGAACCAAGGTGTATACCAGTGCACACAAGTAAGTACAAGATTGACTTAATGATATTATTGATTGGATCTTCTCAGACTGCAATAAGGTAGGATTGTCTATTTAATATTTGAATTAGTGATTATATTAGAATTGAATTTATACGATTCTGATATTGATAGTGGTCCGAGTCAGATTAAGTCGTTTTTATCTATATATATTGGGTGTTGCGTATTTTTCCATCGTAGATTCTCTCACATTAATTATTATAATTTAATTTGTTAAAGGTTTAAGTTGAATATCTTAATAAAGTCATATTAAGATAATGATTCCTTTTATTTCTTTCGTTAATCTTACAACTCTAGCTCACGCTGACATTCCGAGAGATATTCTCCCAAGAGGGGAATATCACAGATGTGTTGTGTGTGTGTACACATGAGAAATCAGACGAAGAAAAACTTTTGAAGAATTTAGTTCCGCAATCAATTCTTGAATCAAGAAATTCTCAGTGGGATTTTCTAAGTTCAAAGAATTATCGGAGTTTATTATAGCTTATATATATGCTACGACTTCATTTCATAAACTAAACTTGTCTCTTTTCGATTGGTTGAAAATTTGAAATGAAACTGAGCTATTTCCAGTCTCGTTTAATATGGATTCAAAACTGTATTGAAACAAGAAAAAATTGGAATGGACTGAAACGGAAAGGTTAACAAGCAAAAGGTAAAAAATGCTATCAACGAAATTTTGGAAACATGGAATTTGATTTAATCTACATTTAACTGTTTGCAGCACCTGGCTCTTGCTATTTTAACAAAATTTCCAACTACCTATGCGCTTGCAAAGTCTTGTTTTTAGAGATGAATAACATTAAATAGTCGTTCAGAAACCGTTTGGCAGATAACTCGAACTTAGCATGGTGTTCTACCAAAAGTAACATATTACAATCTTAACATAAGTTATTTGTCATCTATATAATCTGCAACAACAGAAGTCACACTAATGTTACTTTAATTTGAATTACACGCATAACTAAACATTTACTAATATACATTGCAAAATGTATTTTTTCGTAGTAAATAAAGAGTTTAGGATTTGTTAGTATTTAGTTTTATTATTTTCTCAATAATCACAAATCAAAATTATTTGATGTGACGTCTTCACAAAAAAGGGCACGTTCATCCATAAAGGTTCATCACCCCTGCACTAAAACAACAATACTCAACCTGGAGCCCGCATGTGACCCACTGGTATTTCAAGAGTACCCATTGCACTAAAATATTCAGTTATTTAAGGAAAATTTATTAAAAATATAGAGGGAAATTCTAACAATCCAGCAATCAGATTTACCAATTTCTTTATCGATGTCGTAAGGGTACGGATTGCAAGTTTTGTTTTCCTATTTGTAAATCTATCAATTAGTAATAACAAATAACAGGGGAATAGTGAACTGAACTGAGGTAGTGAATATTTTATGGGTAAAACTGAGTTTTAATTATAAACAAATAATAATGATTTGAGTCCGGAATTAAGCCAAAACTCATCTTTGTCGCCATTCTGCACTTGATAACTTAATATTTGAAAAAAATAAGAGATACTTTATAAAAAAAATCAAAATATCAAATGGCATGACAGATTTTCCTGTATGAAAATAGAATTAAAACTAAGAGCTTGATCATGGACGAACGAGAACCCAAACTACCCCATAACTCAGTAAAAAAGCAGAAAACCGAAAAAAAAATTATTTCTGTTTGATAGAGATTAATTATAGTATTAAAAGTCAAAAATGAGTTTTAATATTTTGATCAGTTTTCCATATTTTAAGTGTTCAATATTGTTTTGGTCTAATGATGTTTTTTCCATTAAGGTAACCGACTATCCTAAAATCATGATTTTTTCGAAAATTGATACTTTTTCATGGTTTCATTTTATAGCCCATTTTATTAGCTCAATAAAAATACCAAGTCTTCTATTTTCCATTCACTAGAACAAAAACTACAGCGTTTTAGCAAAGCAGATGCCATAGCTTTGCACAAGATTTCAAACTTTAAAATGCGTTTTACTCGAATTGGATTTTTTTTCTTCGAAAAGCTCAAACGGGGACAGAGATTGCTCAAAAAGTTTTGAAAATAATTTGCTGACATTTTTGTGTATGTTCTGTGTAATCGTATAAGTGTTTTGAACTTCAGATTTATCAAACACGGTTTTTTTTTCAAAATGTACAGTCCTTTATGTGAATGTAATCACTGTATTTTTAAGCAATTTTATATAATCACTAAGATAAAATGCTCTACTTTTGTAAAAACTAAAATTTCTCTTATCCTGCAGGCCATTTAAAACAGGAATAACAAAGTAAACACATCAAAATTGAGAATTTGTTCATAAAATGTTTGTACCGAGCGGGCCTCGCGTTTATGTAATTTTTTGTACATTTTTACCATTTTAAAAACAATAATTTTTTATTCTGTTTTCAATCTTAAAATATTTTCTTAAAATATACTAAATAAATCTAAAAACCACAAAAACAATCCCCATATCTCCATTTTTTCAAAAAAAAGTTGTTGCAAGTAGTCGGGTACCTTAATCCTCAGGTTGCGATCCGCGTTAAATATCTGTCATATGTATGCGGAAAGGCAGGGAAAAAGGCTAAGTACCCCTGTAGTAGAGGGACTGATCCATGTTAAATCTGTCAAGACCATGCTGGGGTAATGTCGAACTCTGAATACGGTCACGCCAGTTTTGGTGTCATCCTTGTCACTTAAACGTGATTCAAAATTACGCGGTCCGTCTCAAATAGGCTTTGTGTTGTTTCAGTGTGCGAGGTAAATTAAAATTAACCCAAATTGAATGTTATAAGTTCATTGTAATGTTCACTATTGTATTTTCATAATTTAAATTTTAACTTTATGTTATCATCAGTTTATCTCTAATGTTTTTAAGTTTTGTATTGTGTGTGATGTATTAAATTTAAAACGAGAAATTCACCTACATCATTTGTTGTTCCAACATAAATATAACAATAAAGAAATGATTTAGGAATATGTTCATAGAGCTGAAATTGCAATTTTTCTATAATGAATTTTTATGAAAGCACTGGAAAAATCATTTTCTGTGTTCTACCGTTTTATAAATTAAATTTAACGTCAAAACAAAATTTACATAGAATGTCTAGACGAAATTTTTATACTTTTTCCGAAGTTCTGCTTATCTCTATTTTGCACGTATACAACAAAATGTCAAAAAATATCATAAAGATGACTTTCATATATTAAAAAAACTATTACACCAAGTGAAAACTGAATGCTGAAAATATCATCAATTATGATTTGATTACGTTTTTTCTCGTCATTTTTATCACGATAAGAAATGACATAAATCAAAAAATTCTCAATGGCGAAAAATGAAAGGCCAGGACCAGAAAGTAAGTTAATAACAGTTCTTGTCCACATTTCCGATTTTTTTTAAACAAAAATTTTAGTACAGACTAATTCTTTTGGTATAGGCTTCAAAAAACTTTACACACACACACAATTATTATCTTTGATTTTTGATCCTAATTGAATTTTCCCATTAATTAGACAATTATGGCTTTATTGCGTTTTAATATGATAGGAATTAGGAACTTCATAAAACGTAAAATGCTAATTACATGTTTTATTAATAAATAATTGGTGATATATTGAGCATAAGAATAAATTTTCCCCATTTTTTTTAAAATTTTCAATTTATTTCACAACAAAAATTAACAATTACTTTATCAATCTAGTTGTTTAAGATTACTCGGTGCCCTTTTTCAAAAATTTTTTTGGAGACAGTTACAGCAAAAAAAAATTGATTTTTTTATATTTAGACTATAGTATTAAGCTGATTTTATAAGTATAAAATCAGTTTGACCAGTCATTATTTTACAATTTTAAAAAATAGGAATTTTTGAAGTATTTTCAAATTCTTATAAAATACTCAATTTTTAAAATTTTTTTAGTCATTTTAAGTTATTTATGCTTCTTAATTTATTGCAAACAAAAGTTAGTATGGATTTGAAAATCTATTTCCTTTAGATTTTTAATAATTATTTTTCTAGAAAAACCTGGAAAAAACAAGAATTTTTTTAAAACATCAACTTTAGCATTTTTTAGAAAAATAACTAGAGATCTCAGCCCCAAATCCATACTTACTTTTGTAGAACATACGTTTGGGAGTATAAATAAAAAAAAATCAAGTCTCTATCTTGAACAGGAAAAATGACTTAGGGATTAGAAAATACTTATACATTTTCAAAACTGAAAGTCTGAGAAAAACGCATTTAAAGTTTGTAAAGTCATAAAACAAAAACTTATAATACCCGTAAAGCTCTAATTTTTAATATGTTATTTTCCAATGTATGTTCTGCATTAAAACACTATTTTAATTAAATAGGCCTGAAAATAATACTTTTAATATTGATAGAATTTGTTAAGACGTCAGTTTATTCAGCTTTATCTTAACCTAAGTTTTGAAACACGAAACATTTATGTACAAAATAATAATGATACTAACTTAAGCCAAGTTTGCTTATAAAATTTAATTTTTTTTCAGTTCTAAATTGAAGCAGTTTAGGAAGTTTTAACTCTTGTACGACTTTAAAATATTAAAATATAGTATACTACAATATGTTTAGTATAAGGTAGTTTGGTACATCAAGGACGTATTCAGTTATATCTGTAACATTTAAATTCAGAATACTTGTATTCGGAAGTCTAATTGCAGAATCAGCAGAGGACTGATTTTTAGATACATCATTTTCCGTAGTATTCCATCTCTTAGAAATATTGTTTCTCACAGGAACCTGAGAAGGCATTTGCCATTGCATTTTCTCAACAGGAAAACAAGCTAATGATAAAGCTTTTAAGATATATAAACTATTTTAAAGCAAAAAAGGGCATGAAATTAATCTTAATTAATCTATTATGAGAACTCAAAATATAATCAAGCAGAAATGATTTTAGTAATGAAAGTTGGATATAATAACCATTTCAAATTAAAAGTTAAAAAATATTTTAATTAATTCATTTTAAGAGTGAAAAATGCTTTAAAATGAAACCGAAATGAAAACTATAGCTTGTAAAACATCAAATATCTTTAAAACTAATTTGCTAACATATCAGAAACTTCGGAAGAAACTTTTCAATGATATGGGCCACTAGAAAATGAAAAAAAAAAAAAAATTGGTAAAAATCAAATTTTGGTAAAAACTGTTTCCCACTGTTCAACAAGATTTTCAATATCTCATTGGTAGATATTACCCGGTATCGACATGAAACCTTTATCCAATCAAGCTCTAAATTATGTATCGGTATTAACCAAAACTCTGTGGACGGCATTTAAAAGAGATAGAGCGGTTTCTTTCAGCTATGGCATCTTCTCTATATATGGTACAAATCTCGTGAGAAGCCGTTTTGTTCTTAGTATCGCAATTAAAAGCAAAAAGGTTTCAAAAAGGCTCATTTTTCTCAATTTGACTTTCAGTTTTAATAGTCTGAAAATTAACATAAATGAATTTGGATCATAAATTTAAAACATAATTAATTCTAATTGAATAAAATATCCCCTTTAGAATGATTTAAAACAATGTGTCAAGAACTGTTAATTACACGTTGGTTGTGTTAAAATTAAAAGAAAAAAATCAATTAAAACTTAGTCGTCAATTTAATATTAATATTTTTAGCAATGCAATTCTCTTTCTCAATTGAAAAGCATGAATTTTCCATAAGAAAACTAAAATAGTAGCAAGTTATTTTACAATACATATGTAGAAATCGATAATTGAAGTTACGATCCTTTGCATTTGGAGACACATCAATTTGATATTTAAGTTTAACATGGTGACGCCTCTATTTTACATAGTAACATGGTAGCGTCAGGGATCACACAGCCAACAGCCAAAATGATATTTCATTCTAGAGTAAATAAATAAAAGACTACTGATTAATACGTCGCAGTACCCAGTTTTTTTCGTGATATAAAAGTTCTTTTTCAATTTCAGTTCCTGTATGCTAGCCGTTGCGCTCCTGACTCCGGAACTTCGTATTTCACCACTAGGCAAAATTCATCAGTAGGTCCTTGAGCACGGCTGCCCCCGCAAACTCACCCAAGCATTTTCCAGAGCAAATTTATTCTATTTTACGCGTTTCCCTTGGTTTTTAAATGGCGGCTGTCCCGCAAACTGAAAATTTGAAGAGAGAAAATATATCGTCAATAGAAGGAGATCGAGAGCTGTGTCCTTTCATGCCAACCCTTTTAAACTCATTGGGTGGGTCAATTTCACGCCCCTAGTCACCTCTTATTGAAGGGTTTAACGCATTTGCACCCGGCACTCCTCCCTGTAGTCGTTGTAGTCTTACTCCATTGGTGTGTGGTGATAATAGGTCAGCACATTTGATTCCCACTACCGGGGTTCCTGTGCCCCATCTGGAGGCTATAACTTGTCTTGTCACATTTTCAATGAGGGGGCGTCTTTGTCTCGTCCTGCCGACATTACTTTCTATTTAAGTAGTCTGCGTCCCAGATGTCCGAAGGGGATCTAGCACAAAGGGCTATTCCTCGAAGTTTTTTCCTATAGAGCGTTTTGTCAACAATCGTCTGCAGGTCTGCAAAAGAAAAAGATGTGGCGACATCAAAAACATTCTCCGAGACAGTTCACATACGTTATGCCTCATGGATATGGAAAGTACAGTGGGGGCCTCTTTTCGGAGACACAATGTCCCATTTGGACAACTTGATCTTCCATACATCAATCTTGACAAGTATAGATGGGGAGGGGAGGGAGTTCTCATAATGAGCAGACGTCACCAAAGTAACTATGCGAAGTACATTCAGGGTATTCTCGTATGTTATTATTATTTCTACGAAATATGCAGTTACCTGGATATGACTAGAATGTATTTCCTAATAAACGTTTTCAATATTTCACGGATATAATGCATTATAACAACTAGGATTTTTTCTAAAGCTACCATGCGCAATTTTTGACTGACTGGAAACTAAGCTTACTGAGAATTTGCTTGAACACAATTCTTAGTATGCGAAGCTAAATAACTTGAAAAAGGATTGCTTATAAATCGTCACAAGACATGTTGAAACTTAACGAGAAATTTATGTTTCTAACATGATGTAGTATTTTTAACTGCTCTTACAGTTTTCGGATGATGTTATTGATATATAATATGCTACAATATATATTTGGAATAATTTATGCTTTAAAATTAATGTCAGAAGTATCATGATGCGTATTTGAATCAAACATTGTTACATCCTGTTTCATTTAGTAACCAACAATTCTGGAGTTGTTTAGTGAAACATTAACAAACCGTCTTTTAATCAACCTGGTACATTTAAAAAAGTGATACTACGTCTCTTTCCAAGAATAAGATCTAATCATAGGCTGCAATACAATTTTTCCAAATGTTCATGATATAGACTTAACCCCAAAGATGGGTGTGAGTTAAGATTGATTGTCAAAGGAATGACAGACATTGCCAATTGAGTAAACGAAAGTAAGATTCAATGAATAAGTACCTTTGATAATTAATGAACGTGCCTACGACTGATTCGAGCCTTCGGTTTTAAATATATTGTGCGTTGAAGGGAACACAAGCATTTGTGTGATTGAATAATAAATTTAAAGCAAGTAAAATATTGAATCTCATATAAGACTTCGAAAAAGAAAGGTTTATTCTGCCGAATAATTGTACAGGAAACTTGTAGTAAGAATCGTGCAGCTTTCTGCATTGTGTAGTAGTTATAAATGGACCAAAATGAGAGATTAAAGAACTTTAAATTCAGTTAATAAGTCGATGAATAAAATACTTAGAGGCTTAATGCCCTAATCAGGCCTTGTTAAAAATATTTCTTGAGTTGGAAGACTTCTGTGGAATATTGGAATAGATTTCTGATATAATAGCAAATTATCTCGGTTGTTTGCTGTGCCGATATACTAAAGCATTCACTTTCACAATGACGGACTAATCGCCAAAAGAATTCGAGAATGCATGATAATGGATAGACGGCTTCCTTCAAAAATGCAAACGTTAATATTCGACGTTAATATTCAGTGCGACGTTAATATTCAATCAATCAATCAAAAATGCAAACTGTGATGAACTTATGACAATGTTTCACAAGATGATATGACTGCAAATGAATGCGTTTATTTTTTTTCAGAAGGTACCTCTTATAAATATTTTAAAAACTAAAACTAAATTTTAAGTTATAAATTTTTTTCTCTATACTCTGCATCCAAATTATTGTAATTATAATCAATTAAAGTAATCATGCAAAATGCTTTTACGTAAAACATAGTTTTACATTATTGTTTGTGAGCATTTCCACATTAGAAAATAATCAAAGGAAAAAATAAAATTTATTCCATATATTTTCTTTAGTGTTTTACGATACGATTAAATTTACAGAATAATAAAAACAGAAATAATGTCGAAAATCGATATCTTGACTAAACTCCATGTTTAGTGATGAAAGCCTCTCGTGTTGTAGCATTGAATCTTACAAATTCTGAATAATGTGCGGAGAAATGACCTTATACATATCCTCAAAATCCAAAGTTAAGCTATACACTCTCCTCCGATTGATATAACCTCGAAAATACAGCTGACTTATATTGGGATCTTTCAAGTCATGGAAAGAGAGAAATTTAACAGTGCACTGAACATTCACTGCATTGCCGGAAGGCTATGATTTCGGGCTCCATAAATTCTCTGATGTACCACCCACAGTTTAAGTCCAGCAAAATTTGGAGTAGGCAGGAACATCCGTGAAATCAAATAGCACCTCAAACCAAAGGCGCACACAAGGGGGTCCTGGGATTCGGACCCCCAATGCCCTTGATTTTTTTCCCGATTGATTGTAATTCTAAGTATAATGTACATAAAATTTAATTAATTACTTGTTATTAATGATTAATTTGATTAATTAATGTTAATTATTTATTCAAAAATTAGTTTTTTACTGTGTTTTTTTCCCGAAAATTGACAAAATCAAAAGGAGCATGATACAAGAATGGTGAACTTTCGACCCCGGACCCCCGTTCCCCCTGAAAAATTCGTGCGCGCGCTACTGCCTCAAACCATTAAGCTAAGGGCTTGTCCAATAAGACATTAAATAAGACCACTCCGACACTTCAGTATAAAACCTTCATCTCTATAACGTCCATAGTTTTAGCCCAGATTATAACGGGACATCACAGAAGATGTGTTGCCAATCGGCACTTCACTCATTTTGCTGATGAGTTCATTATAGCTTGAACTTTTGGTAGTTTAACATGAAAGAAATCCTGCGCAGATGAATTTTTGTAGTTATTTCGACCATGTTATTTCAGACGTCGGCGAAGTCTGGAGGTTTAAAAGGACACACCTGCACTAATATTCCATCAACGCATGAGAAAACCTTGTACATGCTTTCTCGGTCGTGCAGATGAGTTATTTGTCATCCTGTTGTGACATCATATTACTTGGTCTACTGCAGTGGTTCTCAAACTATCACTACTGGCGACCCAATTTTCAATCATAATTTTTATCACGCCCCCCTAAAAATAATAATGTATTGAATGCAATAATAATGCACTTTGGCGCTAAAGCCACAATACCATCATAATTATAAACCGTACAAATTAATAAGATAAGTATTAAAATTTGTGTATGTTACTTTTAAGTAATACTTTTTTTTTTACTTTTTAGTTCGATTCACTATAAAAGCGTGTTTTTTAGTTTGTTTTAAAACTATAATTTATTTTATAGTTATTTTTACTATACACGATAAAATCACAAAATTCCAGTGAATAATTTAATTAAGAGAAAATATACTTACCTAATTTTAAGGACTTTTAAATTTTTCTTAGAAAATTTGAGAAAAAATCCAATAAAACTAAAGAAAATGTTCCAAATGTGCGTGTCCTTAATAAAGGACATAAATCACAGACACTTTTCGCTAACATCACAGGAACGTTATTTTCCAGCTAATCTGTCATATTTTGTTCAAGTTTTTGTAGTTTTGCTGTTGTTTGATGATCTTTAAATAGCATTTTGAACTTTTTCCTTCTTGTGTCTTTTTGACAAGGCGACGTGCTACATTATGGCTTCATAGTTTTCTTCATGGAGTTCTTTAGGCAGCATTTGAAAATTTCAATTCAACTCAAACGTTTCATGTCTAACTCTTTTCTATTTACTTTCGCTATCTTGATTAATATGTATTATTTCAGTAGGTTCTTCAATTGCTTGATCAGTTTCAACTTCCTTCAATAGGGATCACAGATGCCCATTTTTTTAATATTCTGTTTATTTACATTTATAAACCATAATAAGTCATACAACACATCAATCAAAACTACAAAATTGTTCATGTGGAAAGTGTAGCATGATCTAAAAAATAATCGTGTAAAAGGTTTTTCATTATGCATTATATGTTTCAGAATACTCATGCTTATCCATATATCATAAAACTATTTCACATGGAAAAAGATGAAACTGAAATATTTTATATATATTTACAACTTCCCTAAAAAAAAAGACAAAAATATTAATACCAGTAAGTTCGAAGGTCAGCTAAAGTAATATCTTAGGTTAAAAGAAACATAATAAAAAATCTCTCATCGTTTGATATCGTTTAAAGAAACGTAAAAAAAATCTCTCATCGTTCTCATTTTGACCGCAAAGCAAAAAAAAAAAATTTTTTTTTAAATTTGGTAATAGTATCAAAGATGGCTAATGAGCGTTTGAAGTGGAATCCTTTATTTTTGATGATCACCAGATGATAAAAATAAATTATATGAGTGCAAATGTGTATTTTTATTTCAGGAAGCATTTTGTTTTATTTCATTCCCAAAAAATTTTTTTAAACCTTTTATTTTCAATATGCTCGCCCCCCTCCGGGGGCGCGCCCCACAGTTTGAGAAACACTGGTCTACTGAAGTGGTTTCGGTTTTTCAGGTTTTATGCATTCTTCCCACACATGCATTAACGTTGTTGTACGATACTCGTCCGAACTCTAGAAGTTACTTGTGTAGTACTCAGTTTTTAAAGAAACATATTAATTTCCATTCAATCATTTACAATAGACAATTGACCAGTGGCGTAACGTATACCCCCTTCCCTTCATAGGGGTTTGATTCTCGGGGGCCCAAAACCTGACTTCGGAAGGGGGACCTAATATTCCCCGTTTCCCCTGTACTTATGCACCCCACCACATGTCCACTTTTTGAGTATGTATAGACACCAATTAATGGAGATTTGTCATCACCAAAGTGGGGGAGTTTTTGAGTATTCACAAAACCGTAGAAATGAAACTATGTCTCGTCGAAAAAATTTGTTTAGTTCAAAATAACTGATGTTATAGTGATCTATCAACAATAATAAAGACACTTTTAATTGTTTAATGTATTTAATTCGGTAACTTTTTATACGAAAAGCAAGAAAATGCAGGACACTTAAAGTATTAGGTATCTGCCTCATTATGTTGCGAACAGCATCTCATGGGTTTATAAAGATATTGCAATATTCTTCGTTGAGTTTCTTACATAAAATCTGATTAAACTTTCGGTCATCTTATGATGGTTAGTTTTTGCCCGACGCTGTCATACGAAATCATCGAATGAGTTCATATAAAGTATCTTTACTCGGTATTGCATAGTCTGCAGTGCCATAATGTATACCCCTACAACCCAATTAGCGCAGGGGGAGAAGGGGAGAAATTTAGGACGAATTTAGGGGGAAATTTAGATGCAAGAACGAATGTTATGGTATTGCAATCCTTTGTAAGATTGGGTGGGCCCTAAACCTGATTACAGGGAGCCCATGATTGGGGCCCCAAACCTGACTTTGCCAGGGAGCCCTGATGTTCTCTGTTACGCCACCGCATTCTAATGCACACTTATAGCACTTTTAAACACAACTCCTTCGGATGTTTAGAGGGTATTTCTTATAAACCACACACATGTATTATTCCTCTTTCTAATTTTGATCGTTTGTGAATGATCATCTGTTTTACATTTACTGCAATTTTTATTTAATTCGTCTAATTTCTTCTTGGTGCTGTATTTTTTTCTAATAACAATCTAAAATATTCATATTTTTTGCCAGCTGAAATACTAGAGAAAAATACATTCTTTTACATTTTCCAAGATGCTAGTATTTTTCTTCGAATATTTTAAGATACTATTTTAATGAAATTAATGTTGATTTAAAAGATCAGAAAAATGCTGAAGCATAAATTTCTTTATAATCCGTGAGATGTTTCAGGTACATTTCCTTTATTGAAACAAAAATATAGATTTATGCACAGAAATTTTGAATTCCAAAAAAAAAAAAATGCAGCGTAAAATAGTTTCATGTTTAAAATATTCTCTTCTTTTACTTTTATCTGTCATTGAAAGGGAGAATGAGAAGAGAAATGAAAACTATAAACCTATCAGTTACTTGACGTAAATAATGAAAGCAATACTCTCTCTCAAGATAACTTTGCAATCGCCTACACCGATGGTCCCTCAGACAGATCCCTCAGCAATGGAGGTGCCGGAATCATCCTACTCCTCCCAGATGGTAATAACTACAAACACAAAATTAACACATGCATAATCGCCTCAAACTTCACAAGTGAACTCATGGCAATTATAGAGAGGCCCTTATATTATACCAACAAGACCCACATGTTATTGATTCTACAGAAGGATTAGTAATCTTCTCAGATTCTCTAAATCAGCTATAGAAGCCATAAGAAACGGAGAGACCAACATCTCCTGTGATATTATTACCCTTCTAGAACAGCTGAACAACAAAGAAAATCCTGTATCCTGCAATGGATACCCGCACATGTCAACATTGAGGGTAATGAATGTGCAGATATATATATATATATATATATATATATATATATATATATATATATATATATATATATATATATATATATATATATATAGCCTCGCCAAAGAAGCTAGAGACATCGAACATAAGTGCACCACCATCACACTTCATGATGCTAACGCAGTAGCCAAACATAGAATTATGAATCACACTTTTAAAAAACCCCTAGTTACGGAATTTGACTGTCCCCGAATTATAACATCCACAATTGCCAGATTGAGAACTGAACACCTTAAGGGCATGAAGATTCACCCAGACAACACAAGATCATATGTTCAACGCAAACACTGCCCAGATCTTCAATTTACGCCCAAACACATCTTGGAATGCCCAGCCGTCGCAACAAAGTTACTAAAAATGGGAATGGTCCCTCTGAGGGATCTTTGCGGGAACTCCTGTACAGCCCTAATGCTCCCAGAATAGCAGAGGCAGTGATCAAGACTTTCGACGGAATTTAGTGATATCTACTGCATTTATTCATTAACACGAGAACAACAACATCAACAATGAAAGATTATTTTGTACATTTTGTACATTAAGCTTAATTAGGTTACAAGGTTTGATGCAGTTAACAGTATCATTTGTTAGCTGAAAGCCTTGCGTTTTCAATTATATTTCAAATACATTATAGTTCGAAATATGTACGGGATATTTTTTTTTACAATTTGTTAAATTGTTTGATAAAATTGGCCTTTTGAATATATAAAGTAATTCATACATTTATGACCCTGACTAACGAATTAGAAATCTCAACAATATCAATTATATGAGCTAACGCATAATTTAATATTTTGAAAGAGGAGAAAAATGATTAGAGTAGACGAAAAAAGTCGATTGAAAACGTTTAGCTTTCTAAACTGAATTTCAGTATAGTTGATATGTTACCGGCAAAGTATGAAATCCGCCATTCTATAGAATCAAAACAGTTTAAAATATAAATAATCAACGTCCCACCCTCAGCGTGCCGCGGTAAAATTAACAAACATTAATCAGTCCGGAAGCTAAAAATGTTTGTACGCGCTACTATGCAGTAGTATGGCACGGATTCTGAGGGCGTGATAAAATTCTATGTGTGGAAAATCTTTGAACCAAATACAAAAACGCTACATTTTATGACATTGATCTGACACCCACCTTTGTGAACCTAGCCAGAAAAACAGAACACTATTAGAAAAAAGGTATTGTGGTGAAACCTGCGATTTTTTTCCGAATGTCAATAGATTGGCATTTATAATTAGTGGGAAAGGTATCTATCGACTTAAAACTTCTGAAAGAATTTTAAAAGAATATGCAAAATAACAATTTACTTTATGCCCCAAGAACTGACTCAGAATTAAAGATATTCCCGATCACGAAATTCCTTTTCTGTCAGTTGCAATTGCTCAGTACAACGGTTCGACAGATGCAATGGCAGATTCGCCAAATGTGTGTGTAAAACCAAGTACCAACATACTAATTGTTTTTGCGAGAAAAAATGCAATTAAATGTAATTCAAAATGTCAATCAAGCCTACCATGTTGCAATAAGTAGGTTAATTTAAATTTCTTAATCTTTATATAAAAATTTTGCTTTCCTCAATAAGAAAGACATAAATTTTGTTTGGTACATTTCAATTTTCCTTTATGAATTTTAAATAACTTTTTTAGATTATTAGCACCCTCTTATAACTTTTTTAGATTAGCACTCTCTTTATTTTGTCAGAATAAGATTTGTATTTTCAGGAATGTACATTATTGATACAATAGCCTTATCATGACCTTATTTCATACTCTGTCCAAATAGCTTTGGCCATTCTATAGAATGCCTAAGCAAAGTATGTAATAAATCTCATATTTCATACTTTGCCTAAAAACGTCTGGCATTCTATACAATACCTAGGCATTGTATAGAATGCCGGCATTTCATACTTTGCCGGCAACAGATATATTACTCAAAATCATTAATTATTTATATAAAAGGCATTTTTTATTAATTATAATAATGACATATATTCATAAAGTTACTATATGTTTAAATTGATAGCATAATAAACGCATTACTGATGCATTTTTAACAAAACAAAGCAAAGACAAACATATATGTTTTCTAGAAGGTTAAGTCATTCTCTTTTCATAACATTCGAGTCAGAAAACTCTCCAAAGATGAAAGACTAATATTTTCATACTCCTTTAAGGTCATAATATTATTTGAATCTGAGCAGTGAAAAAATATTTATTCACGATGAATAACTTTTTCTGTACACAGCAGCATGGAATAACTGACATAAATTTAAATTTTTCTCAGAATAAATGACTATAAAGTTCACACAACTCAGATATATGCGCTCATATATTTTCTAAAGGATAAACAAGCAGGGTGAGATTTTAAAAGAACTCAAGCCAGGATATTACATTTTGCTTTTCTTCAAAGGATTTAAAGAGAAATATTTAATGGAGGAAGCCTATGAAAAAATATTATTTTTAAAAATGATTTTCATTTCACAATATGAGTGATTTTTATTTTACAGCATGAACAATTTTTATCCATTGTTTATTTCAAATTTAGGTGATATTCATTTAGAATAAAAAGCGGGTGATTTGCAAAAAAAAAAAAAAAAAAAAAATGTATAAAATATTTATTTTGAAAATTGTTTGTCAACTACATGAATTTGAAAATTATACAAAACATTGTAATTGGTATTTGAAAATTCTTATAATGTTTGAACTCATTTTATATCGACATTTACTGGAATGAATGCAAAAATATTCAGAAAGATAACTCGAGGCAAGTCTTTTAAATCCAAGTTTATATGTACTCAAATAAAAGAATTTTGTTGTTTTATTTATATGAAAAGAGGAAATGGAATTCCAATACAAATATCAAAATTTCTAAGCAAATAAATTCAGTTCTTCAATATTTAAAAAAATGAGAAACGAAAAATAATTTGTATTGTTTCTTTATGTAAAGTACCTATGCCACTTCAATTTAGATCGAATGTAGATATTAATCATTCCAGTATTTGAAGAAAAAATAAGACCAACTGAAAGCAAAACTCTAGCATGATTTTTCAGATTGCTCGAAATAAAGCTTTAGTAAAGAATTTGAACCAAACGTGTTTCACACATTGCCGACCGGTCATTCGGTAACAAATGGACTTGGATGCTACTAATTGAAATCCATGTCTTTCAATACGCTGAGTGTTACAAGGAATATTTGGTACTTAATTGATAACAATTAATTTTAAGGAAGTAATAAGATGCTGGCCATTAAAACTGTAAAGCAATGACAAAGGGATGACACAACAGTCAAATTATCGAAAGAAAGAAAATGTTGGTTAATAAGAATGATTACCTTTTATGCGCATTCAAAAGACGTAGGAGGAAGAAAAGACGTCTCAAACTCTGTGGGGAAAGAAAATCCCGCAGCTGATTTCTTATTTGGTTGCTTGTGAGAGAATCGTGTTATACCTCATATAAGAATAAGAACTGGCTATCAGTCCAAATTAGAATTCAATAGCGTCTGGAAAGTATTCTGTTGAGACATTGCTACACCTATTGGCTGAGTTATGGGAATATGGATTCGATGAGTGCCGGAAGATCGCACTGAAAGCCGCAAATGATCTTAAAAGCCCCCTTACGAGTACAATAACACCCGAGAGGATAGAGATGCTATTTAGTCATTCTTGTAAAACCATACAGCCTCATCGTGCAATTTTGAGTCAGAATTAAATCAAACTGTCATTACAAATATACGAGTCGCCCATCCGGTATAGTGGTTAACGACGCTAACTACTGTGCCGTAGGGTCTGGGTTCGAATCCCGGTGAAGGCATGTATGTTTATAAATGTATAGTGCCTCCACGGCAGGGGAGTACTGCATACAGCCGTCAAGCCGCAAGTCCTCTCATGAGTTTGGTGGCATAGGATGAGAGGTGGGAGTCCGCTGACCCTCCCCCAGAGTGTACTTCCTCAACATCCAGCCCCTTACCATGATGGATTTCGTGGGCCTCGATCTGACCACACCAGACAGGTGGCAGCAAATACACTATTAATGAAAATTAAGTAGTTCTAAGTGATATCTTATATATATTTTAATACTAGTTATTTATTCATAATCTTTATTTACTAAATAACTATTTCTAATTTCTAGCATTCTTAGCAAAATTACATAGATTACTACGGAAATCTAAACTGGACTAGCTAAAAAAATGCAGAATTAGCTAGTTAAAAGAGAGCAGACTGAATTACGTTATTTTAAATAAATCAATTAAAATAACAGATGCTATAGATAATGGAACACACAGGAATTTTTCAAGGAGTGGGGTGTGGGGTTAGGGTCGAAAGTCCACCATTTTCGTATCATAGACCAGTAAGCCGTCAAACATATTCTTTTGATATTATCAACTGTCGAAAACAAAAAAAAATCACTATAAACATTAATTGATGATATAAACTATTAATATCTATAAGAACTGAAATTATCGTTACGTTTGTTTAGAATTTGTTATGTGCAGGATGGAAACATCTCAACACTAACGGGGATACGCTTGTGATGCGGCTCTTGCCACGCCTTGTTTTTGAATGTAACTGTTTATATTTAGTGTGAGTAAAACAAAGAGCTTTTAGCACTCCAATGAGTTGTGTGAGTCGTGTCTATTCACTTTAGAAAAATCGCCATTTAGCACTTTTAATGCAAACAGAATTATTTCACGTACTATATACTGCATACGATTATAAGCAATCGAGAAAAAAATGTAGTGCAATTGGGAGGGAGGCGTCTGGACCCCTGCCCTCCCCCTTGTGTACGGCACTAGTTACATGTTATAAATATTTTGCCATTCTATATATTTGTTTGTATTAAAACGTATTTCAGAATCTTAATGGAAAATCTCGTTAATCAATAAAAGATTTTGGAGAGAATTCTTAAACATTAGCATATCCCAATTAATAATTTTAAGACTTGCAATGAGAAAAACCGTAGCTGATTTCCATACAAGAATTTCTAAAAACAAATTTTTGCCGTAACTATAAAAGTTATATATATTTTTAAATGGATAAATACTAAGCGAAATTACAAATATTAATATCTTAACTTGTGTAATATTTTTTTCTGCTAATACACGTGTTTGATCTACAATTAAAAAATGCTTTTGTAATACATTTACCTATGGTACAATTTTTGTGCTAATAATTCTAAATATAAGGGTGTCATTTATTAGTAAACTGCGCTTGACTTGAAACGTTTGAAAATACTTTTACTTTAATTTGACCGGTTCTTATTGGACCTGGGTGATCTTTTTTTTCCTTTACAATTTGATAATTTATTTTATTTTTTATACTTTTAATGATTATAAAATGTTATCTAAATTTAAACTATAATGATTAAAATATAAAATTCGCAGCATAATCCTTTTTTTTTCAGTTTCTTTTATGCAGAGATAGATTTTGCAACCTGTTAATTTAAAAAAAAAAGTACTGTGTTTCATGATACATTAAATTAAACAATATTAATTTTCCATAAAATCTTTTCTTTTGCTTTCATATAAGATGATACTTGCTTCTTATATTATTGTCAATATTAAAAAAATCAAGACTAATCAATTGCACATTAATATTTTTAGAAAAGACCAATATTTTTTTCAGGATAAAATTCTTACTTACTCTAAACGCAGTTGTTCCACTTTTGATGCTTGAGGCAAAACATCTCTGCTGAAAGTCCTTACATTATTATGAGAAACACGTACATATGTTAAATTTTTAAAACTCGACAAGCTGTCTCTTTCTATAGATGTGAGATTACTCTCTGCAACTGTAATGGACACGAGTCCTTTGCTCAGATATCGATTGAAATTGGCGTTAATGCTGTTCTCAACTGTGCTATTATACACAAAAAGCACTTGCAAGTTCGTCAGATTCATAAAATGCTTCCATTGAGCATTTTCATGGAACGTTACATTCTCAAGAGACAAGTGATGCAAGTTTACTACACTTGGCTGGACTTCAGAAGAATTGTGAAACTTTTGGAATGTACTGTTACTGACAATAAGCGTATGTACGGAGCTGTTATATAAAGCATTTAATGGCAAAAAGTCCAAATGCGACGAATCGAGTTCTAAAATCACAGCATTTACGTCCATACTTTCAACGATCGCCTTAAAATCAGACATCTCTCTCACGGAGTTGCATTTTAAGCTATAAAAAGGACCCTTAAAGACGCACCGGCAATGAGTATTAGTTACTGGACACCTTTCATGAGACGCAATGCTTGCTGCAAGACTTGCCACGGGCAATAATAAAGCGATTACGATAGAACCGTACCACATCGATGGATTCCGACTGGCTGCCATTTCTCAGAGAGCGAGCAATAAAAAAGGACTTTATTGATATTAAATTGGTCTTATATATGCAAGTTATTTGCAGGGAACGTTCCTGAATCAGCAAGTTTGGTCTCGATTTCAGCGATAAAACCCCGGGAAAAAGAAATCGATAAAACCACTTTGAGTGAAGTTGTTTAACACGCCTTACTCAGCATCAATTTATTCTCAGGCTACGGAATATAAACACAGTGGTTAAGATCGCATTGTTTATCATAGCCACGAATAAAGATGGTGCAAATCAGCGTGATAAAATAAAGTTTGGTTAATCAGCGTAAATTGTTTCTGGCTATTCTTCAGGGAGAGTGTGTAAAGTACGAAATTCTATTTTTAGTCGCTGTTGACAGTTAGGATAAAGAGAAACATGGACTTCTTTGTAAAAAGTTAGTGTTTTTTATTCATGAAAGTGAGATTTATAAATATTTACTACTTCACAACGTAATGTTTAAAAATTTATTCAGCAATGATAAATAAATTATATACTTTTAAAATGTGAATCATTGCTTTCTGTCTGTCCATTGCCAGTTACTGATACATTTGTGCATTTTTAGTTGACGTGATGATTTTTTTTCTTTACTAATAAATAATCTTTTTACGAATGCACTATAAACATTATTGCAATTATAGCTTTTAAATGCTTATATAATAAAGAAAAGTATAAGAAACCGTTCTGCTCTATGTATAATATATAATAATTTTTTCTATATAACTTCAGTAATTTTGAACTATCGTTTGTTTATTTTTCTCTTCCAATTGTCTTCGTTGTCAAGCTTGATTAACAGTAATAACATTATATTAAAAATTGAAACCAATCTACCAAATGTTGATTTTTTTCTATAAAATTTTGGATTAAAAAACATTATATATCGTTTTACTTTTAATGAAATTCAATCAGTGCAGTAAATTCGAGATTTTCTGAAGTATATTGTAGCGTTTCAATATGATAGCAAATTGGAAATAGAAGCTCAATTAAGAACTTGCTAGGCTTCCATTTTGCCGATTTTCTGAAAACTGCAGCAATTTACTTTAAAATTTTTTAAGCGAACGTGAAGATAATGCCGCAATTTTTTTTAAATTTGTGCCATCGATAATCGTTTTACTTTTAATCGAGATGTAACCAATTTATTAATAAAAATCCAATAAATTTATTACTCGAAAGAATAAAAATTTTTACAACGTCCCACAAAGCTGAGTGAGTATTACTTTTTTTTTGTTTTTAATGGTTTTAATAACTTTTGAAGCATTTTTTATGGGATTAAAAATATTTTTTCTCATAAAAATGGTTTTGTTGCATTCAGTCAGAACAGAATTTCTTCGATTTTATCTTTCGTTTTTTTTTATCGTGCTCGTTAAAGTTATGCTGTAGGTGGTCTTTGATAAAGAATTCCTTAGTACCTCTTAAAAGACTTAATTTTAATTAAAATTCTGATAGATATTCTTAAACAAGTTATATCGAGATTTAATTAGTTTGACGAGTTTAAAACTTCAAAAGTTCTTAAAACATTTTAGCGTAGTGGTAGTCATTTAAAATCCTACTTAATTGTCTTGTATATTAATCTTAAACTTTAGCAATGATTCTACTATGTATGGCTTTAAAGAGGAGAAGTTTCGCATATACAAATGGGGAAAACGTTATTTTAAATAATTTCTTCATAAATGAGTCGATTTGAAAGTGAAAAATGTTTTAAATAATATAAATACATTACAGGTGAATAAATCGCGTTCCAATTTCTTGCTAAAAATTGACTCACTACTCTAAATTCTGAAACTTTAAAATAATTTTTTTAAGTTCTGTTAATTTCTCAGAAAAAAAATATATAATTTATGATATACTGTATTTATTCGAATCAAGCTGCCCTTCTTTGCCGATTCTAGTGCTACTGAAAATTGGGTGCGGCTTAAAATCGAAGGGGAAAAATTCGTTGGATGTGGAAAATTGAGCATGATACTAGTAGTTAGAACAGTTACAGGTTCATGTATGTTTGAAGTTTTTAATACTGGTAAAATAAATTAATTGTTCAATTCTTATTCGTTCTCTTATTAATTTCATAAATATCGGTAAATCGATAAACCATTTTTCAATATTTATTTTCTCACAAAAATATGTTAAGAATTAGGGGTGAGACTTAGAATCAATGACGACTTAGGTTCGTGTAAATAAGTAACATAAATATGCAAAATTTGAATAAAAACTTTGAATATGGTATCAAAAATTGTGTAACAAAATCTATAGGTTTGTTTTAATATTTTATAAAAGCAATCTTTTCTAGAATTTTCCCCATCAGATGTAAAAATCCTTTTTTGTAACAAATAACTTTCATTTCAAAGTATGTGAATTGTATTAATAAATTATGGAAGCTGCCAGAAACAATTATCAGTGCATTTCGAAAATCCTCAACATAACTTACATTTTTGCAGTTCTTCTTCTTGTTAATTCAGCAACTTTATAGAAATAGAAAGAAATTTAGAATTCTGGACTCGGACAATAACATTGTATGAATTTTAGATATTTTTTACCAGAAGTTGGAAGAAATAAAATTGTGTAAAATTTCAAATTATGTTTTTTTTTCGCGGAGAGAGGTATAAATACTTCCTAAAAATAGGGAGGCGAGATAAATCGGGCAGGAAATGGAAAACCGGCCGGAAATCTTAATCTGGATCACATTTCTCAACTGGTAAAAAGAAATAAATATCTTCCACTCCATTGAACCGGAAGCTAAAAATCACAGTTTCAACATTCCTCCCACAATTTCTACCAATACCATCATTAATCTTTCTCAGGGTTGACAGAGCTTACCTCTTTTCTAGAGGTTAGGTATTTAGTTTTATTTATTTCTTCCTCGAAGGTATTTTTTTATTATATTCGATAGATGGCGCCATAAGTTTTTCACGTGAACTTCCAGCTAACTCTCAGTATCAAGAAATGACAACTTTTTTCGGATATTTTCTTTTTTAAAAAGAAAGTTTCTAAAAGTGTTTGATCCGACTATCGGATCTCTGATCTTTCTCCGTTAAAAGAATTGCGTCAACTGTTACACAAGTGTTCCGTGAGAGATAAAATGGAATGTAGGACATAGATTTTGGATATTTCCTTTTTTTGTGTGTGCTTTCCTGAAAGATATTCACAGGACGTCTTCTCTCATCTTCAAAGCAGTTTCTCATTCGTATCGCTTACGAGTAATTTTTTTATCCGTATATTTCGAATGTGTAATATCTGCCTAGAAAACTGAATAAAAACATTATTTTTCCTTACTTTTGTATGTGAAGGAAATGAAAAAATTATATTAAAAAAATTGATAGCCGTTTCTTTTATTTAATGAATTAAAATAGTTATATAATTATATTTAATATGTTATTACCTGGGCTAATGAAGAGAAAAATATTTGCGTTACATAAATTGTAAAAAAAAATTATTTTGTTGAGTTCTTTATTTATTTACTTTGTCTATTTTTTACTAGTGTACAAACTATTTTCACCGATTATCAACTTTTTGCCTGAATATCTGTCATGAAAAATAAATAACGCATGCCCTGAATAATTTGATTTCATCTCTCATTAAATTATTTTTTGAATAAAAACTACAAATATAAAGTAGTATTTATAATTTTGATGTGTTCATTAAAAAAATAAAAGAAAGCGCGTATCAGTGTGAACACGCGTTTGAAGTTAACTTCTTTGGCTTACATGTATTGAATTGTATAAAATAAGGTTTTATTTTGAAGTAAACTTATATATAATTAACAAATTTATTATAATGATTATTATTTCAAACTGTATTTAAAAAAATAATTAGGATGGAAAAGGTATAAGTATAGACAAAATTTTCATTTTCAGTACATAATACTAAAAAAAAATTTATTGTATGTATTTTGAGAAAAGTATCATCATTATTAGTCTAAATCAAAAATTTGACTCGAAACAAAAATGCAAAATGTTCCATGTGTTGCAATTTTTTCGAATTATAACAAAACAAACTTTCCAGAACTATTCATCTAATGTATAGTTATAAATTCTTGGATGTATTGTAATAATAGTGATAGGGTGAAAGAAGAAATTAAAGTTTTTTATGTATAGGAAATCCTTAAAATTCTTGAAATTTACATATAAAAATTTGCGTTTACCCATATTTTGTAACTTATCACATAAAACATTACATTGCATGCTTACATTTGTAAAGAATTGCTTAAAGAAGTTAAATCAGGTGAAAATATGAAATTTAAAAAAAATCAAAACGCATGTAAAGTTTTTAAATTTTTTAAATTTTTAAAAACTATACTCATTTTTTTTCTCACCAATTTTTTTATATGATTTTAGTTCTAGGTTACATAGAGCCATTAAAAATTTGGGACATGTTTGTAAAAAATTTTACTGCCCACTGTAGTCTTAAAATACAAATTAATGAAGCACTATATAACACTT
Organism: Trichonephila clavipes; assembly: GCA_019973935.1. Classification (NCBI taxonomy): domain Eukaryota; kingdom Metazoa; phylum Arthropoda; class Arachnida; order Araneae; family Nephilidae; genus Trichonephila; species Trichonephila clavipes. Next base: position 446,161 of record BMAU01000645.1, on the reverse strand, counting down.
TCACAACAATCAAATTAAGTACACCAAATCATATATATAATTTAAAAACTCACTTCTTAAACTGGATTTAGAAATTCCATTCGATTGAAAATTTAGTAAGCACAATCTTTTATTGCCAAAATCTTTTATTGGAAGAAATGTTGTGTTGCCACTAAATTTTAAAACAATAGATTGTTTGTATTATTTCCTTAAAAGAATTTTAAAACTGTACATGCAAGAAACTCTCCTTAAACTAATTTTTGACAGATTTTGAACCATTTAAATGCCTACTTCGGGTAGATTAAAGATTCACTTCCGATTTTTTTTTAATTCATATAATTGATTATAATTTGAATTCTAGGTAACGTAAAAACAAAACAAAGTATGTATCGCAAAGCTAAAAGAGGAAAGGCTTGTTAAAGGCTGTTGTATGAGGAGAGATGGGGGTGCTAGCTCAGGGCTAATGGACGAAAAACACAAAGGAAATTTTAAAAGCCGTAATTTTTAATCTATTTTTTCAATCTTTGAACAGATTACGGATAATAATATTATACATATGGAGAAAAGGTTTCGTTAGATTATTTTTATGAATAATGAAGTTATTAAATATTTAATTAAAATTTCGAGTATTTTTTGAAAAATCGCAAAAAAAAAAAAAGATTCCGTCATTTTATTTTATTTTTTTATGACTTATTCTAAAAGAGAAAAGCATGAACTTGTTTAGAATAAAATATCAATTCATTAATTCGAAAGGAAACTTAAAGGGAATGATTTAGAAACCATTTTAATAAAAGCGCATAAATTTTTACTCATTTTTAAAAAAATCGTAAAAAATGGAAAATATCATTATTTTATTTAAAAAAAATATACCATATCGTGGCGAAAAAAATTATCTTTCCGATTCTGTAATTATTTTTTTCTCTGACATAGATAGTATGAGTTAGATGGCGTAAAACGGGGGGGATTCGGTACTTCATTCATTTCTACCTTACGTTTATCGCTAACCGTAACTGGTAACGCGTGACGGAAATTTTTCCCTACCGTGCCATAAGAAGTTAACTTCAATAAATTCATCATTGGTAATGATGAATAATTTATATAAATTATACATCAATGAATATATGATGTAAAATTAATATTGTTTGTGCAATACGTTCTACATATAGAATGTTCCAAACAATGTATACACTCTTTGAATGACTATAACACTAACTATTATGATACAGGCAAAGTTCAAAAATCCAAATAATGGGAACAAATGTAGGAACCAGCTATTTAAAGAATTCATGTCAGCCATTGTGATTTAAGCACATCAGATATTTGGAATCCAGTGGCGCACACAGGAATTTTTCAAGGGGGTCCGAGGTCGAAAGTTCACCATTCTTGCATCATGCTCCTTTTGATTTTGTCGATTTTCGGGAACAAAACACAGTAAAAAACTAGATTTTGAATAAATAATTAGCGTTAATTAATAAAATTAATCATTAATAGCAAGTAATTAATTCAATTTTGCGTACTATATACTTAGAATTATAATGAATTGGAAAACAAGTCAAGGGCTTTGGGGGGTTCCGGACCCCCAGGACCCCCCTTGTGTGCGCCACTGATGGAATCCAAAACGTTTCTAACTATTTCAATTGGTATTTGTGTACTATTATATGTATATATATATATATAAAGAACAAAATTCTACTCTTCGGTCATAATCATTTTTATTCAAAGTATTGACTAATTTAGTAATAAAGTTTTTTTCATTAGGCACGCTTCAAAGTGCGATGGAAGGTCGATTTTGGAACTGTTGTCTCATTAGCCGCTTGCCGAACAGATTTTCCATTGCGATTGATGAAAATTTTCTATTACTTTTCTTTCTCTTGTGTAACTAGCGGATGATCGTGGTCTTCTGAAAAAAAAAATTGTTCACTTAAAATTCTTTTGACCTCAAACTTCCCTCGCAAACAAATAATTCTGAGTCTGATTCAGGCAATTCGTTGAAAGTCTTTTCTAAATTGTCTTTGTACCTCACTTATATTCTAAGTCTTCCCGTAGCACTGGAGGATGAATTTTCTTTGCATAAAGTATAGTTTGACTTCGGCCATATTTTAAGCTGTCACACCCCAATAAAAAATTAAATTAAGTGTGGTCATCATATTCATAGAGTGTATACATTTTACTGGGACAACTTGTATTTCATAAGCTTGTGTTGAACTTGCATTAATATGTTAATATTTTTTAATTAAACATATTATAAAATTATGACATAAATGAAAATTGCATGGCACATATAATTTTAAGTACTTAAACAACGTATGATATCTAATAAGTATCTTAGGTGTGACTGCGTGTTAAAGAGGCATTTACATTCTATAGTAAAAATCTGCAGTATTAAATAGCAGTTTTAATGAGTTTTGCTTCCTGCGAAACATTCCTAAGAAAATTATAATTTAGCGTAAGTTCATTGTGAAAGCGTTTAAGAAATATTTGCATGGATTTTGCATCATTTCCATGAGAAAATTCAATGTTTTAATTCTTTGATTACATAAACAAAAGGAAGTGTTCTCTAATCTTTGGGAGGCAGATATGAAATAGATAAATATATATATTGAAATTGATTTTTATAACGTTCTTATAAAGATATAGTAGAACTTTAAATATACCGACTGTTTTCTTATTAATTTTATTCTAAACATAATAATTATTATTTCTATGTAATTACTGAAAAATTGTTTGAACCTAATAAAATAATTTAGGAAATATGTGTTTTTAACCTCTCTCCCTCTCCCTCTTGCTCCAGCAATAATTAATGAGCTCCTATAACGACAATTGCTTTCAGTATTTTTTCTGAAAAAAACTTGAAAAAACTTTGAATTGATTAGATTTTTGGGAAAAAAAATGTTTACGTGCGAAATGTTATTTTCAGGCCGTGGGGTGGATAGTTTAATGCAGTATGAGAAAATATTTTTCTGATGAAGTACTTGTGAACCTTTTAAAACAACATGTAAAATTTTTAAAAAATTAACTCTATACGTATTTATGTACATAAACAGGGCTTCTCAAACTTCCAATATGCGTGACCATCGCGCTCCACTTCCTCATGCAATAACAATGTATTGAATGTAGTAATAATGTATAATACTTTGAGGCTAAAGCTACAATATGAACTTAATCATTAGCCGTACAAATTATCAAGATAAGTATTAGATTTTGTATACAATTTTGTATATGATAAACCTATGAAAAAAAGTCACTAGAAATTATCATTGTTCTTAACTTATGTTAGTATTGATACTTAGTACCAAACATATTGTGCCGTATTGATACATTTATAAGTAAAATATATTAGAGTAAATGTGTATTTTATATTTAATTATGACTGAATATAAATGGTGTTTTTTTAGAGGTATAGAACTTTAAATTGCAATAAAACGACGATGTATTATTCGATTGATATGAATTTTTTTTATTCGAAAGATAATCTTGTGGCATTACATTTTAAATATGATTTCTGGCATAGGACTGCCACGGCTGGCTCGGATGTAGTCCAATCTGGACGTCCAATTTTCGATGACTTTTTCCAACATTTGTGGCCGTATATCGGCAATAACACGGCAAATGTTGTCTTCCAAATGGTCAAGCGTTTGTGGCTTATCCACATTGACCAATGACTTTACATAGCCCCACAGAAAATAGTCTAGCGGTGTTAAATCACAAGATCTTGGAGGCCAATTCACAGGTCCAAAACGTGAAATTAGGCGGTCACCAAACGTGTCTTTCAATAAATCGATTCTGGCACGAGCTGTGTGACATGCTGCGCCGTCTTGTTGGAACCACAGCTCCTGGACATCATGATTGTTCAATTCGAGAATGAAAAAGTTAGTAATCATGGCTCTATACCGATCACCATTGACTGTAACGCTGTGGCCTTCATCGTTTTTGAAGAAGGATTCCACCAGCCCATAAAGCGCACCAAACAGTTAGTTTTTCTGGATGTAACGGTGTTTCGACATACACTTGTGGATTAGCTTCACTCCAAATGCGGCAGTTTTGTTTGTTGACGTAGCCATTCAACCAGAAGTGCGCTTCATCGCTAAACAAAATTCGCTTATGAAAATTGGGAACAACGGTAATCTCGTTTTGGGCCCATTCGACGAATCTACGCCTTGCTTGTTGATCGTTTTGATGAATTGCCAAACCAAACTGAGAATAAATCACTTGACAGCTGTTAAATGGGTCACCATGTTGGAAAGTAATGCCAACTTAAACTTCTATACCTGGAAAAAAAACACTCTTTATGACATAATCCTTGTTTTGCTACGTTTTAATAAATTAAGAATTTTTTAAATTATCTTTTATGTTCGATGTGCTCGAGCCCTCCATTGTAGGTTATCACGGCCCCCAAGGGTCGATATGCCCTAAAGTTTGAGAAACACTGACTTAAAAATAACTCGGATGTTGCTTGTATCAAACATGTGTCCAATGCGTTTGATATAAGTCAAATAAATAATGCATCAATAACTAGCATTTAGTAAACACTATTAAAAATCAAAAGAGAATTTCTCACAATTACGGTAATAAATAATAGCGTTTTATTTTCAGTAATGATAACTATTGTTGAAGGAATGAAAAATATGATTTTTAAATTTGAGCAAAAGGTGATTACCACTATATTAGGTAAGAAACTCCAATGTAAATTAAAAAAAAATTGAGGCTACTTTTCCCCAAAAATATATATTAACTAATTATTTTTTTTAATAAATTAGTAAATCGTTTTAAGAAATTTTCCAAACATTTAAAAAAATTCTTAAAATCAACTTTTGTGAATGTTTTTTGTTATAAATAAGTAGTCAATATATATTCATTGAGACGCGAAAAAGATATATTTGTGTACTTTTTCACAATGCACATTAAATAATTACACTTCAATATATTATGTTAAAAAAAGATTTTTCTTGGATTTTTACTAATGTAAAAAAATGTCATTGATGGAAATATAAAGCAAATGTTTGAATTACTCATTTTACTAAGATGTAACATATTGTAATATAAAATGCAAAGTAGTTCTTAATAATGTATCTTGTAAAAATCAGGTAATATGTTTGTGTGGAAATGGTTTCAAAACATAAAACTCAAAACGCTTTTGAAATAACAGCCTGAAATTTTCTCAGATCATATTAATTTTTAAGAATGTATTCCTAACGGTTACTTTTTTTTTTTATAAAAACACATATTAACATTTTTATATTCTATAAAAACATATTTTTAACAATGTTAAGCATATGTTTAAGACCAGGAAAGAAGAAATATTTCTTCTTAAACTTCCACAATAAAAACTATAAATATCCATAGAACTTGTACATTTAATTCTTACTGAATATAACTTCTAACAGAAAAAGATATCCCTTCGTTTCTTTCAAAAAAGAAATATCTCCAACAATATCCACGAAACCAATCGCGAAATTCAAATTCAAAATCCACCTCCGACATAAATACCTGATCTTGGATCTCTCCTCAAAAGATTATTACAAAGCCAATATCGTTTAGTTTCGACTTCAACGAGTTCAAACATACATTCCTGCGTGAAACCAAGATCGCGTATTTATTGATTTCTTTCTCCTTTTTCCTTGCTTCCAATGTCGCATGGTTTTGCAGCATGCTTTCCGCAAATACAGAAATGAACATATTTTATTCGGCATATGAAAGAAAAATTGTTCAGAAGCCAATACGAGTTTTCTTTTTCTTTGAGAATGAAGCGGCGTCTCATAAAAGAAGCATTGTGTGGATGGAATAGTTTTCGTGCCAAACAATGGTTTCTTGGTGGTTGTGTTCGAGGTGTGACGTTTTGATAAAGTCAGACGTGAATTGAAAATGAGAAGCAAGAAAGAAATTAAAATAAAATACTTCCCTATCTTTTTTTGTTTTATAGAGACGTGTGCTATAAACTCCAGTAAGAATCTAGTGGAAAGTAATGTTTAATATTATATTTCTGGACGGGTTTCTAAATGGCTTAAAAATGATGTATAATGTATATAAAGTCTTATGATATATTCGGAGTTTATTTCCGCTTAAGCAATTCTTGTTTCAGTTGAACAAGTTTGAAAAATTTTTTAAATTGGGGTAATTTAATTTTAAAGGATTTCAAAATAAAATTTAAAACTTTATTTTGAAACCCTTTGTGGTACATTTAATTTCCCTCCTGGTTATATGAGTTAAATCAATCGATGTACCATTACTAAAAGTTATATATGAAACAAAATCTATTTAATATAGTACGTGGATGATTTTAACTAAGTGTAAAAAAGTAGCAATGTTAAATTAAACAACAAATCCTAATTGTTACACAAAGCTTTCTTTAATTTAATCAGAATCTGAGGCTTAACTACTTGTTGGATGAATAGTTTGATGCACATTAAGGCAGTGGTTCTCAAACTTTCACTTCTGGTGACCAAATTTTTAATCATAATTTTTATCGCTCCCCCCAGAAGTAATAATGCATTGAATGCAATAATAATGCACTTTTCGGCACTGAAGCTACAATACAATCACAATTATAAACCGTACAAATTTAATAAGATAAGTATTAAATTTTGTATACATTACTTTTAAGTAATATATATTTTATTTTTTTTTTTTTACTTTTTAGTTCGATTCACTATAAAAACGAGTTTTTTAGTTTTAAAACTATAATTTATTTTATAATTGTTTTTAATATACATGATTAAAATCACAATTCCAGTGAATAATTTAATTAAGAGAAAATATACTTACCTACTTACAAAGAATTTTCAATTTTTCTTTGAAAATTTGAGAAAAATTCCAATAAAACTAAAGAAAATCTTCCAAATGTGCGTGTTCTCAATAAAGGACATAAATCACAGACACTTTTAGCTAACAACACCGGAACGTTATTTTGCAGCAAAACTGTCATATTTTGTTCACGTTATGATAGTTTTGCTGTCGTTTGATGATATAAAAATAGCATTTTGAACTTCTAATTCCATGTGTCTTTTTGACAAGGCAAAGTGCTACATTTATGGCTTCATAGTTTTCTTCATGCAGTCCTTTAGGCAGCATTTAAAAACTTCAATTCAACTCAAACGTTTCATGTCTATCGCTTTTATCATATTTACTTTCGCTATCTTGATTAATATAAATTTTTTCAGCAGGTTCTTCAATTGCTTGATCAGTTTTAACTTCCTTCAACAGATGCCCATTTTTCTTTAAATTCTGCTCATTTACATTTATAAACCATAATAAGTCTTACAGTACAGCAATCAAAATCACAAAATTGTTCATGGGGGAAAGTGTAGCATATTCTAATAATAATTGTGTAAATCGTTTTTCATTATGCATTATATGTTTCGGAATACTCATAAAAATACATCTTGGTCAAATAATCCTTAAAAGTTCTCAATATGCTTATCCATGTATCATAAAACTCATCCACATAGAAAGAAAAGCAACAGAAAAATACTATTTACAACTTTCCTAAAAGAAAAAGAGATGGAGTGAAACATACCATACATTTTGACGGTCAATTATATGATAATCAAAAGTAGTATTTTAGTGGTTAAAAGAAACGTAAAAAAATCTATCATTGTGGTATTACAGTAAAGCAAGCAAAATGTATTTTTTATTTGGTTATAGGATCAAAGATAGCTAATGAGCGTTTGAAGTGGAATATTTTATTTTTGATGACCCCCAGATGATAAAAATAAATTAAATAAGTGTAAATGTGTATTTTTATTAAGTCAGAAAACATTTTGTTTTACTTCAATTATAGTAGAAAACAATATAAAGAAAAAAGTAAATAGAATACAACACACACACAAACACAATAAACTGAACCAGAGTGCATTAATTTAACATATCTCTAACGTAACACCATGAGAAAGCCTTGGTTACGCTCAGGGAGAAACATCTTGTGTAGAGAAGGGCAGTGTAGAAGATGTACGGAGTCCCTCACCTCTCCAGAACTGCACAGATTGCATATCGGAGAAGGAACAACTTTGAGTCTATACCAGCGTTTCTTAAACTGTGGCTCGCGTCCCCTTGGGGGGTCGTGATAACTCTACGAGGGAGGCGTAAACATATTGAAAAGTTGAAAACAAACGATTATTTACAAAAATTACTAATTTACTCAATGTAAAATACAAAAAATACATTCTGACATAAAAAAAATGACATACACATTCACACTGATATTATACTCTTATAAATGTATTAGTACTCTCTGTGTATAATGTATTTTATAATTAATTTAGCAATACTAAGTTAAGACCATGTAAATAATTACCAGTAACTCCATGGTCTTATCATATATAAAATTATATACAAAAATTAATACTTATCTTGGCAATTTGTACGGCTTATAATTAATCCCTTAACTGTCGTTTAAAAGTTTCGGGATTCGCACCCCAATGCATCCCCGTTTTCTACGTACGCAAGCGCATGTGATGTATTGGAGAAGGGGTGGGGGAAGAAAAGGGATAAATAAGTACATTCTCTCTTTTCAAACATTTTGTTAATGTTCTTTCACTGCATTCCAAAGCTTTCTGAATAGTTTTATGCTTAGCAGTGAACAAAAAATATCGTACTTTATACAGATGCATATGTATGGTGCAGGGAAAACAAAGCTTTAGCTGAGCGACACGTTTATACACGCAGGTGGCACTTAAAGGGTTAAAGTCGTATTGTAGCTTTAGCTTCAACGTATAGTATTATTGAATTTAACACTTTGTTATTGTATGGAGGGGTTGCGATGAAAATAATGATTGAACATTGGGTTGCAGATATAGAAAGTTTGATAAACACTGGTCTATACAGCTGATTTCGCAGACAGTCATGTCCAGTAACTAGGCGGAATTCAGCGACCGCTCTACGCCTTGGGCCCTTTGGCAAATTCGGGTTATCTTTCCTCCAAAACTTATGGTAAACTCGATTATACAGGTTTTCCTGAACACTGGCTTTGATAGATCTTTTAATAAGATTTTTAATACAATGAAAGGATATAGGACGAGATATTTTCTGCTTAATAACAGCTCTTTTTTAGCCATGAAGTCGGCGTTTTCGTCCCCAGCAACTCCAAAGTGTGCAGGAACTCACTGCAGGATTATAGTCTTCTAAAGAGATGCCAGAGAGGTTCCAAACTCCGCAATCTTCAACAAGATATTCCTACAGAATAAGCAATAAAATACACTGTTATAATGTACTTAAAATGTATCAATGCTGCGCAATCTATTTAATAACTAATCTATCAATACTAAATTAAAAACAAATTCAATAATTATTAGTGACTCGTCCATGGGCTTGTCATATACAAAATTGTATACCACATTTAATACATATCTTAGTAATTTGTATGGATTATAATTTTAGTTATATTGCAGCCTTAGGGTCAATGTGCATTATTATTGCATTCAATACATTGTTATTGAAGGGAGGAAGGTCCGATGAGAATTATGATTGGAAATTGGGTCGCAAATATTGAAAGTTTGTGTGAGAAGCACTCCATTATACATATACTTAATTTTTTTTTTGAAACATTTGTCATAGGTACAACAAACGAGGCTCCGCCATTATATAATTGTCAAGTTCACAAGGGTGAGTGGGAAAAATTAATTTCCCCTCTCGACTGTGGTCAAGTGGTATATGAAAGTTAAAAACAGAATGAGACATTAAAGTTGAGGCATAACTTTATTTTTCCACATAAGTACCATGTACATTGGGACATTTGTCATTCCGCTTGATAAGCTTCTAAATTCTCTCTAAAAATCAGGGCTTTGCATACGGAGGAAGCGTTTACTTTCCCGTGGACTTTTGGAGGTTGGAACCATCAGTCTCTCGTGGTACTGTGACACCCGCTCGAAAGTGAAGAGGGCGATTCGGAAAAAAAGTGCTGTTGGTGTGGTGTGGTAGTTAGGAGAGGGGGGTGCCAGCTCAGGTGTCGTCCACGTCACTTGACCATGGTTCAAAATTACGTGGTCCGTCGCCAAAAGCCCTCGTGTAGCTGAACAGTGCGACGTTAATATTAACTCAACTCAACTCAACTCGGAAAAAAAGTGGCATGGGCTTCTCATATTTGGCATTCTGTTGTTGGATGACAATGTGAGACCACACTCAGTGATGGCAACGCAAAACCATGTTGCAACTCTTGGTTGGGAACGCCTATGTCACAGTCTTGATCTCGCACCAAGTGACTTTCGACTGCTTTCGGTTTTGAAGAAGAATCTCGTATGAAGGCGCTTAAGAAACAATGCTGAAGTCATACAAGCCTTAAAACGCTTCTTCCAAATGCAAAGTCCTGAATTTTTTCTGGATGTTTTGTTTAAGCTTATTTTTTAAGCAGTATGACAAATGTTTCAATGTGTTTGGTACTTATATGGAAAATAAAGTTACGTTTTATCTTTAATGTCTCATTCTATTTTTGACTTTCATACACAACTCTGACAACAGTCGACAGATGATACTATTTTCCGACTCATCCTCGTATTTATATTCGTTATATGAAACGTTGCTCATAAAACGAGGCATTTTTTTATAATTTGTTCTGTGCGTTACATTTGAACTGATGGTTAAACCAGGTCCCTTCGCAATTTAAGGTAAAAATAAATCAGAGCAATTAATAAATTTTTTTCGCAACAGGTTATTATAAAAACATTCCTTGGGATTAAAATAAATTAAAACAAAAACATAGTATTCTATCGGTGTTCTTAGTATTTCTAGCAGAAGAGAGCAGCAGTAAGTTGTACAACCCGGAGATTTTTAAAAGAGATTTGCAATTTTTAAAGCATAAATTAACACAATTCATTTAGAAATGATAAAATTAATGCAATAGAGAACTGAAAGAAAATTCGTATTTTGTGTAGTATTAATGTATCGTGTACCTCTGAATATATTTAAAAACCTGGCATTTTTTTGAGAATAACAAACAATAAGTATTTATAAGATTTTTTTCTATAGAATCGTATATTACCCTGTTAAATTCACAGGAGGAAACATACTGATTAATTTATAATATGTGGAATTCTTTCTTGAGTATCTAATCGCATGATCTCAGCTATAAGTAAAATTAGTTTAATTTACATATAACTCTTTATTATTTTGAATGACATTTATATGAAGACACAAAATTTTCTACTTGCTTCTCTCTACGCTATTTAGTCTTCGTCGTGTAGGGAGGGGATTATGCATTAAATCTGCCAAATTTCAAAGTCCTTATATTTATGTGGTGTAGAAATCTGGAGAGTAATGTTCAAGTTATATATTTATAAAATATTATCCTCATGTATTGTTCAAAATTATGAGTTATTTTGTATATAGTCTTAGTGTTGCTTGTAAGCATAATGTTAATCAATCATGATTTATGTCATACACCTTTATATTTATTTTGATTTATTAAATAGTTTGAAATTTTCATATTATTTGGGTAACTTATTTCGCAGACTATTGTGCAATATATCTCTATTCTTATTTTGTTCGAAATTATCTTACACATTTTTAAAATGCTGCCTCCAGGAACTAAGAAGAAATAATTATTCTGTCTGGCTCGATTCCAGTTTCGGCTGTTGCGTAAAAAAATAAAGCATGACCTCAAAATCCCCATTTCTAAAGTGATCTTGTGGGGGTAAGGAACTTTAACTACCAGTTCCATTGTTATCCATGTTACTTGACTCGTAATTAAAATTACGAAATCAGTTGGAAGTCTTGGAGAAGGGTATATAATTCGATTTTACCCGTAAGTTATTGCATCAATACAAAATAGAAAAATATAGCTTCCTTTGGTTCGAATTAACATCATAGTAGAATTCTTAACGGATATTGGGCATGAATCTTGTAATTTTAAAACCATTAATAGATTTAGAATATGGGGTCATGAATTGATTTTGCACTCACCACCATTAAATTATGAATTTAAGATCTAGTTTCGTGCAAGGTTCAGTTAAGAGTTAGTTATCAAACTCGTGGCTTAGCTTAAACATCCTTCACAGTTAGATTCAGAACTAGGCAATGTGAATGGTAAGTGCAGGATGGAAACATCTCAACATCTAACGGGGAAGCGTTTGCCACGTCTTGTTTTTGAGTGTAACTTTTTATATATAGTGTGGGTGAAACAAAGAGCTTTTAGCAGTCAACTGTTTTGTGTGTGTGTTTTTTTTTAGTCGTGTCAATTCATTTGTGAGAAACAGCTATTGGTCACTTTTAGTGCCAACAATGAACACGTCCAATGCATTAAATTTTATGGAGGGGTACTTTTACGAATACATCAGTATGTTAAATGAACTTCAATAAAAGCCAGGCTAAATACTTTGGATTTTTGGTGGAGGCATTCAAATAAAAATAAAAAAAAATAAAAAAGAGATGGATGACGTTTCAAGTTTGTCCATTGTGCTGTACTGGTAGTTATATACAGTAAACTGGTTCTAGGCTCGCCATTGGACTTAACCGAAGATCAACAAATTTCGGTGGTTTGGTGGTTTGCGGTGAAGGCGTCAAATTTCATCTTGCCTTTGGGTACAAAAAGTATGAATTCAATCTTGCTGGTTTTCTAAGTACAACCTAAATTATTGAATTACCTAGTTATTTTGAAACAAAATTTCGCAAAATTTGCTAATTGAATTATTCCATGTTCAGTTTATATGCTGTTTGAATTTGGTGGTAACTTGAGGATTTCAGTAGATTAATTGGAGATGCAATGGATTCCAGATCATTAGAACCTGATCAAGCGCGTTTGAGACGGCAATTTAATAGTGTGGCATTTAAGAAGAGCGAATTGATCAAGAAAGATTTATCTGTATCTTTTGGCTGTAGTTAAATATTGTAATACTCGTCTTTAACAGTTCTTGCATTCAGATTCGGTACAAATAAGTAATAAATGAAACAGATGACACCTTAGCTTTGATATTACGAATTTAATCCAACTATTTTATTAGCAAAATCTTTTTAAAATGCTATATACAATTAAAATGCTCTTATTATACTAAAATATAACTTAAAAAATTCTTCAAAGTAATTATATTTATGATTTAACATACAGAAAAGCGGCATTTAGAATTTTCAAGTGATTTAGTACTTCTCCTCTAGAAATTAATCAATCTATGATACTTCTTTCTGAAAATATTTAAATATCAGTCTTTAAGAATTTATGTACTATTGCATTTTTCTACAAATAATCTTTTGACTGAGTTACTAATACATTTCGATTACTTTGTGTTTAACTCATTTGAAACTTCGTTAAACATAATTAAATATTAACTTGTTCATAAGTTCTCTTTTAAGCTTGAAATTTCTGTTTTCTTATCAATGCTTCGAACCAATTAAGACAAACTATTGGATCATTTTCTTTTCGAGTGGTACGCAAAACTTGGACGGAAAGCCCTGAAGGATCAATTAAGTACAGACAGTGGTACACTAATGATTTCCTTTAAATTTGTTCAATAACTAAAGCTCTTCAGAAAGTATAAATAGTAAATATGATTCCACATTTCTTGTAGTAAACTAAAATGTACATTTAAATCATTATAATGAAATTCAAACTTAATGAGGTGAACTATTAATAGAAGTTTACGTAACCAAATACTAAGGATGTGAGGATGGTTTTTGTAACAATGCATGTATTTATGCTCTTTCTAAAAAAATAAAGAAATAATAATTACATTTAATAAAAAGCAAATTTTTATTATTATTTTTAAATTGATACAAATGTAAAATAAATTAAAAGAAGTATACATATTTATGTAATAATTCACTTAAACTTTCTCTCGAAGGATTTTGATCCAAAATGGTCTTCAGTCCACTTAGACTACGCTTGAAAATGAATCTTTACGTTACTACCTAACGGGAAATAACTATGACTTTATCTCTCAAAAAACTAAAAGATTAGCGATTGTAAATCAGGACGGTGCAATTTTGCATCACCCACGTATTCGGACCAATCAGAAAAGTCTCTACCGGAAATCATATGCTTTTAAAAGCTTCCAATAGACCAAGACTGTAGGTAGATGAGATTTTGGAAGAATAAAAGAACGTTTGTATCTTTTCTACTGCTTGTGAGTGTGTTTGTTGCCGTCCCTTTGTATTTATGATCGTCACAAATATGATTTTAAAATAGTAACAATGAAATTAAGAGGTCCCATTCCAAATCTCATATTACAATGATATATATACATATATATATATATATACATATATATATATATGTATATATATATATATATATATGTATTAGTTTGGAGAAAAATAAATCCATTATTTTTTCGGTAGATGGCTGTAGTGCCGATATCTCATGAAGTATCGATCAAACAATTTTAAATTTATGCTCGTTGTCAAGGTGACATTTTACACTAAAAAAATTATTTTGCTTTTTTTTTTGGTCCATTTAGTTGTGAGTTACATGATGTTAAAAATGAAAGTCAACAAAGAGAAAATTCGATACATTTTACAGTTTTTTCTATGATAAAGGCGAAAATGCAAGTTAAAAGTACCTTAAGTGAAGTCAAATGGTTTCATATATGTAGGGTTTCCACGGATGATTAGGACGAACTTTATGAAGAGGTATTGGACATCACAAGGATGCATAATTCCATAGGAATCCACGTTCGGAAACATCTTCGTTCGGTTCATTGTTGTGTTGTTCATAAGAAGATTGGAGGAAACCAACCTGCATTACCGCAGTCATTTTATCCGTCATCACCCGCAGAGGGGTATGGAATGTTTTACGAACACCGATCTGGCAGATGTTCACCTGATATACGGATTGTTAGAAGAAATGCACGAGCAGTTTAAAGATTGTATCGTGAAAGATATTCATTGATAGATGTACTAGACATACGGATGTTTCCTAAATTGCATTACCATTTGTATGGATATGGATTATTATAAGAAAAGGGGTATAATGAGGACGGGTCACGAGTGACTTGCTCTCAGCATGGAAGAAACTGTGTTGGATACCGCTCGAAGAAATCCGAGTCACTGCTGCCATAGGGAAGATTTCAGAATAGTGTTCATCGTGTTTTGCAACTAGAGGGCTTGTATCCTTTCCATTTTCAAATTGAACTGTTGCTGCTCATCGCAGTTCATCTAGCTTGTGTGAAATGCGTCAAGAAGTGCATTTCCCGTTCCACGTTTTGCTTTTTCAATTCCTACTATTACCTCACTCTCTCAATATATTTATTTATCTTGGAATCTTCAATTGTTAATAAAATACATTTTAAAGCGCTCAATTGAGATGATATTTTACATACATGATTATTTTGGATGACAATACATTAAATTTTAATTATATTTAATACAAATTAATTGTTTAAAACTAATTATTCAAAGAATTATAAATACAGCCACATTGCCATCATTTTTTGCGACTTAGTGACCATTTTGACTACTTGTGTCAAAACTTGAAAAAGTTTTTTTCTTACATTTTAAAGTACTTATTCGGGCTGAAATCTTCTATAAACTATTGTTTTGGGGAAAAATACGATAATTTAATTATAATTAATTAAAGTTACTTGACTGAAACTAATTATTTAATGAGTTACAGATACAGGCACGTTGGTTTCATTTTTTGCGACGTGGGTAAAAACTTTAAACGATTTTTTTTCACACGTTTTAAGGCATTCCATTGAACTTAAATTTTATATACACGATTGTTTTGGATGGCAATACGATACTTAATTGATAATTAATAAAAATTAATTACTACTTAATGTTGTGATTCTGTCCTATGTATATACATATTTATATTAATTGTAACTAATTAATAAAAAGTAGCTAAAATAAAATTTTTCGTTGTTGATCTAAGTAGGAATGGATTTAATTTATTTTTATACTACATCTCTCTCTCTCTGCTCTTTGAAACTCTTTTGTGATATTTTATCTTATTCTCCACCACAGCACGTGTAATATCTTTGAATAATATTTCTCATGATTTCAGTCTTGTATCTCTGTTTCTTTTACCGGTCGTGCTACTTTTTTTTTATAATTCCGACCATGGCATTTGAATGCCATACAAATCTGAATCCTAGGGGTGTCCCCTTGTCCCCCTTAAATTTTGTCCCAATTATCCTGGAATGCCGTGTATATACATCATTGAAAACTGTTTACCTAAAGGCTTTTACATGTTAATGTATCTGACTACCCTAAAATCATGATTTTTTTCAAAAATTGACAGAAACTTTTTTATGCTTTTATTTTATAGACCATCTTATTAGCTTAATAAAAATACAAAGCTTTTTATTTTCCATTCACTAGAACAAAAACTACAAGTGTTTCAATAAAAGAAGATGCCATAACTTTACACAAGATGTCATACTTTAAAATGCGTTTTACTCAAAATGTGTTTTTTTTCGAAAACTCAAATGGGGACACTAATTGCTCAAAAGGTTTTGAAAATTATTTGCTGAAAATTTTTTGCGAATGTTTTGTATAACAGTAGAAGTGTTTTGGCCTTCAGATTTATCATTCACTGTTTTATTTCAAAATTTACAGTCATTTATGTTAATATAATAACTGTTTTTTTAATCAATTTCATCTAATCACTAAGGTAGAGTGTTCTGGTTTTTGTAAAAATTAAAATATCTATTACCCTGAAAGTTATTTCAAACATGAATAACAAAGTAACACATTAAAATTGAAAAATTGAAAATTTGTTCAAAAAGTGTTTGTACAGAGCAGGCCCCGTTTATGTAATCTTTTGTACATTTTCACCAGTTTCCCCCCTTTTAATAATGATAATTTTTTTTTCTGTTTTCAATTTTACGAATTTTACCTTAAAATATTCTAAATAAATCTAAATATCTTTAAAAAAATCTCCATATCTCCATATTTTTCAAAAAAAAGTTGTCGCAAGTAGTCGGATACCTTAAACTTAATTAAAAAAGTACAGTTTTTATTTAATGATTGAACAGTGATAGCGATGAATATTCAAAACATCGTTAAATGAATTATAAAATTATTCATTTCTAAAATAGAATATTTATTGTATTGAATATTATAATACACTAAATATTGCAATATGTATTTCTATCACACACTTTATTATAGTAAAGTAACTCTAGAAAAGGAGCTAGAGTATGCTATTAATATATATTAATTTTCTTAGCTTACTGAAATAATCCAAAGTCCTTTAATACTAGTTTACATTTTAACTTAGATTTGATTTAATACGTTAATAATAATTTAATACTCTTGATGTTTTGTTACTCGAAATTACACATGCGAGATAATATGATGCCCCCAACAAATTACTAATTGTTATTAAATACTTTATTTTGGGAGCAAATGATTACATATATATATATATATATATATATATATATATATATATATATATATATATATATATATTAGTTTGGAGAAAAATAAATCCATTATTTTTTCGTTAGATGGCTGTAGTGCCGATATCTCATGAAGTATCGATCAAACAATTTTAAATTTATGCTCGTTGTCAAGTTGACATTTTACACTAAAAAAATTCCTTTGCTTTTTTTTGGTCCATTAAGTTGTAAGTTACATGATGTTAAAAATGAAAGTCAACAAAGAGAAAATTCGGTACATTTTACAGTTTTTTCTATGATAAAGGCGAAAATGCAAGTCAGGAGACTGAAATTGTGAATGGTGCTTATGATGCTGATACTGTAAGAGCTAATTATGTGCCATTTTTGTTTCGTCGATTCCGTTCAGGTGTTTTTGATGTTAAAGATGCACCTCGCACACTCAGGCCCATCGTCGAAAATGTCGATAAAATCACAGAACTAATCGAAGTTAACTAACATGTTAATAGTCATAGCATTGTTCAGGAGATAAAAATCGACCATAAAACAATTTTAAGCCATTTTCAGAAAGTTGGATTAAAAAAAAGCTCCATGTTTGGGTGCCACACCAATTAACAAAAAAAAAAACTTGTTGGATCGAATTAACATCTGTGAAGCCTTGGCCAAACGAAATGAAATCAACCCATTTCTTAAACGGGTGGTGATTGGTGATGAGAAATGGGTCACATACGACAATATTGTGCAAAAACGATAGTGGTCAAAGGGCGGTGAAGCTCCTCAAACGGTGGCCAAACCAGGTCTAACTGCCAGGAAGGTTCTATTTTGTATTTGGTGGGACTGGAAACAATTTATTTATTGAGTTACTTCCGTATGGCCAAACTCTAAATTCAGATCTCTATTCTCAACAACTGGACCGTTTGAAGCTTGTGACTGACTAGAAACGGCCAAAATTGGCCAACAGAAGAGGTGTTGTGATCCATCAGGACAACTCTGGCCACACACGTATGTAGTAACTTGCCAGAGACTCTGGGAACTCTGTTGGGACGTTTTAATGCATCCACCATATAGTACGGACCTGGCACCAAGCGATTACCACCATTTTTCTCGCATTGCAAAACTTCTTCAGTGATAAGAAATTGGGATAAAGAGAAGATTGTGAAAATCGATTACTAGAGTTTTTGACCAATTACGACCAAGATTTCTACGAGAGAGTTTTTATGAAGCTACCTTTAAAATGGAAATAAGTAATACAGAAAAAATGTGCATATCTGACCCAAATCGGACAATCCGAAGCATGTTAAATAAAGTCTTGAATTTCATGCAAAAATATATAATGGCTTTCTTTTTCCCCAACCTAATATATATATATATATATATATGACTTATATTGTTTGGCTATACTTCTATTCGTGCTTTAATGTTCTGCGTTTAGTTCCTTTTCTCGTACATTAGGCGAAAACAGTCCTAATAAGTTTGTACAAAAGTAGGTGAGAGAAAAACAAAAAGCTTTTGAGACATTTTATACTATTTTCAACTGACCAGATACATACAAATAAAACAATTATCTATAGTAAGATTATGAATACTACTATGCACTTAAACCACTAGGTATAAAAACTTTTGGTCTAAGTCAGTAATTCTCAAACTGTGGGGCGTGCTCCCCAAGGGGACGGGATAACCCTAGGAGGGGGGTGCGAGCATATGAAAAAAGTCGAAAACTAATGATTATTGTTTGTTATTTATTGAAAGTAAGCAAACAAAATGTATTCTGACATAATGAAAAATAAAAAAAAATACATATATTTACACTGAAGTAATACCCATTTAAATGTATCTCTCAGTACTGCACAATTTACTTTATAATTAATTTACTTATACTAAGTTAAGAAGAAGTTTAAAAATTACCAGCGACCGCGCATGGGCTTGCAATATATAAAATTATATGCAAAAATCCACACTTATCTTGATAATTTATACGGTTTATAATTAATCCCTTTACTGTGGATTAAAAGGTACGCGATTCGCTCCACAATGCCACCTTTTGCACGTATGCACATGTATGGGGTGTTTTTGGGGTGGGGGTGGAGAAAGGGAATGAATAAGAAAATTCTCTGAAATAAGTAAATCCTTCGCAAACACTGTTAGTATAATTTTATTGCATTGCGAAGCTTTCGGGGATAACTTTATGAATAGCAGTGAACAGAAAAAATATGTTTCGGAAAGACGTATATGTGCGGGGCAATTTACGCACTGACTGACTGGGGGGTTTATATACGCCGGCGGTGGAGAGCTTAAAATCGTATTGTAGCATTAGTGCCGAATTATCGTATTATCAAATTCAATGCATTGTTATTCTATGGAGGGGACACGACGAAAATTGTGACTGAATTTTGGGTCGCAAGTATTGATAGTTTGAGAAGCACTGGTCTAAAGGAATATTAAGAAAAATAATAGTTATAAATAGAATTGTTTGTTAAATTTTCAAGGAATTAGTAGCTATACGGAAAATGTTTGTTTTTTCAACCTCCAATCGAGTTAAGTTATGGGATCAAATAAATCTTTGTGTTCACTTGTTTTATAAATTTAGTTTTAAAACTTAAAAAGGAATTCGGTGTCAATACTTCAATTAAGTATTTTTAAAGATGCTATCATAATAATCTAGTATTGTGTGATTAGGTAAAAATTTTCAGTAGAATAACAGAATATTATTTTGGTGTTTAATAATTTTCTTTGAGTAAAGAAATGAGTTCAACGAGACCCTTTTATGCTAGATCATTGAGCTGGACATGCAGAATTTAGTAGACGCAGCAATGAAGTCTTAACACTAAATACATTTGTCCTACATTTCAAGTTATTGTCAGCAATGTGATATTTAGAGAAATGAAGATATCATACCTAAACATCGTTGATGGCTTTTATGTTCTGTAGCAATGATTTATATAAATGAAGATGCTTACTTTCAACAGAATAATGCGTCCTGCTGCTAATGTGCATGATTTATTTTCGGTGACAAGCTGTTGACCTTGGTAGGGGTATTTCTTTGATCCACCAACCTACCGGTGGACAAGTACGCCGTGCATGCCTTAGACGAATGAGTCAAAAGGAATTCATATTCCAGCGGGTCGGTAAGGGATTTTATTCCTGTCCTTTGTTGTTTCCGACATGCAGGAGGAGACACCACTGCATACCCCCTACCTACAGAAAATATTTGTTTTTTCTGTTTGTATTTTGAAACGATACTGAGGAAAGGTTTTTTCCAGCTACTTACTGCAATTGTAATACATTTCCAGTGCGTTTGAGTATCTTGTAACGTTTTTCCGTTAACGTGGCAGGTAATCTCTTATTGAGATGGTGGGTCTAGTTGACACGTGATTTATTGGAATTGTTCTTGTTAAACTCTCTAAACACGATGAGTACATGCTTTACTTTACTGAGATGCTCCTCACAAGCGTAGCCCTGTGTGGCATTATGAATGAAGTTGATAGAGCCATCGAACATCCATTCTCAATTTGTCATAAAGTATTGTTCTTCAAAAATGTTTTTAGATTTCCCATACGACCTATCACCATCTGGTAGAGCCCATACGAAGAAGAATCAAGGCTATATTAAGGGTAAAACATTGCCTAATGGTATTTTAACGATGTGGTCGTAGTAAAGTGGCTACTTAATATAAAAGTGTTGAATTTTTTAAAGCTTATTAAGTCTCATAAGAATTTTTAATTCTTTATCTATCGACGGTACTTATAAGTACCACTCACTTTAAAAGTACGTAGACTAACTTTTTTTACGAATACTGTGAAAATACTTAGCAGGAATATTCTTTTAAATCCACTCTTCCAAGTTATATGGCAATACGAGTTCTATGATGAGTATTTTAGCGGGGAGGGCGAGTAGTTTTATAGTAGAAATTGCGTTTTAAGCGGATGGCGAAGATTGTCACTTTTGTTTCGAAAAAGTAGTTAAATGTCAAATGGTAAGAGTTCGATTTTTTATTAGTTAATGAAGCCTTAAAAAACGATTTGACTGTTTATTTTACGTAAAAAGTGTATATAATTATTTTTGCAGTTGAATATCTTTAATTAATTAATTAGCTCTAACTAATTAAATTTCCCAAATTTGAGAATTTTGTTATGTATATCCCTTAATTTTAAATAAAGTGTTTAAAAAATACCACATGAAGAAAACTGCAGAAAATCATAATGCAGTAGATAAAGGGTTAATCTGACAAAATATTCTGAATTGGATTAATCATCATTACATAAATAATTATCAACACACTTTGTGAAATCCCGAAGGATTAACAGCTGAATTTCATTTGAAAAACGTACTGTCGTAATAAATTAGAAAAGTAAAGAACATAGTTTTAGCATCCAATTATTTAAGGAATTGCTTCTCTGTAATGAAGCAAGCAACAAAAAACGAAACATTAATATTCGCGTTGCTACATGAAATGTAAAATTTTATGTCACCGCAGACAAAAAAAATCTATACATAAAAGGTAAAAATTGGTTTTATTTTAGTACTTGAAGAAATATGTTTGCAATATGTTAAGAAACTGTTTAACTCTTAGAAAATCGATTGAATTTTAATTATTCTTAGTAAACGTAAATACACCCTGTGGGGTATTAGCCAAGGAAAGTAATCCAGTGGTTTTAGAATAAAAAAGATTTTTCCCTGTACCTCTTTTCTCTTTTCTTTTAAACAAAACCAATCTATTGTTAGATTTTTTTCAAGTGTGAAATGGTACGATGGAAAATTTGCATCGGAATGGGATTTCGTATTTGGCTTCAGCCATTTGGGGAGAAAAAAAAACTTTGGACTAAAAATAAAACTTGTTCGATGAACCGAACGTCCTTTATAAATAGGTAAAAATAAAAGTAAAAAAAAATGATAAATTTAGTTATACCTAGAATATAAAAACAACAAAAAATAAATAAATATTCGGGAAAGCTCATTTGAAAAAAATGCGGATATTGAAAGTTCAGATCTGGAAAATGGCCCGAAATTCAAAAGAAGAAACTTGGTTGCTTTGTTTACTGAGATCTTGAATGATAGTTTGAAATCAGATTTTTTTTTATTTGATTTCTTTTGGACCGGAATGTGATGAAACAGGGTAAAGAAAATATCAATCTTTTTAAAATGGAATACAAAAAGTGACATATTTTAGAGATCATCTTTGAATAAGTTGTAGAATATAAAATGCATAATTATATTGATTAAAATATTTAATGAAACTAACTTTTTGTGGTAAGTATTAAAAGTTACATGTGTGTGGTATAGCATTTTTTTTAAAGTTTAATTCCATTTCTAGAGTAAGCGCTATTTCAGCCATTCCTCTTTCTATTGTTTTGTATATTTTTGACTGTTTATATATACTTTTAATAAAAAAATTTAGTTACATGAATTATATATACCATCAACTAACTCCTCTAATGAAAAGATGTCACTAAATGCTCGGATATATAGTCAGTAAAAAGGAAAGCTATTCACACAAACATGTAAATAAAGCAGTCTTATTCACGCATACAATGACAGCCTTTGGCGTCATTTCCTGATTTGACGTTTTATTTTTTTTTACTATAGAGGCAAAAACCATTAGAATACGATAGATAAATGAAATATACAAAAAATAGATAATTGGAATTTAAAACAGATATTAGAATTTTAAAATATATGTAGAATTTTAAACGTAAATTTTAGAATGTATGTAAAATATCCGGGAGCTATCCGTAACTTTAAACACTTGAAAATTATGTAGTCAGTGAATTTAGAGCTGTTTTTATGTGAGCCACATCATAGATCACTGTCTACCAATCAAAGAGCCGTCCACGGAAGTCATGTCAGTTTTCGAAATTCCGGTTGCCCTTTTGTATATAAATTCTCTTTAAGGGAAAATTGGCTGTCTGTTACTTGCATGTATAATGAAACACTACACTTGTGTCCATCGTCTCTTGTTCTTTGTTTGTATGATTATGTAAAAACTCTATGTAAAAATCTCTATTAATTGTTTTACATATATATATATATATATATATATATATATATATATATATATATATATTTAAACTTTTTACATATATCTAGTAGTGTATACACTGTTATATATATATATATATATATATATATTTAAACTTTTTACATCTATCTTTTACATCTTTTACATCTATAAATGTAAAAAGTTTAAAAAAAAATTAAATTTTTCATGAAGCAATTATTCTTTGCTTTCAAATAAAAAGAAAACTATAAGAACAAACAATTCTCCGGATACTTAAGAGTTCTTTTGTTTGTATTGAGCATCTTAAAAACAGGAAACAAAATCTTACAATTTAGCTGTAAATGACATTAGGTCCGAATTAAACGTCACTCTTCGGGAGAAATTTCAATAATTGAAACTATTTTCGTAAAACGAATGTCATAAAATATCTTTCTGTAAAAAATGTAAGTCTTATTTATCTGAATCAGAAGAAACGTGTACAGATATATAAGCTTATTGTTATTAATAACCTCTTTTAGCGCAACTATAATATTACGTTAATTGAACGAAACCAAAAGCTAATGCAAAGAAAATTATCCGTATTATTAGTATTATTTTTACCTGAGGGACCTTCAGCAGCCAATAAGGTCCTTGAGCGACAATTTGATTACCAGGAGAGATTAAATTCAGGTAACAATACTTTTAGATTCCATATCAGTTATACATTACTGCATTTCAGCTATATTTCTTGGAATAAATTCATAATGTTCTTTAATTCCCAGTTCAAAATCAGGTTTTTCTAAAATTATTTGCCTATTTTATATCAATAACACTCAAACATAAAGTACATTTATAATGTATAGTACAAGAAAGAAATACATATAAATAGAAAAGATGAATTTGCTTATTTCTTTCAAACTTGTTATTTGATTTCGGGAGGTATTCATTTCAATAAAATTTCTGATTTTGGTGCTTAGGTTATTTAGTATACATTTTGATGAGGCTGAAACATTTCACAGATAATGAGCATTTGCTTTAGGAAGTCCTTTTCCTGTCTCTAGTTTTTTAATTGCATTATTTAAGACAATTGAAACACTTTTTTTCATATAGTTAAGAAAAAATATTAATTTCCTTGTCACTTGACCACGGTTCAAGACATGTGGTCTATCACCAATAGTCATAGAGTTGCTTCAGAATAAGGATGTAAATTTAAAATAAAATAATTAAAAATAAAATCCAATCCACCTTCATTTGGCACTTTTTGAGTTACTGATACTAAAAAGAAACCGGTAAAAATAATTTGAAGAAACTTGTTCATAATAAAAGTTTCTGTAACACATTTCTTGTCACAAGTAATGTATTACGTTGGCGTTCGGTATTATTTTATTGTTAGAGCAAATTATTTCAATTTTATTATACTACATTACTAAAATATTTTTTCTTCAAATTATTTTAAGACTTTGCAATTTAAATGTAATAACCTGTGGTAGTTAAAATTCTCTCATTTCCTTTATAATTGCCGTATTTATTCGAATCTTAGCCGCCATCAATTCTAAGCCGCACCCTATATTCTCAAAACGTTTTGGAAAAAAAAAATATATAAAAAAATAGTGTAAAACGTTTATAATAAACAAGAATGAAAAAAAAATTAAAATGAGTGTTTATAAGAAATAAATAATTCATGTATTTTGCCTGTGTTAAAAGCTTTCACACACAGACATGAATACGTAATGGCTCTAACCATCAGTATCATGTTCAGCTTCTTCAATCCGACAAATTTTTCCGTCTTCGATTCTAAACCGCACCCGATTTTTAGTTACATTAACATTGGGAAAATAGTGTGGCTTAGATTACATAGAGTAAATATCAGTATTTATTTTAATTTTCTGGTGAGTCTTAATAGGAAGATTACTATATTTTATAAGTTTAAAAATCAAAACCATTTTTTTTTGCGAGTTAGTAATTTTATAAAAATTAAAAGTCTTAAGTCTATGATTTATGCATTTATCTTTTTTAAGTGGCACTGCAAAAAGCAAAAATCCGTTTTTTTTTTTTTTGCTAAAATTATTTTGTAAAAGCAGCATATTCTTTATTTAGCTTATATAAAGCAAAACATAAGTTAGGATTGGAGATTTATATTAAAAGTCATATTAAATGCCGGAAGTTTCTAAGAAAAAAATTGCATGAAAATACACAGTAGTTTGTCGTGACCGTTGTACTCTTTCGTGTTAACCGATATTTTGTGGAAAGCGTTTGCGCGTTAAAAGTATTTCACTGCATTAAGTAATTAAAAACATTACTAGTGTTTTCAGCGAGTTAGGAACTAGTTTAATTAAGACCAGATGTCTAGAATCTAGATTATAAAACTTTCTTATTAAACTTTTCCTCTCGCACAAATATAATCTAAGTGAATGTGGAATACATACTAGAACTTGAGCGTACACTAAATGAGAACCATCGTTAATAAAAATTGGCATGGCAACGAGTTGATTGTGTTCTGCAAATTTCTTTGAGCTTCATTCGTAATTGGTGAGCTTATCAAGTAGCATAAAACCAATAAGATCTTGTTGATGAAAAATGACGTTGCCGATCAAACACTTATCTATTGTCTCACGTAGTTAATATCAATGATGAGGCGAAAAGAGGAGAATGGAAAAGTGAATAGGCATTTTACCCTTTATCTGTTAAATAAACGGCCTTGCAATGTAGGGTAGTAACTTGTTTAAGCTTGTAATTTCGGCGTAGCTATTATTATTTTATGGGTTGTCTAGAATTATTTTGGGGAAATGTGCAGATAAATATGTTTTTGGAGATTTTATCGAGTGCTTCATGCACGTGAAAATGATGAACTAAATTGAATAAATAACAGAAAGTCTCATTATTTAGTTTTTGACGCTTTGCGTTATTTTGTATTCAAACATTTAGTAGTAGAAAATAATCTAATTTAGCTAGACAATTTAAGTGAAAAATATTTCATTGAAAATGAATATAATTTATTGGTAGTATGTGACATTCCTTCCTTCAGGTTATGAAATATTTTCGTATTATGCAATTTTTCTTTTCACATTTAAGTCGAAGAATTTAAAGATTGCAATACCAGACCAAAAGTTCAATACCGGCATTCGATATTCGGTCACGTACAGCACTACCTATCACTTTCCGCCCATGCTTCCCTATGTTATTATAGTTCCTCACAACACACACGAGATTGCAATATCGGTATACCAGGATACCAAATACCGGTATTTTGAGCCATTTGTACAATTTTGCAATACCGATATTCACAAGTTTAAATACCGGGTTTTCAGTAGTTACTAGAATTTTTTAAAATTGTCTCTACTATATGTTAAAGGAATGTCAATATAGCAAAATAGTATACTTTTCAATGTTAAGTCTCCCTAACTCGCGAGATTAATCAGACTGGGAATATAAAGTTGCATCGAGCAATTAAGGGTGTCTAAGGCAAATTGGTAATTTCTCTCTCTATACTGACAATGTTAAATTGGCTGTTTTCGATGTGCCTTTTCTCAAAATCTGTTTCATGTATGTGCTTGAAATTTTTCATACTATTAAAGTACACCTCTCTTATTATACTAAAATGAGCTTTTAACTAATTTTGAATTTTTTAAAGAAATTATGAAATATTTTATCAAACATTGCGAAATTTGACCCATTTGTTTACTTAAAAAATTTGTAAAAATTAAATTTTTGAGTTTTTTACAAAAGCTCATTTTAGTATATATTAGACATCATTAAAAATAATTCATAAAAAATTTACATACCTGTGAACAGTAGTTTCTCAGAAAAGGTACATCGCACATAAAAATTTACATTTTGAGATAAATTGATTTTAATGTATACAGTGAGAATTCTAATCAGCTGGGAAATAAAAAAATAAAAGGCTGAATTTAAAATAAAAGATACATGTTTTGGTTTATATCAGTCGTTACACTTTTAAGCAAAAACAAAGTAATTTTCTTACAATTTTCGCCATTAAAATGGGCGTGGCCCAAATTCAACGAATATTTAAAAATACATTTTAAAAGTTTCTAAATACCCCAGAGGTTCAAGTAAGGTATTTTTAGAAAGGTTAAAATCTATACAATTTGAAAATGTAAAAATCTCAAATTGTCAAAAAATAAGATTTTAGCTTTCCAATACCCCTTAAAGAATAAAACCCAAATTTGGAGTATTTTTTCAGATATAAAAGTACTCAAACATTAGTATTATATTCTGGCTTCACTATCCTGTAGAGAATCATTTATTTTATCATACTACACATTTTTATCCAAGTTGACACATTTTTCTTTTATAAGATGTGTTTGACATTTTTTCTCCTATACCATAATGTTAAATGAGCTATACCTTTACATGTTAAAAGAAAAAACGGAATTTTTATGAAATATTTTGAAATTTTAAAAACACTGTATTATAAACAAATGCATGGGTTATAATGTCATAAATTTTTATAAAATTTGAGACATTTTTTTCTGTCCGAAAATGTGTTCCACGTTAAGTTCACACTGTAACAAATACGGCGAAAACCGCCTTAAGAGAAGTGTTAAAATATTTGAGTCATTGAAGATAGCGGGCCAAATCTCTTTTTATTACAGCTCAGAGTGATACTACACATACGCACAATTCGTAGTCTAATATTTATATCTGTGAAAAAAAGTTTGTAGTTGTGAAGAAAGTGCTTAATATTTCGATATTTTTTTTAATGGATGAGTTAGTTATTCACATTGCATTTACTTAAGGGTTCAAAGCATTTTTCATATGTATTCATTATAAATATACTCATGCATAAAGATTCAAAAAAGAAATAAGAATAACTAATTGCACAGAAGAATGAAAAAGAAGAAAAGAGACTAACCAATTCAAATTTGATCTAGTTTATATAATTTTTCATGATTTTTTTACTCACAAACCTATCCTTATTAATAAGAACCAGTTATCTAACCAGTTAGCTAAGATGGTGATGAGACTAATGTCGATAGTGAAAGGTATTGTCTCTTGAACAAAAATTAGAATTAGTGATAACTAAAAAAAATTCAACGTACTAAAAAACAATCCAGAAATCAGCTATACCCAAAACTATTCGACGAGACTTCGATTTACTTGAAGATGAGGAATTTAGAGGCAAATACTTGGATATTTATACACTTTCTTGTGATTTAAATAAACAAAATTTTCCTTCACTTCTTTGTGATTCTTTATATACTGTTATAATTTATAAATTACAAATTATTTTTGCGATACTTACACACTCTATTAAAACTGGCAGATAAAACAAAGAAAAACCTGTGTTTTCTTTCTTTTTCTAAAATTTCTACAACCGGTCTTATAAACGGTATCTCGGTATTAAGATCTTAAAAAATACCAAATACCGGAATTGAACTTTTGATCCGATATTGCAATCCCTACTCATTATGTTCTCTATCGCCCCTCCAAGTTTGTATACCACATTTAGGGACACCCAGTATATGGAGAGAAATGAAAGAGAGATATTTTACAATATTAATTTATGTCTGTTATAAAGGCATTTATACATTTGTAAATATTTTTATTAATTTCCAAAGGAATTTCTGACCATAATAACATTTATTTTATTTTTTAGGAGATTTACCGGTACCAAAATCATACGTGCAAGCCAATAATAACACAAATTTAATTTAAGGTGACTGTCTACCTTGAAAATGTCGTTTTTCGTCTACATATAAGTCAGTTTTTTTATTTCAAAATCTTATAGTTTAAACATGTTTCTTTCCAAAAGAGTTTTTCTTTTTCCTTTACGCGAAATAGAAATAAAGTTATAGAGATTTTAAAAAAACATCCCTCTATGAAAAAGAGCAGTAAGATAAAACATAAAATGAGTTTTTCTCAAAGTTATGTTTTCGAAAGAAACTCTTTACCACATACATATTTTAAGAACTAAGCCAGATAACGCTTTGAAATTTTGTAGGAATGTTTATTATACACTGCTGGTTAATTGCTAAGGACGAATCAAAAATTGCTATGTAGCATAACATTAAGCGAGACATGAGGCCTAATAGGATAAAATATAGTTGCCACACTGTTCTGACATTAGAATAAAGAATATTTATTGTTCTGGAAAGTACAAAAGCTGTGAAACATCTGAAAGAAAAAAAATGTTCATTTGATCTGCGTACGGAGAAATGGAACAATGCATCTAAAAGTCAGCAGGCACCTTAAAGAAAGGTATCAGTACGGGATATGTCCACCGTGGAGTGTGATGCAACATTCCACACGTCGTACCATAGTTTGCACAACATTATCCAGCAGCTGTTGAGGCAATTTATCCCATTCCTCTGTGAGTGCACGGATGATGGTGTTCTTGTTTGTCGCAGGATAGTTTCGACCAGCAACTTGCCTCCCCAAAGCATCCCACATATTTTTAATGGGGTTTAGATCTGGAGAACGCGCTGGCCATACGAGACGTTGAATACCCTCGCTGTCTAGACAATCCTGAACAGCGAGTGTTCGATGACATGTTGCGTTGTCGTCCATAAAAACAAATTTATCACCGACAACAATACGGAAAAGACGAACACCAGGAAGTAGAACTTCATTAATGTATCGTTGGCCCGTCATAGTCCCATTCGCAACCACATGTAGGCACGTGCGGCCATTGATCATGATGCTGGCCTACACCATGATACTGCATGTCGGATATCGGTCCTTTTCCTGGATATTTTCTGGACGATAAGCAGTACCACTGTCGCGCCAGATCAGTTGGCGTCTACAATCCGATGACAGACTGAACCTACTCTCATCTGAGAATAGTACGCAAGCCCAGTCCTGTTCAGTCCAATTGTGATGCTCACGACACCATTGTAAACGGGCAGTACGGTGCTGTCTGGTCAATGGGACACACACAACAGGTCTGCGTGCGTATGGTCCTCCTCCATTCAAACGTCTGGCAACAGTTTTTCGGGAGATCTGCTTTCCTGAGGCAGCAAGTAACTGATTTGCCACCTGTTGAGCTGTGGTACGCCTGTTCCTTTTTGCTGATAGGACGATATATCTGTCTTCTGCAGGCGTCGTACTTCTAACACGACCTTCCCCGTGCCGTCTACTACACATTCCAGTAGTTTTAAATGACTTCCAAAGCCGTGAAACAACGCTGTGAGCGATGTCGAACTCCCTGGCAACATCTGTTATTTTTCGCCGTTCTTCGATCTTTCCAATAATTTGGCCACGCATAAAATCATCTATGTGATGTCGGGAAGACATGCCAAAAATTTTAAGTTCGTCTATTAAATCTTTCCTGTAAAACTGTGACTTGAAACAACAACTGTCCACACGCGTCAAAACCTTTAAAGCTCTTATGAACGCTATCACGTGATGAACAGACGTGGAAAAAAAATGTGTATACTTATACTTCTTCTTAATAATATCCTGCACTTATTCTAATTTTCCACATTTTGCTTCCTTTCATTTTGTGGTTGCTATGGATGATAGTGTTATCCGTCCTTAGCAATTGTCTAGCAGTGTACTATTTTTCCTAAAGTGGATCATAAGTTTTGTTTTAGGTTAAATATTTTTTCATTTAGGGTAGTTTTTATAAGGAAAAAACTTTAAAAATATCAAAAGTTTTATATTATTTTACTTAATTGTCTGCTAATTTTTTTTTTTTGTACTTTTATATTTCTCTTAGATTTTAGTTCATTTTGAAGCGCATCGTAATATGTATGTTGTGTATAAAGAAAATTATGATAATTGTATTAGTAAGTTTTTATACAGTGTTACCCGTTTTGGTAAAAATTTGGTTAAATGTCTTTAAAAACAACCAACTTTTCTAAAAGTATATTATTTATTTAAAATTTTTTATTTATTTACATATTTTTTTTTATTTTTCGTCCTAAAAACACTCAATTTGTTTCAAAAATTTGTTTTTATAAAAAAAAATTGGGTCCGAAGTTAGGCTGTCACCTTAATACTATACTAATTTAATTTACGGTAAAATATTTTTAAGCATTTGAGAAGTTTTTTTTTTCATTTGTAGAGAAATGTGTTGCTATTTTTGATTATTAAATTAGCAATTTCAGTTTATGGGGCTTTTTATGTGCAATTTAATAATACTTTCAAACAACATTAAATTCAGAATAAGAAATTCTTGAATAAAAATAAACATGAATTAAAAATACATAATAATGCAAATTTTTGCTTTGCATAAAATGTTGAATTTGTTTTCGTGAAGATATTTTTTCATGACTTTTAAAATACGCTGTAATATTTGTGTATAATGGTTATTATATGAACGATGGGATTATATATTATAAAATATACCTTGAATTTGTAAATATTTAAATACATAAATAATTTGCAACGATACTTTCACGAGATGATTAAAAAAAGTATGAAATAAAAAATTTGCAATTTCTTTATCAACACTATTTATTTCTATAAATATACAATTAGCTATTTTACTCTCGGTTCTTAAAATAAAATATTTTAATATATCAATTAGCATGCATACTTAAACAAAATATAAAGTAAATATTGAACTTATGCATTTAAGATACTTTCTACACAATATTAGTTTTATTTATTCTGCAATTGGAAGAATCGTTTTAAAAAACTTAAATTAATAATTTTAATAAAAGTTTTAAGCTCCAGTTTATAATTAGAGATTCGAATTTTTCCAAAAGATATTCTAGATTTGTAAATAAATAGAGGTTTGTTTAAAAATAATATGAAATATATTTAGCTGTAACATATATCCCAAAATGGAATTGTATTTCATGTTCTAAATTCGATGTTTTCATTGCTGATTTATCTTTATCTACAAAAACATTTATAAAGACAAATTTTTTTTAAAAAAAATGCCGTTTTTTTCTTGTCTCTACATTCATAGAAATAAATGAATGCTTTCAATGTTTGAGAAATGTCTATTTATGTTCCAGTAATGCACACATCAATTTCTTGCTACAAGCAAAAAAAAAAGAAAATTTATTGTTAAAGTTTTTGAATGTTTGTTCAATAATGAAGGCATAAACATGCAAGCAATTCTTCATTTCTCTTTTGATATGTGATGGAAATAAAAAATCTGTATTACATACAAACAGAATAAAAATTGTCTTTATTTTTTAATTCATCTTGAACAAACGCGTTGTTTATTTATTTGCTTATTATTTAAAAAGTTTTATTTTATTTTTATTTTTCGCTAAAAATACTGAACTTTCTTTAAAATGTCCTTCCAATTAATAATTGTGTTATATTAGTTATGCATCATGTAGTGTAAGCATTGATATTGCTATTTTGATACGTGATTTCATGTTCATTTGGGATTTGTATACCATTTATGAAAAATTGATAAATGCATTTAGTTAACTGACTTTTGATTTGAAAAACAAATCAAGATCATAATACTGCAGAGCTAAAAAATTAAATAATTTTTAATTACACAGTAATAATGATTGTCAGGGAAATATTTTTATTTATTCAATATAAAATATTTTTTTTTGTTTTTTAACTAATGCTATTTTACCTAGACCTCTTGAATTCTAGAATTTGCTTTTAAATATACTTGAAACAGCAAGTATATTTAAATATACTTGTAGATTTTAGATTTAACTATTATAAAGATCTATTAATCTATTCTTATTTGATAAAAAATAAATCATGGGTAAACTTTTCTCTAAGTACATCATGAAGTAAGTGTTTTATAATATATTTTTATGGAATACTTTCAAACCAGAATTAAGGGTATTCTTCTAAAGCGTAGCAAACTCTTTCTAAACATATTTGTTAACTGTTTGAGAATATTTTCAGAAAATTTAAGGTATTGAACCGTCACATTTTTCATTTACTAGTAAAGATGCCTTTCAATGTTTCCTTTTTCTTAAAAAGGAAACAGCGTAGGTAGAAAAAACTGAAATAATTTTAAAGAGAAACTATGGAGAGGTGTATTTATTTCATTAAGTTTGAAAAATTAAACATTTGCTTGAAAATATTTTTGTTTTGCAAACAAAATTTAAAAAAAAACAAGCTTTTTTTTCCAAAATTCATTCCAGTAAATATACACAAAAATAAAATAATAAATGTGTAAACATTTTTTAAAAAGTAAAACTTAAATAGGTATTTAAGTTTTAATACAAATTATATATTTGTAATCAGCTGACATTTTTGTAAAAAAATAATCGTTACACGTTTTCATTTCGTGAATAAAAATATATCTTTAAATTTGTAGCTTAATGATATTACATTAACTTTGTTAATTAAAACAAGTTATTTTAAAATGGTTTTTCAATTATACGAACAGCTTATTTGCTTACTGTTCTATGTTTATCTATATCTGGATAGTGATTACAAAAATTCTTTAGTTACGTATTTCTTATTTTAAATATTATTTTTCTATATCTTTTAAGTGAACATTTTCTGAACTTCAAAACTATCCTATCAATAAAACTTCAAACTATCCTATCCATAGAGTGTAGCTCTAACACTTTTTTATTTCGATACCTGTTTAATAGTATAATGCGAAGGTCTGGAAAATGTTTGAACCCCTTTGAGTATTTGTGACATTGGAATCCCTGATGAAGAACTTAGCGACAGCGTCATCAAATACATTCTCACTCATGGGAATTTGAAGAGATAGAGATAGAGGAGCTTGAAAGGAACATTAACTAGATTTCTGTATCCTTTGCTCTCGCCTTCACTTAGCAGAACTTGATCTTTCATAATTTGTTTCCCTGAAAGTGTCGTGAGTCACAGTTCTTGGTGAAGAAATACTTTTTAGAATATTCTAGTGTTTTCTATTGCATTTATGAAGCGATTTAGACAACTCCAGCTTCAGAAATAGGATACAAATATTGTTTGCAAGAAAAGGAACTCTTCATTTTCAAAGTTATATATTAGAAAGAAGACAACTTATCTTTAAGGTATCCGACTATGTTCGGAAGAGTGATTTCAAAAAGCGTGTAAATGTATAATGTTCATGATATTTAGTGTCACTTAGATTAAAATATATGTATAAAATTGTTTTAAGGACATTTTGACAAAAATAAATAAATACAATATTTCGGCAAAAAATGAACTTAGAATAACCTTTTTTCAAAATGTTCTCCTTTTGTGAAAATTGCTTCTATTATAATAATATTTTGCCTGTATATAACTTAAACCTATGTACAGAGATTCAACTATGATTTTTGAAAAATTCACATTATTTTCAGAGTTACAACCATCTGAAATAATTATCGGCGTTTTTTATTCTTGAAATTGCTCCCCTCTGTTGTCGTAAAATATAGATCAACCCACTTCTAATTTATAAGTTTCAAAAGTTCTAGTTCAGCCTCTGTACAGATGTCTGAGTTATATACAGGCAAAATATAATTATAATAGAAGCATTTTTCATAAAAGGAGAATGTTTTGAAAATAGGCCATACTATGTTCATTTATTGTCAAAATATTTTACTTAAATGATTTTTTATTGTAATAATATTCTTTAAACAATTTTATGTATATTTTCTAATTTAAGTGACTCTAACTATCATAAATATTAAACATTTATACGCTTTTGGAAAATCACGGTTCCGAACGTAGTCGGATACCTTAAAGTGACGAAGTCCAAGAAGTTTTTTAGTAATTTAGCAACATTTTATATCAAAAAATATTCTTGCAGTTCTTTTAAATGTGTAAAATTCCTGGGAACTAACTGGCCGTGGTAGCCGATGGTATAGGTATCGGACCGTGGCTTGCTTTGTCACGGGTTCGAGCCCAGTACCACTAAATCCCGCCGTGTAGGGCAGCGATGCACGTTAAATCTGTTGAGAGCTGAAACGTCCTCCCGTTGGTGTGGTGTGGTACTTAGGAGAGGGGGTGCCAGCTCAGGTGTCGTCCACGTCACTTGACCATGGTTCAAAATTACGTGGTCAGTCGCCAAAAGCCGTCGTGTAGCTGAACAGTGTGACGTTAATATTCAATCAACCTGGGAACTAACTTAACTACTCATTCGTTGTAAACATTTTTTAAAACTTCCTTTGTAATATATCAATGGCGTTGTGAGTTTTCAGTTTTTATAGTAAATTGCTCAGAATAAAAATTATCAAGAATTTTATAAATTTGTTTTTGGCTTAAATATTTTTTTAAAATAATAGATTCTTCATATAGTTTCAATAAAAATGGAATTTAAAAGAGTTGATATTAAGTCGAATAAAACAGTAGAATATAAAAAAGAGTAGAGGGTACTCTTAAAATCTAGTGTTTTATTTTTTATAATAATATTTTGTGCTATTTTTTTTTTATATATCAGAAATATTTTCTATTACATAAATTTTTATTAATTTGTTTTTAAATTATCTCTTTTAAGAGAGATTATAAAATCAGATAAAATAAACGGAGATTAGTAAAATGTCAAGATTTTTCTGTTTTGAAATTACATCCCAGTTATATATTAGATTACGTTTTAAATAATATAAATAAAACTGTGTGGACTTATTTAAGCGTATGACAATATCTGAAAAGCCGTATAGAATTATTTGAAGCATCTAGAAAATAATTCCATCATGTCCACTATTAAGTATTCGGTCACCTGAGCTCTAAGCGTAGTGGTCAGATAAAGATCAGGGGATAAAATTAAGCTAATACCTTTCGGAGATTAATGAAAAATTTACTAACTATTCATTTTTTTTTATTTTAAACAATTATAAAATCCCCGTACACCTCAAAGTATCACACAGGACTCATAGAAGTAAGTATTAATCACACGTTACAAAGGAATGAAGGAAAACAAATCATTTGAGGTTAAAGAGGATTCCTAATATTTAAATCCTGGGAAGACATGGTTGTTTTTAAATGCATAGTGAATTCGCGGCATGGGGGTACTTTAAATAGCCGTCGAGCCACAAGTCCTCTCGTGAGGTTGGTGGAAGGGGAAGAGAGGTGGGAAATCCCTAACCACCCCAGGGTGTTATCCCTCAAAATTGAGCTGAAACCGAGTTAAGTCATTCTGTCACCTGCATGGTGCTCAAAGCTACGGCTAACGACATGCGTCACTTAACCCTTTGCCATGCTGAAATCCATGGGCCTTTATCTGGTTTTTCCCGATCAGTTGGCATTTGTTACAACAACAACAAATATTTACAACAAATTCACATATCATTTTTTAAGCAATTGTGTTGGAAAGAAAATTTCTGAAGATTCGGAGGCCAATTTATAATAAATCCCTTTGAAGCCAGTCTTAGTATGTTTCTTTCTATTTCAAACTTGGAACATCGAAGGAGCCAATGTTCTACATTTTCCTCGCCCCCAATATCACAACCACAGGAAGATGACCGAACTAAATTAAGATGACAGAACACCTTTAAAGTCAATTTTTGGTCAAAATATCGATTTTTCGTTTTTGGTCTTATATTAAAGTTCAATCTTTTATCTTTGTAAATCTGTTTAAATTTTGTTTCTATCTTAATTAGAAGCCGAGTTACAGCTTTTTCAATATTACTTAATCATCAATTTCTCGGACCCGAAATAATTTCTGCTAACTGGAAGTGGCCGAGTTGTTTGTTTACGTTTCTCTTTCATAGTATATGGCATGAAATATTATAATATACAAATAGTTAGTCAGAAATTAAAATAGAACATTTAAGAACAAATATAAATGTATTTGGAAATACATTTTCCTTTTATGTGTAAAACCTGGCAGCAAGTTTGTTGTTTTGACTTTATTTATATGCGTTGGATTTTCATGCTGAAAGAATTGACAGCGTAAAAAAGTTTATTTGATTGTTTTATTCAGTTTTATTTTAACTTAAAAATAGTTAAAAGTATTGCTAAAAAGCGCAAGCGGCAATATTATGGTAATAAATTCACAAACACTTCGAAAAATAATAGCACTTCAGCAGTTCTTGAATGTACTGTCAGCTGTTGGGAAATGAGATTTTATCAACTGCAGAAGAAATAATTGCTTGGTCCTGTGTTTGGTAACAGAATCATTGACCTTGAACTTATTGTGGAAGCTTTTGCTCAACTTTGCTGCCCAAAATATTTTGCTGAAAAAAGCAGAACTATTCGAGGATTCCTGATATGGATTGTGCTTCCATTTTACACTAAAATGTAAGTGTTGTGACTTTTTTTTGCATTTGCTTCATGAAAAAAGTTGTAAGTGCACCTGTTATAAATACCAGGCTAAAATATGATATGCGGCAGATAGGCAAAGGTTTTGCTGGGGCATTTAAATTATGCTCAACATTAAATTTGCCTCGACTAACAAAACTGCTTACAAAAATCAGGATGCAAAGCTTTTAAAAGTGGTCAGGAAGTAGCTGAGAATCCATGATAAAAGCTGCTACTGAGATTGTGGACAAAAAACAAAATCTATCATCCGATATTGTAAAATGTGGCATATCGGTGGATAAGCACATGGCAGCGAAGGCTATACATCTATGAATGGCTGTGTTGCTGCAATATCCTGGTAAGGTGTTAGACATAGAGAGTTATATATATGTCGTCCTACTGTCCAACATGTAAGAGACTTCAGACTATGCCAAGAAACTTTGAATATGAGTCGTCAAAAGCCGACCACATATGTCAGTGTAATTTCACAGGCTCTTCATCAAAAATGGAAATTATGGGGGCTTCCCGAATATTTCTTCGATCTGAAAAAAAACCGCAGACTGCATTACACAATATTATGGGGATGGCGACTCAAAAGCTTTCATGAGTGTGAAAGACACTTATGGATTAAACAGTGTGACCAAGTTTGAGTGCATTGGCCATGTACAAAAGAGAGTTGGTTAGCGTCTGTGAAAACTAAAGAACTGTCTGGAAAAGGCAAATTAACTGATAATTTTATTGACAGACTTCAATCTATTACGGAATTGCAATCGCAGCAATGTCGGTAACTTAAATGCCATGCAGCAAAATGTAATTGCTGCGTTATATCACTGTGCATCAAGTAATAAGAAACTGATGCATGGCCAATGCCCAATAGGGAAAGAAAGCTGGTGTTATTTTCAGCGGGGGATGGCAAATGGAACAAAATGTTCCACAAAATATGCTGGTTTATAAAATGATATTTTAAATAAAATTAAACCAGTATATTTAGAACTATGCGAAAAACAGATATTAAGTAAGTGCTTGCATAAACGCACGCAAAATGCCAACGAGTGTTTTAATGGAATAGTTTGGCAAAAAGTACCAAAGGAAGTTTTTGTTTCGCTCAAAACAATTAAATTTGGGTCGTATAATGCTATTATACACTTCAATGAAGGATTAAATGGGTGTCTAAAAGTTTTTAATAAAATGAATATAGAAAACCCTGGGATGTTTACCTTACGGGGATATAAACATTTAGATAAATGCAGAATCCGGGAATCAATTCATAATGCAGACCCCAAAACAAAGAAACACAGAAAAATTTTAAGGGCACTTAAAAAGAAAAAAAATAGTGTTTTAGAAGTTAAAGAAGGAAAGGATTATAAATCTGGTATATTTTAATAAGAAAGTAAGTGTTTTTCTTGTAATCATATGAGTTTAATGTTATTTTTGTCGTTTTTCTCAAAATGAGTTTTTTCACATTTTTTTTTCTTACCGCAAAACACAATATCTCAAAAAATTATGCTTGAATGAAATAAAAATTTTATATGTATGTTTTTTAAATACTTATACAGGGGAATAGACCTTTCTTAAGAGTTTGTGTTGAGTAGAAATTTTTATATAGCAATAAAGTAAAATTACAATAGCTTTTAAGAAAATTTCAACGTATAGAAGTTCGAAACACAATAACTTCCCACGTAATGGTCATATTACCAAAATAAGAGTCTATTCCCTAGATAAGGTTATATGCTATATTATTCAATTTACAAAATGTCAATATATTTATTTTATTTTCAATTATGTTTTGAGTAAAATCTTATTTTTGCTTATTTTTTTATAAAATACCCCTTGACAGTAAAAATGTGCACTAATAAAACTTTTCTTGGGTGTTTTTCTAATTTTAGAGACCCATAAGGTCATAAAATATGCATTTACTGGCAAAATTCAGGTTAATTTAAAAAATTGTCTTCAAAAGTGTATAAACATTTAGATAGATGCAGAATCTGTGAATCGATTCATAACGCAGACCCCAAAACAAAAAACACAGAAAAATTTTAAGGGCACTTAAAAAGAAAAAAAAATAGTGTTTTAGAAGTTAAAGAAGGAAAGGATTATAAATCTGGTGTATTTTAATAAGAAAGTAAGTGTTTTTCTTGTAATCATATGAGTTTAATGTTAGTTTTGTCGTTTTCTCAAAATGAGTTTTATCACATTTTTTCTTACCGCAAAACACAATATCTCAAAAATTATGCTTGAATGAAATAAAAATTTTATATGTATGTTTTTAAATACTTATACAGGGAATTGACCTTTCTTAAGAGTTTGTGTTGAGTAGAAATTTTTTTATATAGCAATAAAATGAAAATTACAATAGCTTTTAAAGAAAATGTCAACGTATAGAAGTTCGAAACACAATAACTTCCCACGTAATAGTTGTATTACCAAAATAAGAGTCTATTCCCTAGATAAGGTTATATGCTATATTATTCAATTTACAAAATGTCAATATATTTATTTTATTTTCAGTTATCATGTTTTGCGTAAAGTCTTATTTTTGCTTATTTTTTTAATAAAATACCTCTTTGACACTAAAAATGTATACTAACAAAACTTTTTTTGGGTATTTTTCTAATTTTAGAGACCCATAAGGTCATAAAATATGCATTTACAGGCAAAATTCAGGTTAATTCAAAAAATTTTCTTCGAAGGTGTTCTGTTACCTTAAATTTGTTCAAGCAGCTTTTAAGGTTTCCATAACCAGTGAGAAATCGGTTTATTTTGTAATGAGTATAAAAATGATGGCAGCACAGCCTCTTATTAATGATTGAAAAAATTTTCTTTGTAAAGCTCTCTTTATTTGAAATGAGATATTCTTGGGTCCAAGACTTCACCATTCTTTCTTTCATTATCTTCTTGTAAAATGATTTAGGAATATTAACGTTAATGTCAATTTTGACATTAACATTTTGACATTGGCAGCCTTTGCAAGCCAATCGGCCCCTCATTTCCAAGACGTCCGAGATGTGTGTCTGCGAACAAATGCAAAATCTATTGAGATGTTTTTATCTTTTAGGCTTTTAGGTTGCTTTTGGAACTCGACGTTTATGTTGTTAGATGAAGAAATACACTTAACAGAATCCAAGGAGGAAAGAGTCTGTACAAATAAGATAGTCTGAGGCTACACTATTTTAAACATTGATCCATTTAATGGCGAAGTTTAAACATAAAAGTTCAGCTACAAAAACTGTGAATTCATCGCGAATTCTAAATTGAAAGTTCTCTGATTCAACACTCCTGAAAGCAACAAAAGCTAAACAAACTCTACCATCAGTATAGTAAATGACAGAGAAATCATTTGTGCTTTTGTCACTAAGTTGAATAATATTGATGACATTCCACTCTGAAGGTAATAATTGAATTAAATTGTAAGAGCATATGAACAGTATATAAAGAGTGAAGAGTATTACTTTAAATGAATGAATAAATAATTTCCCAGGCTACGGGGAAAAAAGAGGGAATGAACAATTGGAAACTGATAAATATTTATATCAATACACGTTTTTTACGTCAACTTTCTTGTGTTGATTTCGTTTCGTTTACCAGAAAACATGTAGTGTGTATGTTTTCAGGTGTCATGTGGTGTATGTCTTCATGTAATTATGTGCATGCAATTTGGTGCTAGTTCTTGGCTACAAGACCTTCTATCTTAGGCAAGATCATCAATTGATCATCCTCTTGAAACATCTTGAGCATTCCTTTACCGTAATTTGGACTTAAACAGTATAAAAGAACATTCAATCATTTTCTGTCTTGACTTCTCTTTGAAAAATCAACCCCAAACTAAAAACAGATATTTTCTATTACTAAAGACATTATGCTTCTTCTTCTTGTTGCTTATAATGTTCAAGAGCTGTTGCCTGATTTTTATCGTAAAGGATGTTCGTTTCATAATTGCTTATTTTAATAACTAGTCTCAAATTTAATTTTCGAGTAAAAGATAAGTACGGGGATTGAGGAAAGTATGAAAGAAAACCTTTGCCAACTTTTGAATAAAATATGCATTACATTAAATTCAAAGAATATTAGCAAAATTAAATAAAATGGCGCATTTATCAATAACAAAAAGGTAAAAAAGAGGTCCGTACCAAATTAGTATATTAAGTCTCGCTCGGAAGTTTTACTCATTCAGATAACAAGGGTAAGAACATTCACATACTCACTAATTTTGAAAACCTTTTCAATTTAAAATTATTTCCAAACTGAATTGATATTTATTTACTTCGAACATCTATATAGATATGGTAAAACTGCAGTGCAACCAAATAAATATGTTGAAAAAATAAACTCTAATAAGCTTACATGTTACGATTTGGAATTTTTCTTTTTCTTATACTGACTTCTGAATTCAGTCGGACAAAAATTACTTCTCTCAAACATTAAATGTAATGAATTGGGTATAAAAATGTTGTACTAAATGTAAAATTGATAATCTAAAACAGATTATGTGCGTAAACTATTTTGTATAATGCATACACCCATAATTTATATTAAAAGAATCTTAGATACATTAAAATTTTAAAAGAAACTGACGCTAATATAAATAAGGATGCATTTTATCAATTATTTAAAATGTTTCGAGAACTTTAAAGAAAAAAAAAGTTTCATTTTAATATGCTTTTTTCACCACTGCAAGGAAAATGCAGAATGGAACTTTTTTTTATCAGAAAAAAAAATAAAATTATTCAAACGATCAAAGAACTTTGAATAAATTATTTTTAATGACACAAAATGAATGTAGATACGTAATATATTCCAATTACATCACTTAAAACAGAATGTTACCCTAAAGTTCTAATAAAAATCTATGTAGGGAAAAAATTTGCTTTATTAATGGTTAAAGAAGTTCTAAGAGACTTATTTAGCCATTATTGAAGGCCCAGTGGTTATTGCATCACGCTTCCATAGTTTTGGGGTTCTACCTTCGAGTTGAGCAAGGTTGATTCACCCTCTTATCCCTTCAATGATTTTATAAAATGCCATTTTTAGTCCCCAAGGTTGCTTAGGGACTAAAACATTGGGGGTTTCGCTTCAGACTGACCACCTGATCGAGACATTTGCTCATGCACTTCAGCGTCCAATGGTCACGTATACTGAAATGAACACAGTAGGCCCTAGTCCTAATGGACTGTTGAGGTACTGAGTTTGAGTTGGAGTAAAAGACTCTTTAACTGTGTGTTCAAAATTAGATTGAGTTATAATTATTCCCTGTAAATACAATTTCACTATAGGGCAGTGTTTCTTAGACTGTGGGGCGTGCCCCTCTAGGGAAGCGTGACAACCCTAATGTAGGGAGCGCGAGCAAATAGAAAAAAAAAGATTAGTTAAAAAAACTGTTATATAATTTACTGAAAAGAAGCAAAACAATAAACAATAATAAAAAATAAACACACGTAGCGCATATATATTTCTGTTCCAATTTAAATATGAGAAAGGAAAAGTAACGTAATACTTATACTATTACTATAAAAGTAAATTACTTAAAATGTCTATTAACTAAAAGTAACATACAAATTTTTTAATACTTATCTTGATAATTTATATGGTTTGTAAGGAAGATCATATTGTAGATTAAACGCGCCAGATTACATTATTATTAGGTTCAATATATTATTACTGTATGGGGGGCGTTGAAAATTATGAATGAGAACTGGGTCGCAACTATTGAAAGTTTGAGAAGCAGTGCTATAGGGTGTTCACTGTTAACAGTAATAATTTGCGATTAAAATTTAAAAAAAAAGGTGTTTCACTTTTCTTTTCTCATTCCTAAATTCAAGATAGTGTAATGGTTAGATTTTTTTCTAGTGTGAAATGCAATAACGGAAATTTGCATAGGAATGGGATTTTACTTTTGGCTTGAGCTATTGGAAAAAAAAATCGTACTGAACTCTTGCGATGAAACAAATGTCCTTTTGTATCTTTCTGATCATTCTACTAAAAGAAAGAAACCCAAAAGGACAGGAAAAAGAAATTTTTAGTTATACCTAGCAAAAAACTACTTGAATATTAAAAAAAAGTTTGAGAAGTGTGTGTGTTCTTTTGTTGATTCTGTAACTCCTATATCTGGAAGATAGCTCAAAATACTAAAAAATTTCTATAATTTTGTTTCCCCGAAATCTCGAATGAGAAAGTTAACTATCATTCCTCTTTGAAAGAAACGAATTGGAAACAAAAAAAAAAACTTTAATCTTTTTAATGGTGAAAATATCTGAGATATTTTAGAGAATGTGTAAGATGCTAATATATATAGCTAATGCTAATGTGTATAGGTAAGATGAATGAAGACTTTACAATGTATGAAAGTTAAGAAATATAAAACTTAGTTGGAAGAATTTATGAAAAGCTATTTAAGTTTTTACAACTACATTCGATTTTTTAAAAATATTATCAATATTTTGAGTAATTAGTTTTTAAATAGATAATTTTTTAATGATCTTGTTATTACTCTTGCTATTTGTATATATTTTTTTCAAAGTTGATTTTTATTATATTTTAACATTATATGAAAGTTAGACCAGTAAAATGTATTACCCAAATTAATATTAAGTAATGCTAAATTGTTAGTTAAATTACTGTTATTTAATTTAAATGAAATAAATAATCCAAAGAAACGACAAAAGGATAACATTTTAATTTAAGTCTACGTTTAAACA
The DNA here is from genome assembly GCA_019973935.1 of Trichonephila clavipes. Taxonomy (NCBI): domain Eukaryota; kingdom Metazoa; phylum Arthropoda; class Arachnida; order Araneae; family Nephilidae; genus Trichonephila; species Trichonephila clavipes. The sequence goes on along the minus strand of BMAU01000645.1, from coordinate 402,182 downwards.
TTTTTAGCAGCATTCAGGAGGAACATCAATCCATTCGAAGTAACTTTATTTAAAATTTTTAAAAGTGCACAACCAGGAAAATATCCGAAGTTTTATATATATATATATATGTTTTTAATGTTTTTGATTCTGAAGCAAATGTTTTGTTCTCTTAAGAAGGAAATATTTGGTGAGATTTCATTTAATGCAGAATTCCTTACTTTATTAAGAATATTAAGAAATTTTTGTTACTAAAGTGAGATTTATTGATCACATAAATAAAAAAAAGTAAAATTACGCTATTTTAAGTAACATACGTTTCATGTTGTTTTAAAATTCATGAATTCTCAATGAACTCATTTAACTACTTTCGGATTCTTCTATTAACATTTTGAATGCTTTTATATTTTTTTTTACACTTTCATGTAATTTAAAAATTTAATGCAATTTTTTTCCCATTAGAGCATTTTAAATAAAATGAGATTTTTAGAATCCGTTTTTTTATTCAACTTCAGTTAAATTATAATTGGGAATATTCTTTTGCAGAAAAGTTGGATAAAATAATTTTTGATGTAAATATATATTATTTAGATTTTATTTTATAAGAAATGGTGAATTTTTATGGGTTAAAATTTTTAGAGCCTTGAGTTAATAAGATAACTAATACTATTTATTCACTGCATTATTATTTCTTTTTAGTTAAATTCCGCTTAGAAAGTTTGGTTTTAAAAACAGTAGATTAAAACAAAGATGCTAGTCTTAGAGATAAACAAAACAAAAAAAAAAATACGAACACAATTTTGAAAATGTTTTCCAATTTTTTTATAGCATATACAACCTTTTATTTACAGTATTGAAGAAGAAACTGTATTAAGTATAAATGTTTGAATAGCATGGAATTAATTCGTTTATGATGCGGAAAAATGGTAATATAAATAAAATCAAAGTAGCGCTGCTGAGCTTCATTTTTTTGAGGAAATTAATAACCAAAATGCATTGTAATTATTAATAATCAATTGTTAGTTTCCAAGAAATTTACCCGTTTAGAATTAAACGAGCTCCTTACAAAAAATAAAAACTAAAGTTTATTTACATAATTTTAAAAGTTACAATGTATTTGTAATTTGGTTTATTATCTTAGTCATATGATAGATGATAGGAGTATTTGAATCACTGGTTTCAAAAGTTTATTCTGCTTGTTACATTTTAATGTAGACGAAAACTGGTGCAATTTTTCGACGCTCTTGCCTTTTTTGTACTGAAGCTCCTTAAAACTTAAAAACACCTTGCCTGCAGTCTTTTTATACCTTTTTGCCCCCTTGGTCAACAACTTAATTACGTCGTGTTCTTCATTTTTTACACTCCTTTGCTTTGAAGTTTGATGACCCGATGTTTGCATCCTTTTTAGCATTTGTGGAATGTTAGAGCTTCTTGTTACCTCAGTAAGTACAAAAACTTTCGAATTGATAAATAAGGAATACAGCTCCTCTTCGATAGCCAAGCAAAAAATAAATGAAAACTTAAAAGTAAGGATTTGTGTGGACTCGCATACTTTTTTTAGATTTGATTAAAAAAAGACGTTCGCAAATAATACCACAGACGCTTGCAAATAATACCACAGAAAAAATTTCTTTGAAGTAATTATTAAAGTCTGATGAATAATTCAAACTCCGTACCAAATTTCAGGTTTGGAAATGTGAATGAACAGCTATATATATAAGTTTCAAAAATTTCTTTTTTAAATTCTAAATATTTTTGTGCAGCTAAACATGTATACTGAACCTATAAGATGTTTCACGACCCTTCGGTCGCTTGTGGATTTGGATGCTCAGAATTAGGAGACATTTTAATAAAGTCAATACCTTTATTTTAGTATCAATTTACTTTCAATTTTAGCTTAAACCAAGGGAGAAAGTGGTCAACTTAGTTACTACCCTAGATATTAATAACAATTAATAAATTGTTTTAGTTGAGAAGATTCAACGTAATGTTACTCGTCCTCATTTGACGAAATATCTTGTTCCATGAGATATAGGCTCTCTTTACTTAAACTCCAATAGATTTTATTATTATATCTCTAATACTTTAACTTCAGCAGATCAGCCCAAAAGACTTTTGACTATCGCTTGAATCAGCTTAGCAACTCACATTTGCATAAACTACGGTTCCTGCACAGATAGTGATTTTATAATCATAAAATCACAGTTAAGAGGTTTCCCTGGAGAACAGCAATTCTCAGCTTTTTTTATTATTATTACGGTACACTTTTAACAAGCTTAAAATTTGAAGGCACAATAACCATAAAACAAGTTTAAAATTAATTTACTTATCTGTAATACACTATGCAAATTAGTTTATGATTATAATTTTCAGTGTTGAATAAAATAATATGTACGACATAGACAACAAAATGTTTATTGAGTAATAATTACAAATTAATTATAATAATACATTTAATGGGAAATTTGACATTAATGATTTTTTTTAATATAATTTCGTTTATATTTGGTCGTAAAAAGGATAATACCACTCTCATTTCGTCAACTACATTTAAAAAGTCTCGCTCTTTTTTTTTCATTTTTATATTGTTAATGCTGAAAATCTGAATTAACGCAAATAAGATTTAGAAAACGCTAGCAAAAATTTTAAACACTTTTTCGTTATTATGGGATAGTTACCTTTAATTTTAATCCAAAATAAATTATTTTACTCTTCCGAATGTTATTAAATCTTGATTACTACAGAGCGAAATTAGTTTTCCCTCTCCATTTAATGGTAAGAGAGTTGTTGGAAAGCTAAAATCTTATTTTTTAACAATTTGAGATTTTTACATTTTCAAATTGTCTAGATTTTAACCTTTCTAAAAATACCTTACTTTAACCTCTACGGTAGATAGAAGTCCTTAAAACATATTTTTAAGTAATCGTTGAAACTGGGCCACGCCCATTTGAATGGTGAAAAATGAAAACAAAGTACTTCGTTTTTATTTAAATGTTTTACGTCTGATATAAACCAAAACATGTATCTTTGATTGTAAATTGAGTCTTTTATTTTTTTTATTTCCTATCCGAGTAGAAGTCTCACTGTATACATTAAAATCAATTTATATCAATATGTAAATTTTGATGTTAAAAACTCAAAAATTAATTTTTTTACAAATTTTTTATGTGAAAAATGGGTTTGTCGCAATGTTTGATAAAATTTTCCTACATAGTTAAAAAAATTCATATTTAGCTAAAAGTTTATTTCAATATAATGAGAAAGGTGTACTTTAGTTGTTTGAAAAATTCAAGTTTCTACATATAACAGAGAAAAGATACATTGAAAACAGCCAATTCAACTTTGTCAGCATATATACAGAGAGGTTTCCAACTCGCCTTAATTAATTTACAGATGTATCCGTTATCACAAATGAATTATGAACACAATCATATCCATCTCTCCACGAAAGGATAAGTTAAATATATCATGATGATATTAGTTTCTTTCTGTAAAACGGCCAAATGATTCGACTCTGGATTTTATTTTTGTTCACAGAGTATAATGAATAATTTCAAAAAGAAAATGGCAGCACAGTGGTTGAGAATCATTGGTCAAGAAGATTAGTAGGAATCGTGAATATGCTCGTTACAGATGGATGACTCGTATATTCACCCGATCACTAGTTAGCTAAAGTAAAACTAGAACAGAGTCTACAGCGTGGTCCTGAATTCATGGTACAAACTTTAAGGGTAGTTACAGGACATTGTAACAATCATTTACTGTAAAGAAATGTATGGGTGCAAGCTACGCGGAGAAGCACAAAAAATAAGAGACGAAAGGAAGGATAAGGTGTTTATTGAAATCTCGTTGACAAGTGCAATGTTTACAATAACTGTTCAGCGCATGAGCTATGTAGTCCGGCTGCATGGGTGTACCACTCTCTGACAATCTGAGAATACAGTCTAAGGAATTCAAAGCTTGTACTCCCTGAAATTCAAAGATGCGTAAGTGATTTTCGTTTAACACTGTACAAATGGTCTGATTACTCATACTTACGTGATGAGAAAAAGCTCTTGTACTGGACTCGGGTCTATCCTCCATAGGGTTCAAGAGGCCTTTCAAGCCTGGACTGCGTACAGCTTTTCGTCGATCAGCATCATCTCTAGTGACATGGAACGAGCGTGTTTCACGAAATAGATGATGGAACCGCAAGAAAACTCTGTGATCCAGCATTCGTTGATCATGAAACTGCGTGTAATATATTCATAGCGCAGCTCCGCCGTTACCACTTTGCACTGCCGTACATGAAATGCATACCTGCATTTTCTTTATACGTAAGGTATCCCATCGTAAACGACAGAGCAATTGAGAATGGCGCTTTCCCCTTCTGAGATGCATCATGTTGAGCAATGGCTAGAAATCTACTGCCCCCTACCGGCAACGCAACCAACCGATACAACTTCATTTCTCTGTTCTTTTATTTCCACTGTTTGTTCCTCAGTTCATCACTTGTGCCCATACATTCCAATACAATAGTTGGTTATTACAATGTCCTGTATCTATCGTTCAAGTTTGTACCTTGAATTCAGGAACACTCTGTATGTGTGTGTGCATTACAGATTCTTTCAAAACCTAATTTCTTGCACACATGATCGTATATGTGAAATACATATTAAAAAGTAAATGTACACTTCGGAGAACAACAAAAGATAATCAAAATTGACAGGACAGCAAGTTGCCAGTATTCCATAAATTTCTTCGAATTTCATTCAGTAACTGCTTAACTCGTTGTGGACATGAAACCAATAAGATGAGTTGATGAGAAACGACATTGCCTGTCAAACACTTATCTATTGTATTACATATTTAATCTCATAGATTGTATGAAAAAAATTGACAGGAAAAGTGAATGAAGTACTTCACCTTTCATCCGCTAAAAATATGGCGTTACAAAGACTCTTAGTTGTAAGAAACTTCAGTTTCATCATAACTGATGATGCAATTATTTCTGTGTGGATATCTATAAAACCACCTAGGGCAGTGATACTCCACCTGTTGCCCTTCAGCCTTTTTTGAGTGGCCCGGTCATGGCCCATTGCATTAAAAATACAGTTACTGGAGAAAAATGTATTAAAAATTTAAAAAAAATTATATGAATCAATCAATCAAATGTATCAATTTTGCTATCAATTATTTTTTTTCCATTTTTTCCAATAGTAGAATGTAAGCAAGAGGCTTGGTCATAGATGAAAGAAAATAGAAATTATCCCATCATAACTCTGTAAAAATTCATAAAAATAAGTATTATTGTGCGTGTATTTTACGGAAAAGTTAATATACTATTATAATAAGAGCTAAAAATGAGTTTTATAATGCTTTGATCAATTTATTTGTCAATGTGGCTTTGTTCTAATAGTCTGCTTTTTCCATTATCCGCATGTTGTGGCCCACATGAAATAATTGTCTTGTGTATGCGGTCCGCGTGAAATATCTGACATATGTATGCGATACGCGTGAAATAACTATCATGTGTATACGGCGCGGCTGGAAAAGAGATTGAGTATCCCTGAATATAATTTTTATACATTTTACTTTATGCCTCCTGTACAAGATATTGAACTAAAATACGGAAATAATAGAAAGCGTAGTTTTGAATATGGATAAATTTAAAAATTAAGTTTGGCAGCATAAAAGGTAAAACAAAAATGAATATAATTTGGTGACACAATTTGTGGGAAATAGTGATAATATTAATTTTCTATGTGTTATATTACTTTTCATTTTAAATTAAGATTTTTTTTTTCATAAACTTTATAGGTTTATTTTTCTGAACATCAAAAAATTGAGTCTGAAAGACTTTAAGTGAGCATGGAAATTAGGAGAGTGATGTATTAACTTATTTCCTCCTATGTCTGCAAATATTACTATTAATACAAAATTAATCCAACTAATTGAATATATATATATATATATATATATATATATATATATATATATATATATATATATATATATATATATATATAATACGTATTTGATGGATCATATTATTTTTCAAGTTGAAAACTTATTGGTCGATTATCTATCATTCAAATGTTTTTTTTCTTCTTTAAGATCAATTCGCTTGCAATGACTCTTAAATCCTTATAATAATATCAACTTACCAATATTTATTGAAAAATAAGTAAATTGGAAACTACTTAAGAAGTAAAAGCAAAATCTACATGATAATATATAGTATTTAAAGTGCCAATCAATTAAGTTATATTTGTTATACAACAGCAAATAAAGCATTTAGATGTTTTGTTCTGTTTGACACTTAAAGGACATTGACTTTTCTAAAATTCAAATTGTATTGCAACTGCGTCAATACATAAATAATATCATTGAGAATGTTAGTATCTAAATACAACAAAAATATTTATTTTTGAAAAGTGATGAGAGTAACTTAATTTTTTTGAAATTATGTATAGAAAATGTATATCAGCCGATGTTTACGATATTTCATACTTAATATTTTAAACATAACACCTAGTTTTTCACTTCCATTATGGATGAATAAAAATATATTAAAAAGTATTATGCTCAATTTTACACTTAGTGGTTACGAGTTTATCATAATCTTTGCATTTGGAAAAAGAGTTTTGTAGTAAATACATTATGAAAAGGAATTTTACCATACTATTTTTCACATACTTGTTTCCTAAGCCACTGTTTCTTCAGAATTTTTCCTTTGTCATTAAAGTATTTTCAAGATATTTTTACAGATGTTTACAAATTTTCATTTTTAGCAGTTTCCATGATTGAAAATTTTTTCATTTACCACCCATGCATGTGCAAATCAATTTCTCCTTACAACAACAACACAAAATGGCTGCCATGAATTTCGAATACTTGTTTATATTGAAGACATAAACATGCATCAATACTTCATTTTTGATGTGATCTATGAAGGAAACAATAAAAAATCTCATCATTCAACGCAAACAAAAAAAATTTGCGTTTCTTTCATAATTTTTCTTTGTACGAATAATTCATTTTATTTTAATTACATTTCCCGAATTTACTTTAAATTCTCCTTCCGAATGTTAATTTTAACACTTTATCTACCGCATTATGATTTACTGCATTTTTTTCATGCAATATTATTTTTGAATCCCTACATTGAAAATTAAGGCATATACATAAACAAAATACTCAACTTTGGAAAATTTATCCGTTAGAGCTAATTAATTAAATATACTCAACTGTAAAATTAATTATATACACTGTTCACTTAAAATAAATTGTCACAAATCGTTTTCTAAGATATACATTAACATACAAAAAAATAAGACACCTTTTGACATTCTCATTTTTGTTCCGAAAAAAAATTAATCTTCGCAATCCGCTGAAGACACTGACAGCTAAAAACGCAATATCTGCTGTAAAACTATTCGCCTTTCCCGCTAAAATAGTCATCATAGAACCAGTGGTGCCCTATATCTTGAAAGAGTGGGTTTAAAAGAATATTCCTGCTAAGTATCTTCTGAGTAGTCGTAAAAATGGTAATTCTACGTAATTTTAAAGTGAGAAGTGAGTGGTACTTATAAGTATCGTTGGTAGAGAGATAAAGGGTTAAAAGAAAGGTGAAACCTTCATTTAAATACTATTTCGTGTTAAACTGTGTCCACTGAACAATAATAATTATATTGAATAAGCCGTCAAATAAGTTAAGCCAGGAGCGGTCTGCTCGGGGAATAGAATCCCCCCAGGCTTACGAAATCTTTAATTCTGAGAAAACTGTTTATTTATTACCAATTATCCTGTCAGTATCCTCCTATATGGCAGCCTTCATGTTACCTAAAATGTATTTGTGACATATCTTTCTCTGTTTTGGAAGGAACAAACGTTTTCTTACAATTCTAAGGTAGTTGAGATGACTGAGTTCGACGCGTGACTGCTTTTGTTCCAAAATATTTTCAATAAACATGCTACATTTTCCCCTTGTGAATCAACTAAGACAGGGGTGGTGAACCTTTATGAATGAACGTGCCATATTTTTCTATTGAAGTGTTTACTGAGGTATAGACGTGCCATCAAATAATTTTGTGACTTTCGATTATTGAGAAAATAATAAAACTAAATACTAAAAACACAAAACTTTATTTAGTACGAAAAAATACCTTTTGCACTGTATAGTTCTGAATGTGTTTTAGTTATACGTGCAATTCAAATTTTAAAGTAACATTAGTTTGACTACTGTTTTTGCTGATTGCGAATGACAAATAACTTATATTAGGATTGTGAGATGTTATTTTTGGTAAAAAAACATGCGCATTTGAGTCACCTGCCAAACGGTTGCCAAGAAATTAATAGTTTTGCTGTGGTTTATTTTTTAAAATACCGTTTTACAGACAATGCTCTGCATACTATTATTCCAGAACATAAAACACACACCACTTTGTCGCATTTATTAACATAATCCCATATTCCTCGGTCCACCAAATTTGAAATTCTCTTTTACACTTACTGTCTGGCACCTTTTGTTCTTCTGCTGGATTAGCCACGTTAAAGAACAGTTAAAAATCGTAACTATAACACAGAAAAACTTTAAAACACAGTTGTGCCAATAAAACTGATTATACTATGCGTAGACAAACTTTACATCATAAGCAATTGTAGTCTACGTCGTAACTAAGGCAAGAAAATAATAAACGTGTGTGACCCCCGCCACCGATCACTCGCGTTTGTTCGTAATACTTCATAATGAACTTTGAAATCAAATGTAAACCATTTTGATGACTGGCGTGCCAAAAATATTGTGTCGCGTGCCATCAATGGCACGCGTGCTACTGGTTCGCCATTCTTGAACTAGGGTTTTTATTGCTGTGCTGTATGACTCATCGTGATTTATTAATGTAAGTGGACAGGATATAAAGAAAGAAATGGGCATCTGTGTGACCTCTATTGGATGTAGTGGAAACTGATCAAACAAGGGAAGAAGTGGATAAAATAATGGATATTATTCATGAGAGCGAAAGTAACGTTGAGAAAATTGATGGACATGAAACATTTGAATTGAAAAGAAATTTTCAAACGCTTCCTAAACAAAATCTATCAAAAAAGATATAAAGATCAAAGTATATCACAAAACACTCTGTGGTCTGTCAAAAAGACACAAGCAAGAAAATTTCAACATACTATTTATCGTTCATTAAAGGACAATAAAACTACGACAACTTGCTAAATATAATTCCTGTAATGGTAACGAAAAATGCCTGTGATTTATGTCTTTTATTTAAATCACACATATATGAAACATTTTAGTGCAAATTAATTGTTTTTTTTTCTTAAATTAGCAAAGGAAAATTTAAAAATCCTTAAAAGTAAGTAAGTATATTTTCCCTCAATTAAATTATTTACTGAAATTTTTTACTATTTTTATTGAGTACAATAAAAACAATTATTAAAAAATGATTGGGGTGACTCAAACCATAACTAACATTAGTATCGTAGGCGTACCTTTTCTCGGGTTAAAATGATAAAATTTAAGAATGCAAGACTGTTGAAAATTAATAAACCATTAAAGCGCCTTTGGTTTTAGTTAATTATAAATTGTTTGGATAATCATATTTAGTTTTATTTATATTACAATTTATGCCTGTTTTTTCCAATAATAAACGTAATTTCTTAATTTTTAAAGAATAATATACTTATTGGGAATTTAGGTTTAACACTTTCTACCTTTGAAGAATTTATTTTTATAAATGATCTAGCTTCTTTGAGTAGCTAAAAATGTTCTTTGCTAAACTTTGTACAAAATAACTGTATAACTTGTACTTTGAAAGCGCAAATTGGAATGCGCCTGTTTGGTTACAATTGTTTTAATTTAATTATTATATATTTATTTGTAATTTAATTATTTCAAATAATTAATTAAATTTAATTATTTGAAAACTCTAGAAGTGATAAATATCTGAGTAGTTAAGCATTGAAACAATTCTTCGATTATTCTTATCCCATGCAAAAAAATGTGTTCTCTGATATGTGGATCCAGTCCTGTCATTAGTTTTCTTTAAATTCAAGAACTTTAAAAACACCTACTGTGTTAAAGAGCCGTGCCCGTTGTATCTGTCGAGGCTCAAACTCCTCAAGTTGTGAATTGCAGAAGTTTGGAGGCAGGAATGCCTTCTTGGTTTTCGTCCTCGTCTCTTAACCGTGGCTCTGAAGTTATGAGGTATATCGTTTCGTGTTGTTTCTAGTTGTGAAAGAAGTAATCAATCAATAATTCAATAAAGCAATTGAATGCAAGCTCTGTTAGTGGGAGGCCCCTGACCAACTCCAGGGTTTTCTCCCTCTAAATTTGGTAGGAATTGAGCAAAAACATTCTGTCACCTGCATGGTGCTCAAGGCTAAGGCTAACGACAGGTGTAAATTCTAGCCCTTAGCCCCTATAAATTTCACGGGCCTCGACCTTACTCTGTTAGGCAAGTAGCATTAGTCACAACAACACACAGAAGATACTTGACAAACGACGAAATGCAACAGTTCATCTTCTGGATTTTATTTTATTTATAGAAATAAATATAACTAATGTATAGAAGAATATAAAAGTTCCAAAAATTGTATTGAGTCCATGTTTTAATTATAAAATCTCGATAATTCGTTTTCGACTTTTTCTTTTACTTCAATACATTTACAGTTTCTAATTCAAATGCGTCCTGCATGAATATGCTATTAATGTTTGGCAATAATATTTAAGCTATTTTCAAATTAAATGACTGTTTTTATAAGCTGATTGGATTTTTTTATTTTTTACTTGCACTTAATATTATCTTTGTATAGTTGAAGTATTTCACAATGTAATTTCAAAATTAGATGCACTTAAAAATTTATAATCTCTCATGTAAACTAAATCTCTAAAAAATGTTTCTCAGATGTTTTTATATTATTATATTTGTATAGCAATGCTTTTTTACTATCTTCTTATTAAGATTTTCAAACCTCATAAAATTTTTTTGAGGTATTTTAATACATTTGTGTGTGTAAACGTTGAATCCCGCGGAAAGCATATAAAACAAAGTCCAATTTGATTTATCAGGTACAAACTTGCTTATGTAAGACAATTTTTCTCACTTCTTCATTTCTTTTTATCTTTACATTACTACAAATATTGTATTGTATTTTACACACGAAGATTAACTCATACTTTTGGAAAAATTAAACTTATTTAGAATAAGAACCAAGAAATTGTGGATTAAATAATACAAAATACACGAAAAATAATGAAGTTATCTCAAAATATTTTTCGCCGAATTATTTTAATACTTCGTATAAAAAATTTGGAAAATTGACAGTTTTCTCACATCTAATGAAATTATTTTTCATTCTATCTTTTCTTGGAAAGTTTTTCTTAACAAAGTTTTAGCAAATTATAATACTTCTAAGAAATAACATTTTGGATGGAAAAAAATGAGAAAAAAAGCATTGTCTTGTGTAATGCATCAAAAGGAAACTAAATTACAGGATCACTTAATATAAACCAAATATATTTTTTTTTCAAATATGATAAAGTTTTACTCATTTATTTTTTGCTTGAATTGAATTACGTACTGTTTTCGTAAATCAGATTATATCTTGCATTTCAAGTTTTAAAATGCTCTTCTATTTTTATATAATTCACCAAGACATTCTACACAAATTAATTTTAGAATGTGCTTACAGAAAAGTAATTGTTTTCATTTAACAACAAAAAAAAGGTGCATTAGTGATAAGAGCGAAGTACTCTGCTGTATTTATTTATACAGAAATAAAAATACAAAATTTTTTGTCTTGGAGGAATGCGGCAGTTTCAAATGGTCGTTTTGTGTTTAACTTATCTCTTTTGGAAAATTAAATTTCTGAAAGTCGAATATGGCTTCAGGCATTTGGTTAGACCATTTTGATTTAAATCGAATAGCTTCTTTTCGAGAAAAAAAATCGATGTTTTCTGAAGAAAGGGATTGGGCTTAAAGTAAAATATAAAAATGTTTTCATTTGCTATAAATAATTTAAGAGATAAGTTAATTCAGTAGCTATTGTCATTAAAAACTAATGGTAATGTAAATCTATGGAAAATAAATGAAAAGTAAATTTAATTAATGAAGTCGAAACTCCATATAGCGAAACTCTATATTGCGAACTTTTCCTGGAACCAAGAACATTTCATGATTTTCTTCGTAAAATAACCTCTCTATAGAGAAGTGCATTTTCTATATAATGAACTTTATCTTTTATGATTTGATTTTTTTCTCTCTATTTTTGAAGTATTTATGGATGAGTTGTTCTTTGGTGGCTATGAATATTGAACTGGTTTTATTAGGTGACTAACTCACCGAGAGCAATAGAATTCTCGGCATTTCGTAATAGAAGTTCAACCTTTAATCTTTATTTTCCAGTTCACTGGAAACATCTTCGATAATCCATTTCATTCTCAATAGAGGATGTTGTCCTTGAAATAGTCTCCATTCATTTGTAGTATTAATCAGTAGTGCTGGTAACTTCATTTCTTGTAGCTGGAAAATGTCAAAATATAAGTGGTTGAGTATCAAAGAAAAAAAAATTCTTCAGGAAGTTGATAAAGGCGTCAAGAAACATTTCCTTCAGTTTTTCTTAATTTCTTTCTTTTTAATGGGTAAGATATATAAAATCAATCTACACTATTAAAATCTTAATTTAAACAAACGTATCTGTCTATCTTTGAATCTATGATGCCCTATATTTTCACGAACCTCACGACGCAAAAACTCGCCAAATGTACCAACATTTCGGGAAAGATCCGAGGAATCCGTTTTGACCATTTATATTCCAATATTCCAATTAGTTAAAAATATATTAATTAAACACCTTGAAACGCATAATTAGTACCATTTTTCACCACCAGGGGAAAATTCGGAACTTTTTTTCAGACGTTTTCAAAGCGCGATCTAATTTTTGTCATGAGACTCAGACAAAGAAATACAGATTCAGAAAGATTATTTACTTCACCACGATATGGTGTAATTTATTTTACAAAATAATTGTATTTTGTATTTTTTACGATTTTTTTAATTGAGTCGAAATCGATGCGTTTTTAGGAATATGATTTCTAAATTATTCCACTTGCATTTTCTTTCGCGCTAATGAAAAAAAAAAATATTTTATACTAAAAAAGTGGATGCTTTTCTCTTTTAGAATCAGTCATTAAATAAATTTAATGTCAAAAACTGTTTTTTTACGATTTTTCAAAAAATACTCAAAATTAAATTTTGATAATTAATAACTTCTTTATTTATAAAAATAATCTCACGAAACTTTTTCCGTATGTAAAACAATATTATACGTAATCTGTACAAATATTGATAAAATATCTTAAAAATTACGGGTATTTTTTTTAAATGTGTTTTTCGTTTTTTTTCTCTTTTGCGAGAAATATGTAAGCATTACTTTTTTTTAAGTCTTTTGTTTAAAAATTATCGTTGTTTTCAATCGATATATGAAGTTTGAAAGCATTAACTTAAAAATGAAGCCCGAAAACATTTTTTATTTTTAACAAATAACGCAAAATGCGTAATTGAACATATCTAACTTTATTTTAAAGGTCAATTGAATGCTTTTCCCCGTAGGAACCTACAGCTTGGATGTCAAATGCGCTTCTTTATAAAACGTTAGTTTCAAGGTTCGAAACTGAAAAAAGATATTCAATTTCGCATTACGTTATTTGTTAAAGATTAAATTTTTTTTCGGGCTTCATTTTTATGTTAATGCCTTGAAACTTCATATGTCGATTGCAAAAATGTAACAAAAATAATGCTTAAATATTTCTCGCAAAAAGGGAAGAAAACGAAAAACACAATTTTTTTCAAAAACCGTAATTTTTAATCTGTACAAATATTGAAAAAGTTACTTAAAAATTACGGGTTTTTTTTTAAAAATTCTGATTTTCGTTTTCTTCCCTTTTTGCGAGAAATATTTAAGCATTATTTTTGTTACATTTTTTGAAGGTTAAAATTTAAAAAAATATATCAAAATGTTTTTATCAGATCGGTTTTTTTTTCAGTACATGCATATATATACATATAGGCTTTCCCCCATACTGTTTTTTTTCTAACTTATGTATATTTATATGTTTAATTAAACATTCAAATCTTCAGAAAAAAACTATCGCTTCAATAGCTATCTGTATATTTTTCTTTTATTTATTACTTATAGAAATTTGATTTTAATAAAAATTTACATGTGTTTTTTAAAAGGATTATTTCTATTATTTCATAACTAAATGAATTCTTTGTTAATTATAAAGTACATCGTCTATTATTTTGGATCAAAATACGTTTTAGTGACATTTTTAAGCTAAATTACATGTAACGATTGATTGATTCATGAAAATCTGAAAACTATTTTATTATTTTAGATTCTTAGAAACTAACTATTAGTTTAAACGTTCAGAAAAAAGCAGTCGTTTCTATAGCTATCTGTAAATTTTTCTTTTACTTATAGAAATTTGATTTATATATATATATATATATATATATATATATGTATGTGTGTGTTTTTTTAAAAGAATTGTTTCTATTTTTTTTATTACTGAATGAATTCTTTGTTAATTAAAAAGTACATCGTATATATATTTTTCTGGATCAAAATACACTTTAGAGACATTTTTAAGCTAACTATAGTAACGATTGATTGATTCATCGAAATCTGAAATCTATATTTTATTATTTTAGATTCTTAGAAACTATTATTAAAAAATGTTGAACGTTTTTTTTTAAATCTTAGCATCAGAATCGTTTTCTTTTTATTGCTTCACATTAATAATTTTTTTAATTTTAACGTAATATTTTTTTATAAGTCATACATCGAAATTTGAAGCTATATCTTATCTGTGAGAACGAGGGGAAGATAGAACAATAATTTTACACTAAAAAAACCGTGTTCGGGCTATAGAGAGGGAAAAAACCTGTCTTAAATAAAAAAAAATAAGTGGAAGGGAACAAATTTCGTACAAGGGAAATTTTTTGACACAATTTTAGAAATCACTCACATTGTTCGCTTACAAACACACACACAGAAATACTGGTGTCATGAGGAAAAGAGAAAACCCGAGCAACCCCGGGCAAAGCGGTGGAGGGGGTGGGTGGAAGTCTTTTTGAAAAAGAGTATTAGAAGAGCTGATTTTGTGAAGGAAAGGGAGCATTTATAAAAGTAGAGAAAGCCCGTGCAACGCCGGTCCATGCAGCTAGTAGATATTAATTTACAAAAAGGTATGAATATTTAATTTTTTGTAATATATAGTGTTTAATTTAAAATTTGTTTCATGTGGTTTATAAAGAAAATTGAAAGATGAGCCCTTATATAATGAATTTTCAGTATAACGAGCTTTTCGGGGTATTTAGCGACTTAGTTATGAGAAGTTCGACTGTATTTCTATTACAAAAGTTTGAGTAAAATTTTGATTTTTTTTTATTTACGGAAAGAAATCATATTTATATATCTAAAATGTTCAGACCCATCATGGAACGCGAACGGATTACGAATAATATTTGTTGAAAAATAATCCTTGGGAAAATATATCTTTAAATAAAAGGATAAATAATTTGTATTTATATGGAGTTCTTCCCCAAATGTGTTACAATGTTTGTGTAACAATAGCAAACAAACATTTTTTTTTCAACATACTTTTGTTAAGAGCATTTTCTTTGACAATATTTTTAGGAATTTCAAATATTTACTTTCATGTATTCAAATATTGATAGTTCATTTTTCAGCAAAAAATACTTCGATGTTTGCTTATTTTGAAATTGCATGAAATATCTAAAAAATAATTTAAAATAAAAGAATAGGCTTTTATAAATTTCCATAAATTTAATAAGGGGCTCAGCATCATGAAAAAATGTATACTTAGGTACAAGTTAAAATATAAAGATTAAACACCTTTAGTTATTTCTTA
Source organism: Trichonephila clavipes (assembly GCA_019973935.1). Lineage (NCBI taxonomy): Eukaryota > Metazoa > Arthropoda > Arachnida > Araneae > Nephilidae > Trichonephila > Trichonephila clavipes. The sequence goes on along the minus strand of BMAU01000645.1, from coordinate 386,269 downwards.
CAATGTCTAACCAAATGCATTCTCAGAAATAAGATAATTTTCCATTGATATAATGGGAACTTTAATTATATCAAAAGAAAAAGTTTTAGTTAAAAGCTTACTATTATTAAAATCAAGGCGAAATTTTTACATGCAATATGGAGCTTTGGACATAGTTTCAATTACTTATGATATCAAGCTGGGATATTTAATTTAAATTCACTGAACTATACACACTATTAAAACTATTATACGTCCAGTGCTGATACATGCTTCTGAGACTTGGGCCCTCTCAATGAAAGAAGACTCTCCTTTCGTCAACGGTACATTGCTAGAAAACATTACAGTTGCGCCAAAGCTGTTGAAATTCATATACTGCATAAAAAAAGATCCCACAGAAAGAATCGCCCAAAAATAAAATCGCATAAAAATTACCGCACAAAAACAGGTTCTACTGTATATACACTCATGGACAAAAAAATAAGCGCACCAAGAAATAATTGCGGGATCATAACGAAACTTGTCATGAAGGTACATGTCAGAGAGATTTGCAAATGATTAGAAATGCAGCGTGATTGCGCATTAAGTATAGCCAGTAGAGGGCGTTTAATGTCGTTTTTGTGGAGTATAAAACAGGTAAACAAAGCTTGTTTGAGTGTGCTGAATCGATTACAAAAGAAGAGCTGCGGTAGACAAGTCATTGCGCCGTTTTCGAAGAAAATATGAGCAGATGTCGCAGTTTGAGAGGGGGAGAATCATTGGCATGATGGAAGCTGTGTGTTCAGCTGGGTGAGTAGCTCGTTAATTAGGCCGCTCTGATTGTGTTGTAAGGAGGTGTTGGGACCACCGGATCCGAGAGACGTTATTTACATAAAGACCAGACTCAGAACGTCCTCGACAGACCAGTCGTTGAGAAGACCGCCACATTACAAGAAATTCCCGTGTACAGTCAACTGCTTCATCAGCTGCTATCTATGCACAAAGTAGAACCTTCATTAGTAGCCTCTGTGTCTTCTCGCACCATATGAAGGCGCCTGTTTGAAAGACATTTGGGATTGCGGATCCCATTGCGTGTGCTGTCCTTGATATCCACTCTTCGACGCCTCCGTTTGAAGCGGTGCATCGCACGAGGGAGCTGGACTGCAGCGGAATGGAAGCAGGTCGTCGTCTTTAGCGACGCGCGCGCGAATACAGATTCAATCTCAGCAGTGATGACAATCGTGTTCGTGTTAGAAATACGTTGTATCACTCTTGATTGAATCTCAATAGTAAGACTTGCGTTGTTTGGATCAATATATTGGAATAGTAATAAATTAGATTTATTGTGGCGAATTTGGATGACCAAACATTTCCTCCTACAAATCTAGGTTGCGTAGATGAAGATGTAATACCCCCGGGTCGGAGGTATCAAAAAGTTTATTAGAGTTTCATTTATTAACATGGGCATGTATATATGTATGTATTGAATAAAAATAAATGAACAAAACATGCAAAAGAAAAAGAAAGTTAATACGAAATTTCAAAGTTTTTTGAAGAATAAAACATTTACTGAGTTTTTGAAAAATAACCTGATATTTTTCTTTGTATTGCCGTTTTTAGCTTCAAACTGTGAACAAAATTGTTCGATGTTGTCCATTTTGTTGTTCATTTCACCACTGGAATGTGAACCTAATTAATTGCGCATGCTTTTTCTAACAACCCACATTTCGGATGACGTGGGAACAGGAGGTACATTATTCATTTCATTTTCGTCATCAAAATCTGCATCAATATGTTTTGAGCTTTGAACTAACTCCAAGATGTCTTTTTTGTCATAATTGGGGCTGTATACACTTTATTATCATCTACTTTAACAAATTCTTTTGTTAATATTGAACAGTAAAATCCGGCTGTTGTTTCCTGTGTTTCATTCATTCTCAGAAGTAAAAATGTTTTCGTGTTAAGTAACTTTCGTTTCGTTTTAAGAGGAGAAAATGTATGCATATACATAATAGTTTGTCGGGTTCGTTGCATTGTTTTGTGTGAAACCTAAGGTGTCTGACTACACTCAAAACCATTATTTTGCAGAAGAGAATAAAATGGATAATATTTATGATATTTAGTGTCACTTAGAAATTACAGTATGTGTATAAAATTGTTTAAGAAATATTATTACAATAAAAATTATTTAAATGTAATATTTTGACAAAAAATTAACATAGAATGTGTTATTTTCAAAACATTTTTTCTTTTATGAAAAATGATTTTATAATAATAATATTTTGCCTGTATATAGGTCAGACCTCTGTACAGAGCCGGAACTATTATTTTCAAAATATATAACTTTGAAGTGGATTTATCCATATTTTAGTACAGCAGAAGGGAGAACTTTTAATAAAAAACACCGATAATTATTTAATTTGGTAGTAACTTTGAAAGCAATGTGAATTTTTCAAAAAGTCCTAGTTCAGATCCTCTGGAGAAGTTTTTACTTTATGTTGGCAGAATATTATTATTATAGAAACATTTTTTATTGAAGGCGAATGTTTTGAAAATGGGGTATTCTTAGTTAATTTTTGTCAAAATATTGCGTTTAAATAATTTTGTCATAATGTCCTTAAAAAATGTTATACTTGCATTTGAATTAAAGTGGTACTGGATATCACGGAAATTATACATTTATACGCTTTTTTTTAAAAAATTACGTTTCCGAACGTAGTCGGATACCTTAAGCGTTTTAGCGTTAAGCGTATTTCATTGTATATAACTTATATACAATGTATATAAGTTATATACAATGTATATAAGTTATATACTTTGTATATAACTTATATTTCTGTTTAATATTGTGTTTCTTATTGTTAATAGTGTGTTTTGTGAACTGAAAACGTATGTTGCAGAATCAATCCGAAGCTTAGAGGGCTTTGCATCTCAATCAGAACTTCAGATATCGTAGAGAGTGCTTTAAATTTAAAATAGATTTAAGTACAGTGATCACTATTGAAAGGAAGACAAGAAATACCTTAGTTAAATTTTTCAGAGTGAGAATATATACAATACATAGGTAAAGTAATGAAAATACATCAAATATGCTGTGGACTTTCTACTACGTTCCAAATGACAGATTGCAACGTACGGGATAGATAATCGGCTGAGTGATCTATCACTGTCATGTGTACAATTTGCATGTCAGCACATGTAGGGGTGCAAGGATTGTCAGTCATTTCCTCTTGCATCCACTGATTACGTATCAGTATCACTGTTGCTTGGTTATCTCCGACACCATTACTTATATTTCCGTATAGGATAATCCAAATTCCCTTTAAACCGGGTAAAGTCGCTCACTCTATACTAACGTTAGTGGTCGCGCAGAATGACGGAGGCACACTCCAATTCTTTTTTTTATTATAATTATTTTTAATATGCCTGATAAAGAATCGTAATTCCAGTAAACAATTGAGCTAAGAGAAAGTATAAATAACTAAATTTAAAGACTTTTCAATTTTGCTTTGACGATTAGAGAAGAAATCCTATCAAAATGAAATAAAATGTTTCAAATGTGCGCTACTTCAATAAAGGACACTTTCCACACTAACATTACAGAAATAATATCTGCAGTCAAAACTGTCATATTTTGTTGAAGTTATTGTAATATATTGTTGAAGTATTGTATCGGTTCTTGATGATCGGCAAATAGCCTGTTGAACATTTTCTTGTTTTTGTCTTTGATAAGGCTCAGTGCGCTATCTGGTACACTAGTGGCTTTATATCTTTCTTGATGGAGCTTTTTAGGAAGCATTTGAAAATTTTTCTTTCAATTCAAAAGTTTCATGTTCATCAATTTTCATATATTTACTTTCGTTGTCATGATGAATATGCATTATTTCATCAGGTTCTTTCCTTGCTTGATTCATTTCAATTTCATCTATTAGAGATCACACAGATGCCCATTTCTTTCTTTATATTATGTTCATTTACATTTATAAACCATAATGAGTCTCACGACACAGAAAAAAACTAAGTCGTTCACAGGGAAAATATACACTGGTGTGCAAAAATTAAGGAAGAAGTCGAAAAATTAGCATGCCAGCTGAACGAAGAGGCAGAGCGGACAGAAAGACCAATCAGGAGATTAAGTAAGGTGATGTACGGTAGCACATGCGCAGATATGCAGGTAGACGTAATGGGGGAGTGTCTGAGTAGTATAAAGCATGTTGTCGGTGTAAGATCAGTATTTCTGGCAAAGAGATTGCACGCCGTATAGCAGTTAAAATCACAGCGAGTTGCTGCCTCAGCGAAAAATGGCGAATAATCAATCCGTTAGACGACATCTGGATGCTTTTACCCGATGTCGAATCATTGGGAAGTTGGAGGAAGGCCGCAGTGTGACAAGTGTGGCTGCAGAGTTCGGAATTGCTCACAGCATCGTTTCACGACTTTGTAGACAATTTCAAACTACAGGAACAGCTATCCGGGGGTTCAGTAGTGGTCGTCCACGAGGAACCACACCCGCAGATGACCGGTACATTGTCTTACAGGCCAGAAGAAACAGGCGGCAGACAGCGGGAGAAATCGCTACACACACGACACAGGCGACTGGACGACCGATATCGCGTTTTACCGTGGCCAGAAGACTGCACGGTGGTGGTCTGTTTGCACAACGTCCTGTACGGTGTGTACCTTTAACGCCTGCCCATCGGAGAAGGCGTTCTCTGTGGTCCCGGGAACACCGGAATTGGAGAGACAATGAATGGAGACGAGTACTCTTTACAGATCAGAGCAGATTCAGTTTGAGTAGCGATTCTCATCGCATACTCATCTGGAGAGAGCGGGGAAGTCGCAATCATCCCTCGAACATCATTGAAAGGGACAGGTATGGAGGTCGCGGTGTTCTCGTTTGGGGAGGCATCATGCTTGGTAGTCGTACAGACCTTCACATCTTCGACGCTGGTTCAGTCAACGGGACACCCATTATTGTAACGAGATTCTTCTTCAATATGTGCGTCTTTTTAGAGGCGCTATGGGTCTGCAGTTCCTTTTCATGGACGACAATGCACCATGTCATCGCACAGTAGCTGCCGAACAGCTCTTAGAGAGTGAGGATATTGAACGTAGGGATTGGCCGGCACGATCTCCGGATCTCAATCTGATCGTGCATGTATGGGATTTTCTAGGCAGACGCTTGGCAGCTCGTACCTTACCACCAGTAACGATTCGGGAGCTTCGATTGGCGCTGTAAGACGAATGGGCAGCAATGCCTCAACAACTCATTGACACCCTCATTCTCAGCATGGGCAGACGCTGTGAAACCTGCCTAGCAGTCAGGGAGATCATATACCCTACTAAAGACCGGATGTTTCTTGCTGGACACCCATCACAGGGATGTTTCGGCCTTCAGTCGCATTGCGCTCCATGCTTCTTTTTCAATAAAGCTTCTTTTTATCCCTCTGATTTCTCTTTTAGTAAGTGTTGCTTACATTACACATGTCCTTATGTATTGGGGATCTTACGGTATTAAATGTGTTGATTTGGAAAGCTTTTGTACAAAGTTATATTGAAAAAATCGTCTCGTCCTTAATTTTTGCACACCAGTGTAGTTTATTCAAAGAGAATATTTTGGAACAAAAGTGGTCGAATGAGTTAAAAACCTGAAATCAAGAAATATCACGTACTTTAAAACGCTTCAAGTGATTATTTCTTTTGTTTGTGTGTATATTTATATTTATTTATATTAGTCAATTTTATTTGTTACTAGAATTATGTGAAATGCAATAAATTCTTGTTTAAGGCACAATAATTGTTATTTGCATGTTTTTAGGTTCATTTCGATCAATTTGGACAAAAAAATAATAATATCCATTACATGTACCTTAATATTTGTAGATCTGTTTAGTCTGAATTTTCAGAACATTGAATTGTTCAGATAACAAAAAAATCAAAATGCATATTGTTAACTGAACATTACAAATCATAGTCTAGAAGTATTTACTCCAAAAGATTATTTATAAGCTTTTGGAGTAAATACTGTGTGTGATTTTGGATTATTTCACAGGCAAATAGCACATTAATTATTATATTTAAAACTCTGATATAGAACTTTTACTCTAAATCTAGCTTCTAATACAGCTCTCTTCTTTTAATACATAAATTTTTGCACTTGAAATATTAAATTTTTTGTTTAAAATTTCTTTTTAGCTTTCTCTAGTTACAAAAACTTCTTTCAAACTATAACTACAAACAATCTTCTTTAAAATCTCAGCAAAGAAAGTAACGTTGTTGTCGTTTTAAAAATTTGGGCTATTTTCCAAATCTGGGACTTTGAGAGGATAATCATTTTCACAAATTAAATTTTCATCTATTTTATATTTTGAACTATTTTTCTTCAAGGTACAGTAGCATTTTCCCCTTTCCTTTTATTTTCACTTTTTTACTAGGAAAACAAAACAGAAGACAGAGGCCTTTTGGTACATTAAAAGTTTTTTAAAAAAAATCTTGCTTAAAATTTTCTAATGCCTCTATCGGCGTACAAAATCCCTTTCCAATGTAAATTTCTTGCTCTGCATTTCACACATGGAAAAAAAATGTTGAGAATAGAGCCATCTTGTTTGGGGGGAAGGCTGTTTCTTTTTCCTTTTTTTCCCTCTAGAGCCATACGATAGTACGTTTCCTTTTAGTATCTTCAGGGAGTAATTCCATTAACCAAGAAAAATTAAAAGTCAATTGATTTTCGAGCAATTAAGCACAGCCACGAGATCTGCGGCGAAGTATCTTTCTGTTCGAATTAAAAGGAAATACATTTTAACCGATTAAGATATTTACGTGTAACACAAAATAACATTTGTCCGGTGTATAACGGGTTGCTCATTATTTCTTATTACTGCTTCATTAAAGCGAAATGTCTTCTTTAATTATTAGATCACTTGTACATTTTTTAATTAATTTAGTTTTTTTTTCCAAAAAAAAATATTTAATTATTTCTTCTTATGTATGAGATATGTTCTAAAAGAAAAATATATATATATATATATATATACTTTTTTTCTCTCTACTTCTCGTTTTAAAATAAGTATTGTTGCTATTTAATACTGTTTTTAAGTAACGATTACGTTACCTAAAAACTTTTTGAGTATATGTTGAGACAGTTTTAAATTATAACTAACTTTTTAAAACTTTTGACTGATTTCTTGTTTATTTATTCATTACATAATGATTTATTTTTAAGCCAAGGAATGGCTTAAACCATCTAAACTTCATATAAATTTATTTGTCTCCACCTTAAATAGCTGTTAAAGTTCAAGTGCAGAAATCAGCCAACCTGCTGAAAATCAAGATAATCTGCATATTTCACTTGAGCTATCTGTTAAAAATACAGTGGCAATTTGTTTGAACCTATATGTTGCCGGACTAAAAAAGTGGTACCAGCTTCCTAGGAATGTACGACATCCGCAAGGGCAAGAAACCAATTCGTAACATGATTGAAAATAAGAAAAAAAAGATGAATATAATTAATAATTTTTAAGTTTTCAAAATAATTATCAAATATAAACAACTACAAGTTTATATATAAATTTATATTAAACAATATTTATACGTAAAAATAAATGCATGAATTGACCATTTGTTTGAATTAAAAGAAATATTTATTAACGTAAGCGCTCATGTAATAATAATTAACTGATTGTACCGAGTAGCAGAAGGGCCCTCTAGTGGTCACATATCTTCAGTAAATGCTAGGTGATAACTATGGAACTGTGGTCGCAATGGGAAACCATCCATGCTCTTTAATGTTAATGATGTTAACATAAGTGCTCATGTAATAACAACTAAATGACTGTACCAAGTAGCAGAAGCACCCTCTAGTGGTCACATATCTTCAGTAAAGGCCAGGTGATAACTATGGAACAGGTAGTCACTAAGGGAAACCGTCCAGGCTCTTTGTCTTTTATTTTTGTTAATGATATGTGCTGTCCTTGTGTAAAAGCACTTACATAAATAATTGCTACACTACAGAAGACTTCATCAATTATACCAAATTTGCCACTTTTAGTTTAATTTTCAACTTCCAATGCTCTACATTTAAAAGTTTTTGTATTAACCCTTTATCTGCTGCATTATGATTTACTGCAGTTTTTTTCATGAAATATTTTTTTTTTGAATCACAACATTGAAAATTAAGGAATGCGCATAAAAAAATATTCAACTTTAGTAAATTTAGTACGTTAGAGCTAATTAATTAATTAATGATATTCAACTGTAAAATTAATTATTACACTGTTCAATGAAAATAGACAAATCGTTTTCTAAGGTCTTCATTAACGCACACAAAAAAAGACACTTATCTTTGACATTAGCTATTTGTTCAGAACAAAAATGACAGTCTTCGCAATCCACTGAAAACGCCGTCAGCTGAAAACGCAATTACTGCTATAAAACTATTCGTCTTACCTGCTAAAATACTCATCATAGAACCCCTGCTACCATATATCTTCGATGAGTGGACTTAAAAAGAATATTCCTGCTAAGTATCGTTAGAGTATTCGTAAAAATGATCATTCTATGTACTTTTAAAGTGAGTGGTACTTAAAAGTACTGTCGGTAGATAAAGGGTTAATATAGAAGTAAAATACATACTTGATTTAAATACGGAAAAAAGTAGTATTTATATATGTTGAAAAAGTAACGAACCATCATTGTGCCGTAGATTTTTATGAACTAAATTCTGTAATTGGTTAGCTCATCCAACCTATGATACTTTGTTGATGAAAATTGGCGTCACCGTTCCAACACTTATCTTTGGTCTCAGGTGGTTAATCTCAAATATGATGAGAAAAGAGAAGATTGGAAATTTGAAGAGAGCTTTCTCACTCGTTATTAAATATATGGCGTTAAAGCAGTGCTTCTCAAACTTTCAATACTGGCGCCCCCGATCACAATTTTTTTCGCGCCCCCCCTTATACATTAATAATGTACTGAATGCAATAATAATGCCCTTTGTCGCTAAAGTTACAACAGGCGATCTTAATTATAAACCATACAAATTAGTAACATAAGTATTAAATTTTGTATACTACTTTTAACAAAATAAATAAATAAATAAAATAATAGGATAATTATTATGTTATTTTTCCTTTCTCTAATTTTTAAATTGAACATATTACAAAATGCGGTAGCTGCTTAGAAGACAAAATATAGGTATCTGTTAAATATAGAAAAAAGAACTCAGAGGGTCAATTTCTAATAATAAGCATTCCTTATAAAAACTTTGCTTTCCAAGACAAGCTCATGGACGCCATTAATACTTATTAAACTTGTTCTTAATTTAGTATTAAGTAATTAGTTATAAAATATTCTGTGCAGCACTGATACATTAAAAGTATACCGGCTGAAGTGCCCACTCTTTGCTCGAGCTCATTTATAAGAAAATAAAACATTATTGATATAATAGCTGAATTGTAAGGGAAGCAAAACCAAGTGCTCGACAATGTTTACAAAAACGTAAAATGATTTTTTTTTTTTAAATCGTTGCTCAAATTATAATTAGTTTTTAAGCGAATTGTAATTTTAAGCCTCACAGAATTAGCATTTATAATTGATGTTAAACAGTAGCGCACACAGGAATTTTTCAAGGGGAGGTCCGGGGTCGAAAGTTCACCAATCTTGTATCAGGTTCTTTTTGATTTTGTCGATTTTCGGGAACAAAACACAGTAAAAAACTAATTCCTGAATAAATAATTAGCATTAACTAATAAAATTAGTCATTAATAACAAATACTTAACTAAATTTTGCGTACTATAAACTTAGAATTATAATCAATCGGAAAAAAATCAAGGGCTTTGGGGTCCGGACCCCCTTGTGTGCGCCACTGATGTTAAATAATGATCAATAATATAAAATATCGATGAAGAATAATTGTATTATTTTTAATATTTAAAGTGAAAAGACCAACATGTTTTAACCCGGGAGCAGGCGCGCACTCGGTACGGTCGGGGTTATTGAGTCACCCCAATCCTTTTTTTATATAATTATTTTATTGTACACGATACAAATCATGATTCCAGTGAATGATTTAGCTAAGAGAAAGTTTACTTACCTACTTTCAAGGACTTTTCTATTTTTCTTTGGTAATAAATAAACAGTTTTACAGAATTAACGATTTCGTAATTTGTGTGTCCCACGCGACCACTTCCGGGTAAAAAGTATATTCATTATGATAATATGTATGTTACTGCTAAAAAATTGTGTGGAACGTTTTCGTTATGCTTTATACATTGAGAATATTTATAAAAATATGTCTTGGCCAAGTAATCCTTCATGAGATAATGTGTGTGTGTATGCTCTCCGTGGTTTTCCAAATATCATAAAACTCTTTTGCATGAAAAAAAGCGCAACAGAGAACACGTAAGAGAGGGTCATAACTAACTGTACCAATAACTTAGAAGGTCAAACAGATTACAGCTATAATGTGCAGTATTTCAAAAATAATGACACTGATGAATTTTTTTATGTTCCTAAAGTTTTTCGATTCTGGGTCCGGGATCTGGTTTTCTCTGAAAGAGTAGTATGTTAGGTTAAAAAAAGCGTAATAAAAATCTCTCATCACGGGATGACAGTAAATCAAATAAAAGTTTTTATTTGGTTATAGGATCAAAAGATAGCTAATTAGGTATTGAAGAAGTTTTTATTTTTGATGGCTTAATATCGCCTATAAATTATATCAGAGTAAAAGTGCATTTTTATTATGTCTGAAAGTATTTTGTTTTAATTCATTCCAGTAAACTAATTATTTTTAAATCTTTTTTCGATATGCTCGCGCCCCCTCGTAAGGTCATCGCGCCCCCGGGGGCGCGCCCCACGTTTGAGAAGCACTGCGTTAAAGTGAAGGTGAACGACTTGTTTAAAGTTTGACTGCCTGATTAAAGTCAATGTTATTATGACGACGAGGTTATGTTGAGTTATTTCTAGAATATATACAAATATATTTAAAACTTGGTTATATAAAGAGTTTTACAAAGATTAGCTTGGAATTTTTAGAATTAAATATTCATTAAAACAGATAAAATAGTGAAAGTCGTCTTTGTTATTTGTGAGTACGAATTATTGAATATTAACGCTTTTTATGGTTGAAGGTATTTTATTCATATGTATCAATTCTTATATAGAGCATGTTATAATTAAATACAACCTATTTTGAAGCGATTGAAATCTATGAAATAATATTTTTCGTCATACATTTGGTTTGACTGATGTTTACCTTCCAAAAATGTTTTTCAAAATTATTGTCTGTAGCTGTGTTTGTATTTTTTAAATGGAAGTGAAGAAAACATATTCCTAGCTTTATGTTTGGAAGGTTTCCATTCTTTTAAAAGTTCTTATCATACATTAATCACATTTTGCAGTGAATTGGTGTTTTTACTGAAAAGTTGTTGTTGTTGTTCCTAATGCCACCTGCCTGACGTAGTCAAATCGAGGCCCAAGAAATTCATCACTGAAAAGTAATAATACATATTGAATGTGATATGTGTAATACAAATCGAAATGTGATAATATAGTTGAAATGTCACAAACCCTGTACAATTTATTGCAGATATTATTAACTACAGTAACACCTTGACTTAAGATACTCCAAGGTGCGCAGTTACGTGATTTTGTTTTCACGTAACTCGTAGTTGCGTGATTTTGAAACCTCGTCAATATATCTTTGGTTGAGAGAAAAAAATGGCGAAATTGTGGAAATGTGATTGAAGAAATTCACGATCTTGACAGGCAAATAAATTTAGAAGTGGATAGTGATAACGTTCAAGAGCTGCTGAATTCACACAATTAAGGTGCTGACAATTGATGTGCTCATAGAAATGAATGAAAAAGAACAAGCCATTGAAGAACCTGAATATTTAGACCCAGTTAGAAGATTAAATGGCGATTGGGAATTTGACAGAAGGTCTCAGTTTCATTGCGAAACGTTGCAAAAATTCAGAAAATAAAGACTTCAACGAGAGAGAAGAGCATATTATTTTCAGTTAAACAAGGAATAAAAAAATTTGTAGAATACTACGAGGAAATTTTGCAGGAGAAAAAAATCTTTAAACCTTAATAGAAATACTTTGTCATATTTTTTGAAACCTGCTACTTCAAAATAACTTCAATTTGCAATTTTGTATTTGTGTTATCTAATATTTTACTAATCTTTTTTTCTCCTTAAATTATTATTTTTTTCACCTGAGGCTCCAACTAAAAAAAAATTATATGTAGAAATGTAATGTTACTTGCGACATTATACTCCGAATTACGCGGTTGTCATTCAGTCCCACTTATCGCGTAAGTTTGGGGTATTACTGTACCATGAATATAAAAAGTATATAGAGTGGTGTAATAAAACAAGGGGAGGTATCCATTTATCTGTACCCTTAAAACTTGTTTCATCTCATTCAAAGAAATTTTTAACTTCATTGGACTTCTACCAACGTTTTTCCAATCCTCAAAACATGCCTTAAATTCATTTTTCTGTAACCCAGTTCAAGGGACGTATTGAATGTTCTTTTATTGCATCAATGGACTTAATATGATGACCACGAAAAGGTGGTGTCAACCATGGAAATAAGAATGTGTACCGTGGTAAATCAGGTGAAATACGAAGCTTGTGTAGGCGTATTTGTTGAATGTTTTGTCATAATCATCATATGACGTTATCGCGATGCAAAACTTGTGAATTTTGTCGCTACATTTCAGATCAATTTTGACTAAAATCAACTAAAAATTTTATTCGCCATTTGGCCTGTTGGTTGAAATGCCTAATGCGCAACTCTATGGCAATCAAAAAAATTCAGCAATTCTTGTATATATTTGAACGAGTTTGGTGGGGCTTTTTCGGTTTTGATTTGCAATTTAAGCGCAGTTCATATTGATTATGAAATGCTTCTATTAAAAAAACCGTTGCTTTTTTTGTTTAATATTCAGAATTTCAGAAAGTTATTGAAGTGAAAATTCTTCTATTATTAAAAAAAATATTTTCACACGATAAAGTTAAATAATATCTTGTATGTTCCCATATGTTTACATAAATTGTAAACATTTTTTTATAAATGTTTGCTAGTGATGCTTGCTATTTATGTATTTCAAAGAGATTATTAGTGACATTTTTTCTTAGTGTTGTGTCCTGCGATATGAAAAAATAAATAGTATGTAAGTAATAGTAGTGTAAAGTAATAGTTATATGCCCAGCTATGTGTTTCCTATTTGAGAAAGAAATGTAAAATAAATTTTTTTAAATTTAATAATTGATGCTAAAGTTGATGCTTCAGTTATAGCAAGTGATTGACCATTGGTAAAGAAATATCCTTTTTAAATTAATAATGCAATATAAATTTATTAATACTATTTGCAACCTTTGTTAAAATGTTGAAGGAATTTTAACTCTATTAGTAAAAGATAAAAAATCATATTTTTTAATATTCTAACTAATTTTAAAGTTAACTTGAAAAGAGAAAAAAGAGAATTAAATAATTTTTCTAATTCACATACCAATACGGAATATTTGAATTAGAAATAACAATGAATACCATTTCGAGAGGATGCGTTACCGAATTGGCAAATTTAATCTGCATCAATTATCTAATCCGGCTAAGTATAAGCAACGTTTTACGAAAGAATTTGTAAATAATTTAATTTTTAGTATAACATCCTAAAATATAAGGCTTCAATTTAGATTTAATACTTTATATAGAGAATACTTACTTTTTCCGATAGTTTGAAAAACTATAGATTTATTTACTAAGTTACTGATGCTATATAGGTGCTATTGATTTGCACCAAAAAGATATCACATTAAAAAAATTAGTGTATAATTGATAATAATTTAAATTACCAAAAAATATCTAAAATATAATTTTACCAGGAATACTTTCTTCCTAAGCAAATTGTTTATCAAGTCATAATCTTTCATAATGTCTATATTACTGCTTTGAGACATTTAAGTAACTTTTGAAATATTCTGTGTATATGAGAAACCAATGATTAAAAATCTTGACTGAATTGATTATAGTGAATAATGTTCGAATTTTGAATCAGCATACATGCTGATAAAAATACTACCAAATATGTAAATTTATATACTTTGAAATGTTATTTTAAAATTATAACTAACATAAAGCTTATTGAAATCGATGTATTTTTCGTAATGTTTATTTATTTTTTAAATACAGTAGGGTCTTGAAAAATCGGAACTCGATAAACTGCTAGTTCAGATTACGCAACCACACCCTTGCATTTTCGAAAAACCTCACTTCTGCAGACCCGTTTTAGAACGATACTGAGCAAGGCATCATGTCTGATGCAGAAATTATTGCTGCTGTCTTGGTTAATGAAAAAAATGCCGGAAAATGATGAAGACGTTAACGTTGAGGGCACCCTACCCACTTCATAGTGAGATAATAAAGGTTGTATTTTGAACATTTTGAGTGGCCGTTGTAGCCTAGTGGTCAAGGTATCGGATCGTGGCTGGCATATCATGAGTTCGAGTCCAGTACCACTAAAGACCCACCCTGTAGGGGAGCGTTGCACGTTAAATCTGTCTAGAGCTGAAATGTTCTCCCGAAGGTGTGGTGTGGTAGTTAGGAGAGGGGGTGCCAGCTCAGGTGTCGTTCTCGTCACTTAACCATGGTTCAAGATTACGAGGTCCGTCGCAGCAAAACTCACTGTGTTGAACAAAAGGCAATAGGGCATTATACGCATATCTTTCAAAAAGTAACCAGTTTTTGCGAAGTCGGTTCCTTAATTTCATTAATATTCATAAATTATTTAACTCAGGTGTGTCTGATCAGGAAAATTACTGTATAATTTGCACTCATTGGTTTACCTTTTCATACAGTAAATACACTATGCCTTCATAAAGTGTGTACCTTTCCTTTGTTTAAGGGTGTTTGTGCAAGTTATTGTCTGTTGTATGTATTTTTTCTTTTAGAATACCAGTGCAGTAGTATATTTCCCATGGAGAGAGAGAGAGAGAGAGAGGCACTCGTATCTATTCTTTTTTAATCTAATTCTCGATAGCCCGGCGTTTTCACAAACTCGATCACCCTTCGATCAGCATTAGGCTAAGTTTTCGGGATTCTACTGTATCAATTAAATGCCAAATATACTTTTAATTGATGCTTCATAAAAATACTAAATGCTATGCTTCATAAAAAAAACTAATCTTTTTCTCTTAAAACTTTAATGTGTTAAGGAACATTTTTGTTTATATATTAGTATATGTAATGTACATGCAATTTAATGATTTAAAAACAATATAAAATTAAATTTCGGCTTATTTGGGATTCATAATAGAATTCAAGGGATGTTTTCTCAATAAACCTTTCTACAATAATTTTCCCTCTTCCGAAAAGTAGTTTGCATATAACATTTTTCACAAGTTTCCAGTGTTTCAAAGTCACATTAATGACATAAATAAACGGGAAGTTCAATGCAGCAGAAATGTATATTTACCTCTGAGCACTAAGCCAATCAATTCTCTCAGAAAGCAAACAACGAAGAAATTTACTTCCGCGAATTGCAAATGTTTGTTTATAATGAAGGTATAAACATGCAAGCAATGTTACGTTTCTCTTTTCCATATTATAAAAGTAGAAAAAAAATATTGTTTTGTTCGAAACGATGATTGCTTTTCTCTCGTAATTCATCCTGGCTCTTTTTAAATGATGTTTTCAAACTTCCTTTGAAATCTTTTGATGCAAAGAATTTTCAAGAAATATATGCAGCAGTCTTTACGTCATATTTGCTTAATATATGTTTTAAGACAAAACAATTTCTTGTAGGTGTCTGTTAGACTACAATAGAAAAATAACTAAGGGTTTTTTTAAGGCATTTGAAAATGCTTAAATGACTAGTTTTGATTAAACACATGGTTTTGTTTTTTTTAAAAAAATGATTTCATTGAGTAGAGCAATGTTTCTCTCAAACTTTTGACATTCGTGTACCCATTCTATAATTTTTATAACGCTGAGTACCTCTCGTGTAAAAAAAATGATGTATTTTAGTAACAATTAAAATATTTATATATTTTTTTTTTCTTTTCTGTGACTTATAGAAAATAATATGAAAAGAGAAATAATGTATATTATTCATAATAAAATCTAAATAAAATTTAATTATAAATAACATTTATTTGATTAATGGGAAGGATGACATTGTTTGTGCTGATAAGACAGATGGTCATAATTTGGTTCTCTGATTGTTAAGTTTAACCTGAGTTGAAGTTCCACGTCCAATAATTTGTTCCTTTTTTTATCGACTTAATACAGGGCTTCTAAAACAGTGGGCGTGCCTCTCTATGGGGGGCGTGATAACCCTACGTGGGGGGTGCGAGTATATCGAAAAGTTCAAAATAAATTATTTAAAATAGTTTTAATTTATTGAATGGGATCAAAACAAAATATATTCTTCCATAATTAAAAATTAAATGTACATTTATACTGTTTTGTATATAGTTTTAAATGTATCAGTAAAAAACAATATATTTGATAATTACGAGTAATTTATCAATACTAAATTAAAAGCAAGTTTAATAATTACTAGCGACTCTTGGACTTGTCACGAACAAAATTATATACAAAATTTAATATTATTATGGTGATTTGTATGGTTTATCATTAAAGCCATATAGTAGTTTTACCGACATAGTACATAATTATTGCATTGTTATAGTAGGAAGGGGCACGAGAGGAATATTATGAAAAAAAATAGGGTCACAAATGTTGAAAGTTTGAGAAACGCTGATTTAACGGCTACAAATGTTGAAAAAGCAATTGTACATAAATATGAAGTTGAAAAAGGTTAGTTGTATTTCAGAATTTTTTTTCGTTAAAACCGGATACACATGTTACATTTGTAACCAGATTGATGTTAAGTACGCTCCTTATATTTATTTTTCAAATACACAGGCACTTGGAGAAGCCACTAACTATTAACGAAGTACATTGTCTTTGCAACGAATTGTGGTATACTCCCGCCGTGTCGCAACGGACCATCTCACGCATCTCAAGTTTGTCTTGCTTTGACTCAAGAACGTAGAATTAGGCACATCTAAGCACGGTGCAGTGCATAACCCCACCAAAAACCAGTACCCACCAAAATCCAGTACCCCACCAACCTCTTCCTGGGAGTACCCTTGGGGGAACACGTACCAAACTTTGAGAAACAATGGAATAGAGCAATATTTCGGCTTTTCAAAACATATATTATTTTGATTCTTCATTACATAAAGGTCGAGTTATAAAAAAAGTAGAAAAAATGGGAAGTGTGCCTTAAATGTACCAGAAATGGGCATTTAAAATTTAAAAAATCTGTCATGGCGAGTGTGTTAACTCATAATAATATAAATGAAACTTGTTGAACCTGATATTTATTTTCTAGGGAATGTACTGAAATAATTCTTATTGTATGAAAATGCTCTTTGATTTATGCTCTGTTATTGTAATAAGAACCTTATATATATGTCATATTTCTTATATTTTTTATCTGCTATATACATTTTTTATACTTAAATGCATTATTAGTCATTAAATTTGCAACACAATGAAGGGAAGAAAAAAATGATTAAATTTTCAAGTAGTTTGGGCTTTTGCAGGAGAGCGAAATCCGACGAGAGTTTGAATTAAATAAAATTCAAAATAACACAATTTGGTAGCGGAAGCCGCCTCTAGATGGCACCACCAATGAAATGGCTTCCAGTTGTGGGGAATTACCATGTATAAAAATACCTCAGTTGTCAAAATGTAGCCCATTTGAAACAAACATAAGCAAACAAACAAACAAACATTTACCCAAATAATGGTCTTGTATTGTTTTAGGTCCTAATGATGCTTTTAAAAAACATTTTATTCGAAAAAGTATATATGAAGCACAAAACAATACTATCGCAAGAATTTCCTTTGCAAATGCTATATATATATATCTCTTAAATTTTACTCGCGCTGAATTTGTAAGCAAAGCAGTTAAAAATAAAGTCTTTAATGACAACATTTATTTACTATTCCTTCAGAAGTATTCACTTAAAAAGGATATTTTCTCCAAGTATAAGCCATTAACTATTACACATCGTCAGTTCAGTTCAAAGGCGTTCTTTAATTTAACACAGAATCCATTATTTATTATTAAGGTTCCGATAGCGTTTTGAGACTTTGCGACATTTAAATCCCAGATGAGGAGCTTTGTAAAAGTAGTGTCAAATACTCTCGCACTCAAAGGAATTTGTTGAGAAAGAGTAGGAGTATTAGCAACACTTTTGGATCCCTTGCATTTCTTCGTCACTCTGCAAAATTAAATATTTTAATCATTTGTTTCTGTTAAAGTTTCACGCGTCACAGTTCGTGATGGTGAGATTCCATTAGGACATTCCAGGGTTCTTACTGACAAATGTAGTTTTTAATTGCAAAGAAAGCTTAATATTATGAGTAATAATGTAAATAATAAGCTTTGGGTGCTATAGGAACCAACTATTTTGCTAAAAAAATAATTAAGAATTATAAACATATGTAACTATAATTATCTTAAATGCTTTAAAAAATAGAAATTTAAATAGCTTATGATCAAATTTCTTAATATAACAGTGAAAAAACGTACTATACCTATCGTTTTATTTAATTCATTATATTTGATTAATTAAAGCCGAATTATATTAGTAATGGGCATGATTTACTTATGTAGAAATATTTAAACATAAGGGCAAATTAAAAGGATTTTAAATTTAGATATTTAATATCTTAAACAAGTTTTTTTCTGCTTTACTAATGTATTTATTCGAATTTACGCCGCCTTTTTTTCTTACATTAATGCTATTGAAAAACGGGGCGGCGTAGAATCGCAGGTAGAAGAATTCATTGGATGAGGGAAATTGAACAAGATACTGACGGTTAGAGCAATTATAGAATGTTTAAAATTTTTTAATACTCGTTAAATTAACTAATTAATTTATTCAAATATTATTAATTCTTATCTTGACTTTTTTAATTTCGTAAACATCGTATATAACAAACATTTTTATACTACTTTTGTTTTATTTTTTTACAAAATACGTATTGAAAATTTGGGGTACGCCTTAGAATCAATAACGGTTTGGAATCGTATAAACACAGTAATATTTTAAGAGCAGCACTTTATATAATTTCTATGTAGAAATCTGCAAATTTTTCTGTATTTAATGTATTAATATGATAACTGAGATACTTTCAATCAGTATTTAAACATTAAAATTAACTGAATCAGTATTTTGTCAATTAAATTGAAAATAATTCACAATTTTACATTCGTTAGTTGATTTTCGTATAGAAGACTAAGTAATACAATATTAGTTTTAAGAAAACCTCATATGTATTTATCTCATAAAGTAGTATGTAATTTATAATTAAAATCTGCAAATTGATAGGAAAATACGTTGCTAAATTTGAGAAACATTGTTTATTTGTTTATCGATATCTAAAAAAATCAAGTTGGCAGAATTAAACAAAGGAAGCAAAATAAAAAGTCAAAGGAAAAAAATATTGTTTCCATTAAGGAAGATAATTTTCATCTGTGTGTGTTAAATACAAAAGTTAAAATCCATCTTGTTTCTTTAAAATATTACTAAATTTTAATATGCGAATTAATGTAGAATTTAAAAAAATATGCTTATAATTACCCAAATTTTCTATGTAGAAGTAAGAAAAGTAAATCTATTTCTCATAGATATTTCATTAAAAATAATGATTCACCGTCTATATATAGTAATAACTATTTCCAAACAATTGATTATTGAAAATCGATTGTAAAGGAATTGTTTCACATTCAACGAATACAATTTGCTTAGCTTCACAGATTAGTATGTATTTTGAAAACGCTTACATTTAAAAAGCTGCTATAATTATAACTATATAATGTAGTTATAACTACATACTATAATTATATAGCTATAAATATATTTATAACGGTATAACATAGTTATAGATATGTAACATATACTTTGAGCAAGGTTTGTGTGCTAAAACTCGAGCATTAGTTTATTCGCTATAATGGTTGATGCTCCAATTAAATATTTTACTTTAAACCCTACACACACACACAAACATCAGATACATTTGTTAAAATGACGAATAAAAGTTTCTGAGAGAAAACACTATTACTGAAAATAAACTTACTCATATTAATTGACTAGTTATTGTATTGAAAAATTTTATGCTAACAATATTCTTGGATTATTTATAATTATATCCATCTATTTTAGGATTTTTATTATATTTTTCCTTTTTATTAGTTTTAATTTAGTTGATTTTCTGTGTTTACTAACACAGAAAACCAACTAAATAACTCAAAATCAACTCTTTAAATGTATTAATATAAAATTGCAAAATACTTTAAAGAAGAGGTATATTGGTTTAAGCCACCTACATCTGTGCCTTATCTACTGCTTCAAACTAAATTATTGAATAGAGTTTCTGATTTCCCGGTCTTAAACTCTTCCCAGGAAATTTCCGGGGAATCCCGAGAATATAAAAGTTAGTCCCAGAACTCGCGAAAATGCATCAAAATTTCGAAAAAATTAATTATAAGTTTTTTTTTAAATGATATCAATAAATATGTATAATACAGCCATAATTTCAAAATTTATACTCATTTATATACTGTGCGAAAAAATACACAAATAAAATAAGTTTATTATTTAACTAGGTATGATTTAAGAAAACCTCTAAACCTCTCTTTTACTTCTCAGCCTGGATCTTTGATTTGTTATGAACAACCCAGCAGCAGAAAATACTATCTCAGATTCAGTTGATGTGCTGGAGGAACAGTTTTCATGGCCTCATCCAGTTTTATAATAATTGATGGTCGATTTTCTATTGAGTCAAATAATTACATTTCTTGCTTCACTTTAAGCTAGAACTCTTTATAATTTAGAAAAAAAATTATCTTGGTCTTTGAGTGGATCGCTTTTTCCAATTTTTAATTAATCGAACGTTAAAGGTTTCTTTTCCAAGTTTTTCATGCTCTCTATCGAGTGCAAAGATTTGGAAAGAGATTAGTCTTTCTCGAAAAAAGCTTTGTCATTATTTTTTTAGTTTGTCTTATTCAACAGTTTTTTTGGTAAACGGGAAATATCAACAGTAACTGCAGTAGCTTCATACATTCTCCCAAGATTTAGATATTGCATTAATCTAACTAAACTAACAATGCGTAGCCCACTATTTTTTGGACTGGACAAACTTTCATATTCTTAGCAAATTCTATATGAGTGTTTTGTTCATTCAGTTCTCCAAAAATGAAAGTTAATACTCCTTCGGCAGTTAAATGAGTTGAGTTTCGACTGCACAGCTTTCTAGGAGAATATTTACTGCCAACAAGACTGCTGCAATTGTAGTTAAGGTTTTAAATTTTACATCAGTCATAGTTTGTTCTTTAATATCAATTAATGTTTTTGAAAATGCTGGGTTATATCTTTAAAAATTATTTTACATTGATGTTATTTTAGCCACGTGTCGCGTTTTCGGGATTTCCCGGGAACCAAGTATTATTCCCGGGAATACAAATACAGTAAGTATGAAAATCTTACGATTTCGTTAAGATATTAACCTTCGGTTTACGGGAAATCAACCATTATTGATGAAGTATTAAGCAAAAGATTCTACATAAGAAAGCTGGCTAATTTAGTATACATATATATCAACCGACAAATCCCGAGTGATGATAGTAGGCATATAAGGACGACAAATAACCATAGAACATGGAATTACAAACCATTTTTAGTAGGAGTAATTCACAAAAATAGTTATGAAGTGTGTGATGTTGATATGAATGAAAAGGGACAGTAAGAGGTAAGAAAAATATTTATTAGACGTAAAGCATGTTCACAATACGAACTATGTATCACAGCTCGACGTTATAAATGCAATGACAAGGGATTGTCTCAAGAATTGTTCGAAGTTACGGCCGACACTGACGACCGAAGAATCGTCAGATGCGTTCAAACAAATTCCTTGTGCTGACGAAGTCAGCTGAGACGACGAGGATCCGTGACGTGAGATCTTCCACTGTAGCCACCGGAGTGTCAGACACAAGCGATTTCGGGAAGCCCCAGAAGAAGAAATTTGTGGTGTTCTTAACAGATCTATGTGCTAGTTATTAATTAAATGAGTGGCTTTCAAGGACATGACAGCAAATAGGTTTTTTTTTGTGGACAACTAACGTTTATTTACAAGTATAATTTATAAACTAAACTATTTTTAACAAAAATCGCTACATAACGCATTCCGCTCGCTCGCTCGTTTCGTTACAACTTATTCAGTTTCTTTCTACAGTTCCCAGTCCTTTTTTTACAACAGTTCACTTCACATAGAGGATGCAACAAAATCCAAGGGATTGAAGTCCAGCGAGCGTGAAGATCAAACAAAAGGTCTGCTACATCCAATATGTCTCTTTGGGTATGTAGCATTCAGGTTGTTACACACCACAATCGTAAAGGGCGCTGGTGTCCCGTAATGCATCTACCACGCGTTGTAACAAATGTGGAAGTTCCCTGAAGCAACTAAGGAATAAGGGGGGAAATTTGCATACGTGCAGCTACCTTCAATCCTATCAAAGCGTTCCAAATCCCCGTATTTAATTGGCCACCCCCTCTCCTGGATCATCGTCCTCCCTGCGGATTCTTTTATCGTGATTTTCACCGACTAAACGTGATTTGCAACCGCATGTTCTAGCTTGATTTGTCGTCCCTATGCTGCCTTCTAGCATCCCTGTGAATTTGTTGGTCGAATTTGTCAACACCCTGTATAAGAGATAATATATATTATAAATTTCTTTAGCTTCTCAGCCCTGAGTTTGGAATGTACAACTTGTTAGATTTTAAAACTCCGTTAACATTACAGTAAGTATCATTTAGAAATTAATTTTTTATGAACTGTAGATTGAGAAAATATGCTATAAGAAAAATTAATTTCAATTAAGAAATATTACATTTTTCTTCGTGAAATTTTTTTTTTAAAAAATGAACGAATTTTTCAAATATGTGAAAGGAGAATGAATATCATTGTTATCATTTTGTTCAAATTTGAGCTTGAATTATTACATTGAAATTTTCAATAATGTATAAAAAATACTCTTAATAAAATATTCTCAAGCAAACATTTTGTTTCAACATTTTTTTCCTTTTGAATATTAAAATATTTTTCTTCTTTAATGAAATAAAGTTTTAAAATGGTAGTAGTAATGAAAACTTTACATCTTTACTAAAAAAATAATTTTTTATTCAAAAAATACAGCATTAAAATTTCCAAACAATAAATACATTAAAAACATTAATACGCAGCCCTTTTCATTTTAAAATTATTTCCTTTTTTGCATTAAATTTCACTGAAACTAATATATATGTATTCATTATTTCTTAGTTAATTATCCAAAATAGTTCGAAACATCGGTGGAAAAATAACTGGATTTCTTTTATCTAAAATATATTCTATTATAATGAGGAGAATATAAGCCGAATAAAAATTTTAATGAGGGTAGAATACCGAAAAGTGCTCTAATGATCTAATAATTTACGAAAGTATTTCTTTAATGAAGCGAAAGAACAAAAAGGGTACTTTCAAATATTTGATTCTCTACACGCAAGATAAAATATAGTTTTTGAAAACACATTAACATTTCAGTAGCGAAAATGCTTTTGTTTTAATCCGTAGAAAATGATGTTTACATTACTACAAGGGCAGTGGTTTTACTTAATTGTTCGGAAATCGATTATATGACTTTTAATTGTTCTTCGTAAATGTAATTTATCTCCAGAGATTCAGTAGTCTTTTAATTTTTCAGAAAAAAAAATGCTAACATTTTATTTCTATTGAAGCAAGATAGCCTTTCGAGTGTAAAATATCATAACGAAACATTTGCATTAAAATGGGATTTTATGTTAGGTTGTATACCACATTGTAAAAAAAAAATATTTAATAAAAGTAAAATTTGCTTGATTGTCCAAATATTATTTTTACTAAAAAAAGAAAAAGAAACTAACGTTAAAGTAGCTGGGATAGAATTTTGATAAAGAAAAAGCAGCTAAAAAGCTCGTTTGTGGAAATATTGATCTTCCAAGTCTCACATTTGGAAAATTGGCCGAATTTCAAAGAAAAAAATCGTATTATTTTGTTTACTGAGATCTCGAAAAGAAGACTGAAATCTTGTTTCTTATTCAGACTTTTAGATATGAGCAGTAACTCTGGAATGAAACGAAAGACACCTATAACTAATTTTGAGGAAAATTGCGAAGGAATAAGAAGTCTTAGAAATATAACTCTTGAATATATTCCAGACTTAGCTTTAAAATGTATGAATTTAATTACAGAGAGAATAAAATTCAATGTTAGACAATTTCGAAATTCTTATTCAATATGTATTTCGCATAACATATTTTATCGTACTTTATAATAAAATAATTATTCACACATTGTCATCAATTTTCTAAAACTAAAGGGCTTTGAAAAAGTTTGAGTGTTTTTCTCTGTTTGTTTTAAAAATTAAATGTCGAATTTTTTAGCTATAAGAATAACGAAATATGTAATAAAATTAAATTAACTTAAAAATAAGTTGTTTTTGTTCTTTTTCTGATTAATCTATTTCAATATTATTTAATCATATTTCGATTTAGGAAATGATAACTGATAAATTATGATAAATGATAGCATACAAATAAATGATAACTATAATTAATTTCCCTTTAGCGTGGTAAAATGAAATAATTAGTAATAATAAATAATAAGAATGTAATCAAAAGTTTCTATATAGTTAATGCTGCACAGTACCGTGTTTTTTAAAATAAATAAATAAATTGGAGAGAGTAACAGTAAAAATAATTTGTTTTATTTTCAGATTATATTATTCAATTGATTCTGAAAGTAAAAAGTCAGTTTGACCAACCATTATTTTATAACTTAAAAAAATTAAGAATTTTTGTAGTTTGTTCAAACTTTTATATATATATATATATATATATATATATATATATATATATATATATATATATTTATATATATATATATATATATATATATATATATATATATATATATATATATATATATATATATATATATATATATATATATATATATATATATATATATATATATATATATATATATATATACCGGGTGATCAAAAAGTCAGTATAAATTTGAAAAAATTAATAAATCACGGAATAATGTAGATAGAGAGGTAAAAATTGACACAAATGCTTGGAATGACATGGGGTTTTATTAGAACAAAAAAAAAGTTCACAAAATGTCCGACAGATGGCGCTTCATCTGATAAGAAAAGCAATAATTAGCATAACAAATTAAGACAGAGCAAAGATTATGTTCTTTACAGGAAATGCTCAATATGTTCACCATCATTCCTCAACAATAGCTGCAGTCTAGGAATAATGTTGTGAACAGCACTGTAAAGCATGTCCGGAGTTATGGTGAGGCATTGGAGTCGGATGTTGTCTTTCAGCATCCCTAGAGATGTCGGTCGATCACGATACACTTGCGACTTCAGGTAACCCCAAAGCCAATAATCGCACGGAATGAGATCTGGGGACCTGGGAGGCCAAGCATGATGAAAGTGGCGGCTGAGCACACGATCATCACCAAACGACCTGCGCAAGAGATCTTTCACGCGTCCAGCAATATGGGTTGGAGCGCCATCCGGTATAAAAATCGTACGTTCGAGCAGGTGATTACCAGCCAGGCTGGGGATGATGCGATTCTGTAACATATCGGCGTACCGCTCACCCGTCACGGTAGCAGTTACAAACCAGAATCACGCATTTCCTCGAAGAAAAAGGCCCGATAACGGTAGATGGGGTAAATCCAACCCATACCGTGACTTTCGTCATGCAATGGAGTTTCCACGACAGTTCTAGGATTTTCAGCAGCCCAAATTCTGCAGTTGTGGGTGTTGACAGACCCTCGGAGCGTGAAATGAGCTTCGTCGGTCCACAACAAGTTACTCAACCAATCGTCATCTTCCGCCATCTTTTTGAAACGCAACCGCAAATGCCTTCCGATTCACGGAATCGCCAGGTAACAATTCATGATGCCGATGGATTTTGTACGGATAGCATCGGAGGGTACGCCTATGTGTCAACCAAACAGTAGTGTATGGAATGCCGGTGCGACGTGCGACTGCACGGGCGCTGACTTCCCCCGTGCATAGACGAACCCGCTGCCGTCTCCATTTCATCCTTAACCGTCTCAGCAGCATTCCGCCGTGTGCTCGGTCGGACACTACGGGGTCTATCGTCTAAACAACCCGTCGCTTCGAGCTTCGAAATCATTCTCGCCACAGCTGCATTTGTCAACGGACCTTTACCCCTTCGTATGGCGATAGGAACGTAACGCTGCATTAGCACATTCCCCATTCTGATAACACAGCTTCACTAACAGTGCCTTTTCAGGTAACGTCAACATGCTACGACTGCTGGTGCAACTGATTCTCTCTCATGACAGCCCCTTTTCTACACGATTTTCATGCGCAGTCACTGACGTTTTGTTGTCCAGCGCCATCTGTCGGACATTTTGTGAACTTTATTTATTATTTTTTTTTTGTTCTAATAAAACCCCATGTCATTCCAAGCATGTGTGTGTCAATTTTTACCTCTCTATCTACATTATTCCGTGATTTATTAATTTTTCAAATTTATACTGACTTTTTGATCACCCGGTATATATATATATATATAATACTCAATTTTTAAAATTTCTCGTTATTTTAAGTGGTTTATGTTTCTAAATTATTGAAAACAAAAATTAATATGGATTTCAAAATTTGTTACCTCGTTGATTTTTAATAATTATTTGTCTATCTAAACCTGGAAAACGCACGAATTTTTCTTAAATATTAACTTAAGCATTTTTTAAAAAATAACTAGTGATCTCAGACCAAAATCCATATTAACTGTTACAGTACACACGTTTGAGAGTATTTAAAAATTTCAAGACTATATCTTTTACAGAAAAAATACCTTTAAAGATTAGAATATACTTCCATCTTCAAAATTAAAAGTCTGAGTAAACGCCTTTATACAATAGCTTGTAAGGGCATAAAACAAAAACTTATTTTTTCCTGTAAGGCTCTAATTTTTAACACGTTATATTCTAATGTTTGTGTATGTTCTATATTAAAACACTGCTTCAATTATATATGACTGAAAGTATTGTGAAGGTCTCCTAGGACCTCACTTTGAGAACGAGAATAAATAGGAGTCATGTAAGAACCAGTAGCCATTTTTTATAAACAACTTTCTTTATTTGGTTATCTTATCCAAATAGAATCAAAGACTTATTAACAAATTTGTCTACTAGTATTATGAGGCTTTAAAGGTAATATCCTTTAAATTAACTTAATTAATTAATGGTACAATTAATTAATTTATTAAATAACTATCACGCAGAAATTACCACGATAAGAGATCCCAGAATTATATTTAATAATGTTCTTATTGAACATTTAACTTTAATCTCACTCCTAAAACTTTAATGAGACTTTAAACACAAATCAATATTTACCACTCGGAATCTCAGATCTTGAGATTAAATATCTCTAACAAGAAATCTTCGATTTAAATCCACGATAACTTTCTGCTTCAATCTCTATCATCTACTGCTCTAACTTTACTATTTCGTTTGACTTAAATACTTAATCTAATTTGCATAACAAGGAATCCTGTCCGCTTTTTGGAGTTGATTGGAAATAGGTAGGGAATTAAATTTTCCTAAAAAGGTCGACTCAGAAGGTTAGTGATAAAGTTCCGTATAGATTCGTCACAACCCCTCCAAAAAGAAAACGGGATTTATTCGAAGGACTCATACGTCTTGAAAATAAATTACGTAATTCTATCTTTGTCTTATAGTCCCGACGATTTTAACTTCTAACTGTATATTATTTAAACTTCTTCCTTCATGAAAAAGGACAAAATTACGATTTATAATTAATTGCTAAACCTCATACTACTTCACAAGTTTAAATTAATCCCTGCACTCTATCCATTCGGCATCGGAGGCGAAGGAAAAACCACCCTAGTGGTGGTAAAAAACCAGCCCCATAGAGTTTACTTAGGTATTATACAAAAAAGGAAATACAATCTTCTGTGGCACTGGAACATCGAAGACTTCAGGGTCAGCTACCCTGAAAGATGGATTTCCATTTGAGAAGTAGGTAAAAGCAGACATGAAATTATACACTTGTTACATGAATTTCATATACAATAAATATCTGGTTCCTTTGCCTTCCCATTCGAAAAACTTTATGCGCTAGTTAGTGTTAATGGTTAATCTATCTAACTTCGCCACGCTCCAAGTCACCAGATGTGAAACAAAATATACATAGAAACACACACAGCATACAATAATAATCATTGCACAATAAACAAATAACACAAACAACCAAATGAATTGTCGCATCTTAGCGAAGTCATACATCGAAGTAAACAAATGCAAAATTTACAGATGTTTTCTCCAAAATACAAAAAATTAACACAAAAGCCGTTTTTTTCTGGTATAGAAAAAAACACACACAATGCAGTGTCCACTTTTGTCAGTCTCCTTAATTTTTAGAGTCCGCCCGTGACTTGCTTCAATTGCAAAAATTCTTCACTTGTTCGTACCGCGAAGATAAAGAAACAATACAACCTGGTTTTTGTCTGTTAAATCCTATGCACTGGATCTCCATCCAACGCTTCCATACTGAGGTTTCTTCTTCGTAATGTGCTGTGAGGTATGCCGTTGATTTCGATGTTGCTCAGCTCCTCAGGAATTCCGTCGTTTTCTTGTATACGGCTCCGTAGATAGTATGGGCAAGGTCTCCTTGTATTGGCTTGATTCGACCGGACTGGTTTCTCCGCTTGTTTGTTGCGTCCTCTCGTTGTCACTCTGGTCTGACGGGTCTGGTTATCACGTCCACTAACTTCCATTCGGGATCCGCCTGTAGTCGTAGCAGTCCTGCGATCAGGCAACCTTGATGGACCTGCAATGGACTCTACTCCTGGTGAAGAGGTATTATGTTTTTGAAATTTATAATTCCTGGACGAGATCGAGGAAGAAATCGACCTCTTGACTCCCTGCCTTTGCTCAGGGAGCGCGTCTTTTCCGGTCTGATGTTCAGACCCTTGCAGTGATCTCTTCCTACATATCTTAGATCGTTTTACAACTTGGTCCTTCGACTTATACTGACTGAGTTTTCGTTTATTTCTGAGGATCTCCCGTGTGGCGTTACCCTGCCGTGATCTACACCCCTCACATTCCTGACTAGAGGTTTTCCTATGCTCTTTAAACTGCCCTTGATTCGATCTATTCAACCCATGACTAACTTCTTGTTCGTCATACAGAGTTACTACCGGACTATCCGAACTAATCGTGTCTGACTGACGAGGCCGATACACTCGAACCTGATCAATATTAACAGTTATATTTCTTCCGTTTTCCAAATAACTAAATTATTTCCTTTTATTTCCAAAACTTTATAGGGACCTTCAAACTTAGGCATAAATTTTCCAACCTGTTTCCTACCCGCAGCACTTAAGAAATGTGTTTGAAGTAAAACTAAATCGTTCACTTTGATGTGAACATCCCTCCTTCTGAGATTGTAATGTTTTCCCAAGACTTATGCTTTTTTGCATATTTCATCTTGCCTCATCGAATAATCTTTCGATGTTCCTACCAACATATTTCGCATCCTCCGTAACATTTATGAGCTTGCTAAACGGAGTTATGATTTTCCTTCCCAAAAACAACTCAGCCGGAGTTTTATTTGTCGTCTCATTTACCGCCGTGCGCAATGCGAAAGCGAACTCGTGTAGAAATTGGTCCCAGTTTTCATGATTTTCTTCAACAAAGAAGCTATCATTTGAACTAAATTTCTATTCACTCTCTCTGTGAGATTAGCCTGTGGTCAGTACGTTACCGTTTTCATATGTTTGATGTCCAACCTGTGACTGAGATGTTCAAACACGTCACAAATAAATTGGGGGCCGTTATCACTTATCAAAAGAAATCGGACTCCGTAACGCGCTATATAGTTATCAAAAAAAGCATTAGCTATTGTCTGGGTTGAAGCTTTACGAAGAGGAATCAGCTCACACCTCTTAGTGAAGTGGTCTGATATAACTAATATGAATTTATATCTCTCGGGTCGAGATGCGGGGTAGGGGCCTAATAAGTCTAGCGTTACAATTTCATTTGGATATTTTGAAACTATAGGCATTAAACGACCAGCTGGTAGCGCGTTTTTATAATTAAACTTTTGACACCGGTCACAGGTTGAAACATATTCAAATATATATTTTCTCATAAATGGAAAATAGCACGTGTAACGAAGTTTAAGATATGTCTTCCTCTTTCCGAGATGTCCTGCCAGTGGCACACACACACACACACAGATCATGAAATTCTTTCATTATATCTTTTCGAAGAGAACCAGGAATATAAACTCTTAGTTCTCCCAGAGTAGAAAAATACTTCGCGTAAAAGGGAGACCATTTATTAACTTGAAGTCCTGGGACCAACTCTCGCATACCGTCGCATTAACAGAACCGTCATCAGGGTTTTCTAAGTATCGATAAATATGTCCTAATTCAGGATCTTCCCTTTGTTCCTTAATGAATGTTCACGGGAATTTATTGCGAGGGCTCTAAGAGCTGCGCACGAAATTTGTGACCCCTCGACACTGTCTACTGGATTTCTCGATAAAAGATCTGCGACCACGTTTTGAACACCAGGTCTGTGCTTCCATTCTATGTTAAACTCTGACAATTTCAACGCCCATCGGATCATCCTACTTGATAAATTCTGACCATTGGTTAACTTTGTTAACGCTGCGTGATCTGTAATCACTTTCACAGGTAGGGGTCCAAAATAAGTTTTACACTTATTTAGGCCCAAATCACCGCAAACATTCTCTTTCGGTAACCGTATAATTACGTTCTGCTTTATTAAGAGTTCGAGACGCGAAAGCAATAGGTTTTGATTTTGCTGAAGCACAGCACCAATTCTGACCCCACTAGCATCAGTGAATAAATTGAACTGTTCAGAAAAATTTGGTAATTGCAAAATCGGTGCCTCCGTTAGTGTGCGTTTGATTTGATCAAAAGAATCCTGTGCTTCTCCCGACCAGTTAAACTTTGCCCCCTTTTTTTTAATTGGTACAATGGTTCGCATATATCTGCGTATCACGGAAAGAATTTTGGTACAAACCCGTCATCCCTAAAAATTTTGACACTTCTCGATTATTTTGGGAGGTTTCATTTCCGTAATTGCCCGAATTTTCTTATTGTCAGTTTCGATTCCTTCTTTACTAATAATCAGGCCTAAATATTTGAGTTTGTCACGGGCGAAGTGACATTTTTCCTTATTTAACGTTAGCCCTGCGTCTCGCAATAAGGTAAAAACTTGAGGTTAAATGATCGAGATGGTCTTTAAACGATGGAGTGTTATAATAACATCGTCCATGTACACCAACATGAACGCCCAATAACAGGTTTGAGAATTATATCAATAGCCCGTTGGAAATTAGTGCCGCCCCAGAAAGACCAAAAGGCATGCGTAGGAATGCAAAAGTGCCATTGCCCGAGTGATAAATGCTGTTTTTCTCTATGTCCCTTGGACTAATCGCCAACTGAAAATAGCCACTTCTGAGATCTAGAGTGGACATAACGTTGGTGTGAGGAATATTGATGAGTAAGTCATCAATCACCGGTAATGGATATCGAGGATATTTGGTAATTCCATTTAGTTTTCGATAATCGATCGCGAAACGATACGCCTCGGGAGAATCTGGAGGAAGGTCATTTTTCTTTCGTGTTAGAACGACTGGAGATGCATAAGGCGAATTAATAGGACAAAATTGTACCATCCCGTAACATCTTATCTATGTGATAATCAATAATGCCTTGTTTGACCCCGTCGTACCTGTATGGTCTCGACACTACCGGTCCTTTGTCTCCAGTATCTATCTCATGATATACAACATGCGTTAATCCCGGTTGATCGGAAAATAACCCTTTAAAATTATTAAATAAGGCTTTTAATTGCCTCTGTTGCTCGTCATCAAGTTTTGATTCTGTGAGATCAATATCAACGGGTTTCTCCTCTGTAGGCAATTGTTTGATCAGATTATCAGGAATGATCAAAAAGGATTTCTGATCAAAATCTAATGTTAATCGCGACGCCTTCATAAAATCTATCCCTAAAATGCACTGATACTGCATGTTATCCAGTATATGATTCCCAGGGTTTCTGAAATTCCTAATCTAATTTGTAACTCGACCCTACCCAAATGACTGCACGGGGCTCCCTGTGCTGTCACGACTCTGTCTTTTGTCTTTTGACGAGGTCGGTATGAAAATAGTTGCGGTATACCTCCTCCGAAATAAAAGATTTCTCCGCTCCCGTGTCCCATAGTGCTGTAATAAAGGTTTCATTTAATAGAATAGGGACATATGGTAATTCGTCTGGGGTCATTCTTATAGAGGATACTCTCATGGGTCGATGATCCCAAACTGGAGGATTTTCCGTACCTCGCGATCGATTACCCCCATATTCACATCGATCGCTTAAAGTTTAAATTTCTACTTCGTTCCTTTTGACCTCGAAATGAACTATTTCTCGACCCACTTTGTCGACCGCCTTGACTGTGGAATGGTTCTTTCGATTGTCCACCTTGGCGTCTACTGTCGAATCTGCGATTATTTGCGAAACCTTGGTTTCGAATCGATTAAATTCTCTTTGTGGTTGGCTATTATTGGCGTATCTCTCATTATTTCTGTTTTCCCTCCAATTTTCCTGTCTATGCCGGTTATTAAAACGATTGTCTTCATTAGGGCCTGAACTTCTAAATCCCTCACTCGAACCTATGATTTGTCTATGCATAAAACGTTCTTCGTATTTATCAACGATTTGTAGGAGATTGGCAGTATTTCGTGGATGTCTAACTTCGACATAATCCAAAATTTGAGGTTCTAATCGACTAACGACGTGATCAAATAATTTTTCCTCCGACATTTCTAGTTTAAGGACTTTATGAATTTTCAACAATTCATAAATAAAGTCGAAGGCTGTTGATCTCGTCTTTGGGATGAGGAATAAAATCGCGTTTCTAGTTCCGACCTGTTTCTGACCACGGGGAATTGTTCCGACAATGCCTGTTTTAAGTGCGCGTAGTCTGTTGTCTTATCCTCAATGACCCTATAACCAAGAACTTCGAACAAGTCGAGTGCCCGTCCTTTGAGATAACCCTTCAAGTAAGCACATGCTAATTGTGCAGGTATCTCATAATAAGCGAGATTATGATCAATATTCTCAAAAAATCATCTATGTTCTCAACCCCGAAAAATATTGTTCGGAATGATTCTAAAACTGAATCCGACTCTATTCTCGGGATTTATACGTTGGGCGCCATTGTGAAGGTCTCCTAGGACCTCACTTTGAGAACGAGAATAAATAGGAGTCATGTAAGAACCAGTAGCCATTTTTATAAACAACTTTCTTTATCTGGTTATCTTATCCAAACAGAATCAAAGACTTATTAACAAATTTGTCTATACTAGTATTATGAGGCTTTAAAGGTAATATCCTTTAAATTAACTTAATTAATTAATGGTACAATTAATTAATTTATTAAATAACGATCACGCAGAAATTACCATGATAAGAGAGATCCCAGAATTATATTTAATAATGTTCTTATTGAACATTTAACTTTAATCTCACTCCTAAAACTTTAATGAGACTTTAAACACAAATCAATATTTACCACTCGGAATCTCAGTTCTTGAGATTAAATATCTCTAACAAGAAATCTTCGATTTAAATCCACGATAACTTTCTGCTTCAATCTCTATCACCTACTGTTCTAACTTTACTATTTCGTTTGACTTAAATACTTAATCTAATTTGCATAACAAGGAATTCTGTCCGCTTTTTGGAGTTGATTGGAAATAGGTAGGGAATTAAATTTCCCTAAAAGGTCAACTCAGAAGGTTAGTGATAAAGTTCCGTATAGATTCGTCACAGTATTTTTTTAATTCAAAATATATTTTTGTATAATATTTAAATTTGTTGCGATGACAGGTTATTCATCTTAATCGTAACCTAATAGTTGCACAAAAGGTTTAAAAAACAAAAAAAAAGTATGTAGAAATAATAATGATACTAACTTAAGCTAAAAATTCGCCGGGTTTACATAAATTTCAATTTTTTCAGTTTTAAATTGGAATAGTTTAGCAATTTTGAAATTTTGTTGTATAACTTTAAAATACTAAAATATAGCACTGTAATATATTTAACATAATGTAGTTTAGTACCATTGGAAATATTCAATTTTATCTGCAATGCTTGAATTTATAATACTTGTATTTGGAAGTCTAATTACAGTATCAGCTGAGAACTGATTTTTAGATACATCATTTTCAGTAGTATTCCATCTCATCGAAATATTGCTTCTCCTATCAATCTGAGAATGTTTTGGCCATGGCATTTTTTCAACAGGAAAAAATTAATGAGGAAGTTTCTAAGTAATATAAACTATTTTTTAAAATAAAAATTGACATTGAAATCAATCTTAGTTAAACAACTATTAAAACTAAAAAAAACTCAACATATAATCAAATTGAAATCAATAACCATTTCATACTGAAAGAGTTGATTGTGCTCAAAAACACTTTTGTTGTTGGTGATGATTCTTATCCCAGAAGGTGTGGCTTAGCTACACCGTTTCATTAAAACCAAAATCGCCAAAAAGTCTAAACATAAAATAGGAAAAATAGTTCTAATTAGCAGAATTTTAGTGTGTAAAAATGCTTTAAAATGAAACCAAAAACCAAACCCTAATCTCAAAAAATTTCAAATATCTTAAAAACTAATTGGTTATCAGATCTGAAATTTGATGGCAAGCTTAACAAACACATGGATCACTAGAAAATTCCAAATAAATTTTTTGTTACGTTTAAAATTTGTTGAGCCTTAAATAAAGGAATTTTTTTGCTTGTATTTTTAAACAGTAATGTATATTATATTACTTATAATATTAGGCAATAACTTGACTAGTTTTAATTTTCTTAGAACATTGTTTTAAAGGTTTGCATTAACATTTGAAAATTAGTAATATAATTAGCCAATAAACACACATAACGCGACATATAAGTGAATCAAAATTTTCAACGGATGTTTGCTTTATACAAATAGATTTAATGCATGTTTTAAACATAAACAATAATGAAATCAGTATAAACGACTTAAAAAACGTTATATTAAACCCCAATACCGCTGTATACATGAAGTAATTTTACTGTAATGTAAAAATAATGACACTCTACTGATTTATGTCATTAAAAATGTAATGGCATAAATTTCGCAAGATAAAATACAGATTATTATGTTTAAATTTGTACATTTATTGTGCCAAAGATTTTTTCTTCGGGTAGTACTTTTTTATAAGTACATTGATTTATTTCAAAAGTTAGAAATTTGTATATCGGACTTTATATTTAAATCTTTTAAAACTTGCATGTGTATATTGCACGTTTCTTTGATTGATATTGTTCTTTTTACTTAGATCAGTAACTTTCATAATAATACGTACAGTAGTTTTTGTGTGAACTTTTACTCTTGAAAGAGATTTTCCTTAACATGTACTGACAAGATACCGAATTACCAGTGTTCCATAGATTTTTATGAGATCTCTCTTGTAATTGGTTAGCTCATCGGGAGACATCAGACCAATGACATACTCTTGATGAAAAATGACGTCGCCAGTCAGACACTTATCTATTGTCTCAAGTGGTTTATTTCAAAGGTGATGGGGCACAAATAGTGCCGAATTAACGGTGTTACGATGAAGGACAGCGATTTGTTACAAGTATGTTTTCGTCCTTGGAAACGGTGGAATTATATCCTCAAGATTGAGTAGAACCATTTTTGGAGTTGATCTATAAAGTCAATTATAGTTTAAACTAACTAAAAAACATACTTTTATAGTTAATCGAACTAAAAAGTAAAAAAAAAAAATCCTATTAGAATAAAATGATTAACAATGAAATTTATTTTATAATGATAAAAGCTTTGGGTGCCCTATATCAAGTGTTATAATTCCTTACTAGTTCTATTCTAAAATGTAGAGTTAGTGTAAAAATGTAGTACAAAGTACTCCACACGCTTTTATGTCAATGGCATTAATTTTCTCGTTAACATTTTTTTATTCTTATATAAAAGAAATACTTTTTACTTTTTTACTTTTAGTTCGATTAAACATAAAAACGTGTTTTTAATTTTTTTAAACTATAATTTCCTTCAATTTTTTTACACAAAACATATGCGTCCTAAATATTGATTACCAGCGAATAAAAATAAAAATCGCAGTAAGTGCCATGAGTTCAAAAGGTTATCGCTTATATTGGAGTCTCATTTGTGCACAGTTTGGCCATTTTAGCGCGATCGGATTGAAATGCTCGGATAATCGTGCACAATCGGATAAAACCTGATTTATGTGCATTAATGGATTAAAGTGCTTTTTTCCTTATGTCTTAGAAATTTTGAAAATATTTACTGCCTGGGGTATAAATCTGAAGTAACAATGCTAATCTTCTTTCAAAATGCTAAAAATTAATAAGACCATTTTTCACTCAAAATATAGTTTATATATTAATGTGTTACACGATTCTCTCTCCTTCAATTTAGTGCTCTTTAAACTTCTTCTTTTAGCATAATTGAAGCGGAAATTGATACTAGTTTTTTTTTTCATTTAAACTCTTTAGGTCTTAAAAATGCAATGATTGTCTACAATACTAAGGAATACTGTTATTTTAAGAGTGATGAGTAATTTATAAAATAAGGAAGTTCTATATTTTATTGTTAAAAATATCAAAACATTGTATAACATTTCAAAAATTTTGTAGGATATTAAGACCATAGAAAGAACATTTGCATTACATGCCTTTGAAGAAATGGTTGAATAATGATAATCCATATTAATTAAATTAAGGATGATAAAAAACATAATTATAAGAAATTTTTCTATTCCAAAGAAATTTTTGTTAACATTCAGTGATATTTAATTTCTTAAATAAAACAATATTTTATTTAACATTACGTATTGACAAGAGATATCAATAAAAATTGAAACGGCTATAGAAAAAAATTATATATGTAATAGGGATTTTCTTTCATGACTTTTCATGAAAAAGGGATTTGTAAAACAGGAAATAAGGACCTAATTAGTATTTTTATTTTATAATATGATAAAATGACCGATGCTCTCCATTGCAATTAAATCAGTCAATTTTTGTAGCAAAATATAATAATGTGTATGGCATTTTAATTATCATGTGCTATCAGCATATTTAGTGGAGTTTTTTGCTTAGCAATTGTAATTCTGTCAATGTTCTTACTATACAACATATTAATTGCTAATTATGTTACAGTATATTATTAGTGTAGCTTCAAAGTATATGGCGATTAGTTAAAAAAAGAGAAATGATTGAAAGTACTTGTTCTCCGAGAAAGAAAGTTTCAGTGAAAGCTTTATGATTATTGGAAATTTAAAAAGGAGTGAAAACATTATAAAATCAACGCCTCATTCTATACGGAAAATGTTTCAGGCTCAACTTATGGGAAAGTAAAACCATTTTGCTTACCCCAAAACTTGCAAAAGAATAAAACTACATCAGAGAGAGAGGAAACAGTCACACTTCAACAACTACTGAATGCGATTCCTTGAAAATACGTGCTCCTATACACGGACGTATATATTAGAACATATTCCTGCAAAGTCCCCTGACGTTTCGCTCGTGAACTTTTGGACAGGGAAATAGCAAATGACAAGCAGTACATAAAAGAATTTTAGGAGTAGTTCTTCTGTCAAGAAAAGTATTATACAGACGTATAGTCCAGACATATATTTATGTAATCGAATATTTTTAGAAAATTGTTTGTGGAAAAAAAAATAATTTATTCACAAAATGTGTAACTATCCTTCCTACTTAAGGGGAGAGTACATCGATATTCTTTCAATGA
Source organism: Trichonephila clavipes (assembly GCA_019973935.1). Taxonomy (NCBI): domain Eukaryota; kingdom Metazoa; phylum Arthropoda; class Arachnida; order Araneae; family Nephilidae; genus Trichonephila; species Trichonephila clavipes. The sequence continues at coordinate 348,259 of BMAU01000645.1, read as the reverse complement.
AATTCTATTGAAGTTACAAAATTTTGTGTACAATAATACACTGCTGGACAATTGCTAAGGACGGATAACACTATCATCCATAGCAACCACAAAATGAAAGGAAGCAAAATGTGGAAAATTAGAATAAGTGCGGGATATTAGCAAGAAGAAGTATGAGTATGCAATTTTTTTTCCACATCTGTTCATCACGTGATAGCGTTCATAAGAGCTTTAAAGGTTTGACGCGTGTTGACAGTTGTTGTTTCAAGTCAAAGTTTTACAGGAAAGATTTAATAGACGAACTTAACATTTTTGGCATGTCTTCCTGACATCATATAGATGATTTTATGCGTTTCCGCATTATTGGAAAGATCGAAGAAGGGCGAAAAATAACAGATGTTTCCAGGGAGTTCGACATCGCTCACAGCGTTGTTTCACGGCTGTGGAAGTCATTTAAAACTACTGGAATGTGTAGTAGACGGCACGGGGGAGGTCGTGTTAGAAGTACTGTAGAAGAATCGCTTTCTGTTTTGCCACTTAATATTGTGATTCTGTCATATGCATATACATATTTATATTAATTGTAATTATTTAATAAAATTAACTAAAATAGAATTTTTCTTTGTTGACCTAAATAAGAACTGACTTAATATTTTATGTTACTGTTTTAAATGTTTTTTCGTTAAATTTATTAATTTTTTCAACATGCCTAATTCAATCCTTAGAAGGATCAAATACGTTTTTTTAAAATATGTTTGCATAATTTTATATAAGACAAAAAATATTGGAAATGAAAAAAAAAAATAACATAAGAAAACTTTGGTTGAATTTCAATTAGAAATTCAAAATTTGAAATGTAAATAACTTATCAATTATTTGATATAATTAAATTCAGTTGTACGCAAGAATGTTTCAACCACTTCTTGAGTTGAACCTTTGATTCATTGTGAACCTCTAATTTTTTTATGTGTTGTAATTGGTAGTAACTGTATTGAAAAACTCCCATCAGGCGGCTCGCCTTCTTTAGGTGTCACAATCCTGAGGTACCATAGTAATATTTTCCTTTTCCCAAGGGGTTCACTATCTTTGGTAAACACGTGTGTCACGACCCCGGGGTACCTTAGTGATCCTTCTCTATTTTCGACCCTCTCTTTGTCATACAATTTCATCTTTTCTTCTTTTCTCGTCTAGAATACAGACCAATATTTAAAAAAAATAAAGATACAATTATTGATTTGTGTTTTCCTTATTAGAAACAATTTATTATTAATAACATATTTTAGTTTATATTTTGTATTATGTTAATTTTGTTTCTTTCTCTTTAATTCATTTAAATATTTTGTGATTATATTGGTTTTTGATGTTAAATTTCTTTAGATAATGAAATTTTTTCGACTAACAGCGTTGATTTGCCAACCCGCATGTTTGCCATGTGCAGCGTCCTGTAAGGAGGAAAATAGTATTCTGGTGATCCTTTGCGTTCCGTTTGGCCAACTCTTCTCCCGTATGGAGGAGATTGGTGGCCTGGGAATACCTCTGCCTTCCCTTTGGCCCATGCTTCACTGTAGACAGGTAGCAGGTCTGAGCCTGCTCCTGTCAATCGGCTGATGGTACCTCTGTTCGGTGTCCCGAAGAGGTTAGGCTGTAGGGTTAGATCTACAGATAAGGGGTGGCGGGTTTACCCGTTGGATCCTCGCCCTTATGATGTAGCATTATATGCTGGGTGTACTCTAGGTAAGCGCCGTGACTGGTTTTTGCCAGGTGACCGGCACACTGCCTACAAACTTTTGTACGCGTTCTTATGGATCCAATGCTGCTGTGCCCGGCTAAAGGCCTTGTTTTACCCAACCTAAATATTGACAAAATTGCGACTAATACAAGATTTTTATTGATATCGTTAGATAACAATGAAATGTCCACTAAATCACCTTTTGCTATACATAAAGCTCTCATGGGAATAGGTGGTGAACTAAAATCAGTTAAAAAGTTACGATCTGGGGACCTTCTTATTGAAACTAGTTCTCCAGTTCAGACTAAATCTCTCCAACTTGCCAAATCTTTCCTCTACTCTCCTGTAAATAAAACTTCACATAAATCACTGAATTCGTCTCGTGATGTCATTTCTGAACCTGACTAGTTGTACACCTCTGAAGCAGAAATCCTTGATGGATTTTCTGATCAGGGTGTTACTCCGTTTCGGAGAATAATAATTAAAAAGGATGTGGGTACCGTACCAACTAAACACTTGATATTAACAATCAATAGCCCTACACTACCCAAAACTATAAAAGCTGGTTATTTACATTGCAAAATCTGCTCATACATTCCGAATCGTCTGCGCTGCTTTCAATGCCAGAGGTTAGGACACTCACAGATTATTTGCCGTAGGCAATTAACGTGCTCTAGATGTTCAACTGTTGGACATTCTTCCACGGATTGTATTCTGGAGCAGAAATGTGTTAATTGATCACAGCCTCATTCTGCCAACTCAATATTATGTCCGAAATGGAAGACAGAAAAACAAATCCAAGAAATGAAAATAAATAAAAATATATCATATTTAGAAGTAAGAAAATTATTAACCCCATAATTATCCCAAATTTATGCACAAGCTACCAAGCCCTCAACTATAACATCAGCTACCAAAACGAAACCATCACGAAAATAGTGTGCCCACCTTTAAAATTACTGCAAATATTAATATCCCCGTTCCGAAGCCATCTATATCTTCCTCAGTCCCTGCAGTTACTAAATCCTCTACATCAACTTAGGCATAACTCTTACCACGCACATCTTCTGTCACAGTTACATTGTTATCAGAATCTCAACCACCTATTTCTGTAATAGATACTACTCCCACCACTTCTAATAATTTATCTACCTCTATTGCATCTTCCTCATCCGCAGCATGTTTCCTGTTCTTGAAACTACCACCACTACATCCAATACCATACCTGCTACATCCCAGGATGCAAAAAAAAAAAAAAAGCTTCAAAGCGCCGCAGAAAAAGACGTCCTCCTAAAAACACATCTAACACTATAAAACAAAAAATAGAAATTAATATGGCTCCTCATAAACCTAGAAAATCAGCACCTACCGAGTACGCAACGGATGAGGAAGATATGATCGTATATGACGGGAAATATGAGCCTGAGCCGAATCCAAAATATGTATTACATATGGGTGGTTACACCTACAAGGGAGAGTTAGTTAATTAACCTAATAATACGTTTATTTGCTACGGCTTTGATAATCCACTCAGAAACCATGTTAGAAAGAGCAAGAGGTTATTTTTTTCCTTTTCAAATAATTTAGTTACGAACTACCCGCTTTTCTGACTTGGTGGGGAACCCACCCACTAAAATTTATTAACTTTTTCTTTCAAAACTGTTTAATATGGGATTTTACTATTTTAATCATAAAATCTTTAATTAATTTTATACTTTTAATACTGATTAAGTGGCTTGGCGCAGCTTAGCCAGAATTGTCTCTTGTGCCATAAATACCTACATTCACTCACTCACTCACTTAGCGTATTGAAAAACTATCAATTTAAACCTCTTTTATTACTACATAAGCATTCTTCTCTGAAATGATATACCTATAGATAGATGTTTACTGCAATTACAAAACAAAAATTAATTCTTAATGAACTTTTTTTATGTATATTAGATGCCTGCAGAATGTTTAACTGCATTGATTATAAAAGATGTACTTGAGGTGAAATTAGCCTTCTCCTAAGCGATCAATATTAAATTCCTTTTCGGTAGTTTCCGTAGGTACTTCCGTACATTCTTCTATCCTTATCAGTTCTCTTATTTGAATACCATGGGACAAAAAAAAGAGACATACGAAATTTATCAGCAATATCAGGTTTCAATCGATATATTCCTTTTTTTTAAAAATATTTCATTGAAAATCGCGAAATGATTGTTTTAGAACGGAATCATATTTATTGAATGCATTTTCGAGGTCACTTTTTTCTGGTTTCTATTAATCAATATTACCGTTTTTTACAATAATTTAATTTTAGATTAAAAACTGTTAAAACATTTTTTTCTTTTCTGTATTTTTCCCTATATTTCCATAAATGTTTTAATAAGGTAATGTTGTGATCAATTATGCATAAATGTCATTACTTACTTCCATCATCTCATGTTAAATTTAATAGATATAATCACAAAAAATGTTTCAGATTGTCTGCAGTTTGTATCAATTAAACTTTAATTCAGTTTAACAGAAATAAATTTCATCAAACATATTTGGCATTGTATCTGAAACAATTTTACATTTAATATTAAAATACTTATAACTTATATTTTCTCTCTCCCTTACACACACGCCCACATGCAAGCACACTCAGACAAACACTTGTGTCTATATATATTCTTTAATTTGAAAGTAGTACGTGGCATTTTTCTGCACGTTTAAATTTTACCACAAAAATAGCACTTTAAGCTTCATGTCGAATCCCACGCAATTCCCACATAACATAAGTACTGTAAATGTGTAAAAACTACAATGGTTTTATTTTAATCTTTGCTAAGAGAAAATTACAAGATAGCATCATCAATAATAAAATCGTTGATTCTTAAACGGGGAAACTCTGAATAAGCAAATAAAACTCCTTTGAATACATTTTTCACATAGACTTATTTTATTTAAAGGGTATTACATTCCATTCTTAATTGACTGAAATTAAATATATTTACCTATAGTGCAAGGATTTTTTTCGTAGCTAATAATGTCAAAAAGTTACTGAAAAATAAAATTTTGAATGTATTATTAAGAAACTTGTCTCGTGCGCTCGGGGGGAGGCATTTAAACAATCTGTAATGACATACTTAAATGAATTAAACACTGACATTATTAAGTTTATTAAGTAGTTTTTTCTACAAAAATTCAATGAAGGACATGTATTTATCTAAAATTATTCAGTAGTTTATCTTCATAAAAGTTAAAACTATAAGAGTTTTATCTTTCGTTATACAGTGAAAAATACAAGTTATCGAAAATAGAGTGGTTTCAAAAATTCACGTATTAATAACTCGAAATTTCTTTCTTCTTTTTTTATTTATTAATAAATGAATGATTTCAGTTTAATAATATCATTCTGTAAAATTCATTTGTCTTACGAGCGAAAATGTTTTAAGATTCCTATTGGCTATATTTCAATTCTAATAAAAAATGCCGTTATTTAAAATCCTATTAATTATTGCAAGGAATTATATTAAGTGTGAAGCAGCTTCTGCTTATTATTTTATCTTCATTGTTTCCCTTATCCAAATTTATCTTAAAGTATTCTTAAATAAAATAATATTATATAACATAAATTTGTTAAAACTAAAATTGTAAAATAAAAAAAATGAAATTAAATATTTACTTTTACTTCTATCTATCCAAGTAAGGTAATTAATCCAATCAGTTATATTTTAAGTCAAGTTCTTTTTTTGTATTTTTCCACTATGCAGAGGAAAAATATTTGACAAGAAATATCTACTTAATATATTTTAAGATGACAAATAGTTTTAATTAATCCAGGTGTTAATTACTATTTTTTTGTTGCTAATGGGCTGCGAATTGGAGTTTTTTCCATTGCAGGCCTTGTACATGCCTCAGAAGCTGGTATCTCTTTTTAGTGATGCATCATATAAGCCGCTAAAATAATAATACTAAATATTTATAATCACTAAATACTAAAGATTTAATCAAATATTTATTTATAAAAAATTTTGTAAATGTTTGCAATACATTAATTTTATCATTTAAATGCACCCACACTTACTTGTATTAATGTAAATCTCTTCCTCATAATAAACATATATGCATTTGTGTATTACACTCACACTGAAAAAGAAATTGGAATAAGTATTTGGGACAAAATGCTACTAAATAAAATTTATTGTTTGAAAATATTCTTTCCTTCATAGGCATAATTATTACCCTTTTAACTGCCGAGAAAAAGTTATGAAAATCATCGAAAGAAAGGCATGTTTTCCCACCCAAAAATTGTTTACTTTCGTCTTAAAAAATATTAAAATGAAAAAAAAAATTTCTAGAGTTACAATATAATTAAAATAAATTATAACTTTTTTTTATCAGTTCTGTGAGATATTCTGATACATGGGTGAACACTTAAACGAGTATCACATTCAGTGCACTTGTACAAAAATTTAAAAAGCCCCTATTAAACAAACTAAGCGAAAATGACAGCAAATAGTAAAAAGCACAGTCAAACAAAAAAACAAGAAAAACTGCTTAGCTATGAATTTCATCTTTCCTCTGGAATATACCCTTTAAAATTCCTTCTCCACTTCTCCAAAATAAGTAAATTCCTTAGAAGCACTGCCCATGTCATGTTATTGTATTCCAAAGCTTTGGGACTAGTTTTAAAGAGAGCAGCACAATGCAAAAAGTCCTCCTTTGGAAAGATGAGTATACACGTCCGGGGCACTAAACACACCAGCTCAGCAGGACGTGTATACACGCTCTTGGCACTTAAGACTTTGATACCCAATGGTTGATTGTGTGGTTTTGAGTCCATAATTTTATAACAGTATTTGTAGTTATTTTTAGTACATGAATGTGTTTTACTAATTCTTTCTGTAGGAAAATCATCTAAAAGTTTCCTGTTTCAATCGCAACATGTTTGATCCAAGTTTTATTCTGCGAATTTATTATTAATTTTTTATAAGTTTATCTAATATTATAAAAATAATGCGTTTACAAAAATCCGAATCTTAGATAAAAAAACACAAATTAGAATTTTAGTGTACCTTATTTTATAAATATTTCGTAAAATAAGAGTATAAAGAAGTAAACATAAGGCTTTTTACTTAAAAAAGCAAACTAGCGTTTGAAAATAAATATGTGACTTGAAATTTTTTCCGTAATATTTATTTTCATATAAAACTATTGATTATGGAAAATAAATCACTACACTATATTATTTATATACACATTTTTTTACATCAATGCAAAGAAAGAAATAGCATTCATTGCCTAAAACTTCTCTTCCCTGTATATATAAATATTTAGTATAAGTTTCTTTTTTGTATAATAAATTCCAATAAATTGAAAGTAACTAACAGTCTTACGGCACTTACTTATTATCACAACAATCGCCAACGTGTAAGAGAACTCGCCAAGTTTGCAACCTCAATTTTGCATGTGTCATATGCGCCGAATTGGTGATCATTTTCTTTGTTTCATATAATGTCGCGAATAAGTAGCGATAATATGTAAGTACCAGTTTTAATTATGATATTCCAAAATTCGTCATCTCATTGTTTGAACGAGAGCGTGAACTTGACGTGAAGCACAAGTCTAACTTTTAATAAAAATTGGGGACACTGTAATTGATACATTTGTTTACAATATAGTGTTTCTAATATTTCAAAAACATTTCATAAATAATTAGTTTTCCCTTTTAATATGTGAAGGGATAGCTCATTTAGCATTACGGTATAGGAAACAAATTGCAAAACACGTTTTATAAAAGAAAAAAAGTGTCATATCGGTTAAAAATGAGTAGTATGATAAAATAAGTGATTTTTGGCAGGATAGTGTAGCCAGAATATAATATTAATGTTTGAGTACTTTTATAACTGAAAACAATATTCCGAATTCGTCCCCTATTCTTTAACATTAGCCGAAGATATCCTTAAGTAATTCAACTGAAATTGTGGAAACTCCCAATCCCTCCCTATTTTTAAGTCTTATTTCCATTATTTATTTGAACATGACATTTTACCGTATTGATCTTAAATGAGCACTCCCGTCTTTATCTTATTCGTAAGAAGTTCTTTTATTCAACATATTATCGTGGCATTCCTTTATTATGTAAGGTGAACATTTCTACACCGTTTCATTTTCGAGACTAGTTGACATTCAAATCCCAGAGGAAGAAATCTCTAAGTGTGGTGTCAAATGCACTTGCACCCAAAGGAATTTGAAGAGAAAGAGAGGGTTTAGGAGGAGAGCATTAACTACGTTTCTGGACGTCTTAGATCTCTTCATCACTTAGCAAAATTGAATCTTTAATCATTTGTTTCTGTTAAAGTTTTGTACTTCACGGTTCTTGGGAGAGAAACTGCATTTAGAAGACTTTGATGATTCCCTGTAGCATTTCTATGGTAGATAGACCTTCAATAAGATTGAAAGCATAGTTTTTAGAATTAAGGTTCAAGCCTAAGGTTGTCTAAGTTTGTTTTATTTAATTTCTTTGCAAACGTATGAAAAAAAATTAAACCTTCCCTGGATATTGCTGAAAAAAAGTTTTCGTGCCTTTTTTAGGAAATCATCAATTTAATGTTATCTACAATTATAAAATTTTCTTAAAAAATAAAATTTACTGAATACATCAGGTTGTTGAAATTAAATTAATTCCGCAATTCAAAAAGATGTGCAAAATATTCCCACACAATCAGAAAATTTTCTTAAAAAATAAAATTTACTGAATACACCAGGTTTTGAAAAAAAATAATTTCGCATTTCAGAAAGCTGTGTAGTGTGTTGCATAATTTAAATTAGCATTAAAACTGGACAAACGATACTTAAAGCCATCCCCTCAAAAACCAGTTAAAAAGGTGCAAGTAATCACTAATTAGGGGCACTAAGGAACGACCGAACTTTAAAACGGTTTTGTATGTGACCCATGTTTTTCCACAACACTTTACAGAACACTGTGTTCCATAACGGTACGTAGTAAATTCGTTTTAGTTCCTCTGACATTTGTAACAATACAGTATTTCAAATGTGTCAAGGCTGTTGCGGGTTCTATTAGATTTGATTATCTCACAATCTTTAAAATCAGAAGACAGCAGGGGAGAATAAACAATGCTGTTATAAAAGCACAACAAAATACCCTTAAGTACACACATAAGTACATGTATACATGCAGGCATACGTACGCACATACATACGTACGTACATACATGTATGTAAGTATGTATGTATGTATACATGTATGTACGTATGTATGTATACATGTATGTACGTATGTATGTATACATATATGTACGTATGAATGTTTGTATACATGTATGTACGTATGAATGTTTGTATACATGTATACATACATACTTACATACATGTATACATACATATTTACATACATGTATACATACATATTTACATACATGTATACATACATACTTACATACATGTATACATACATACAAACTTATACGTATATACAAACACACGCAAAAAATATGAATACGCATAGCATTATTTCTTTTTTACTTCACCCTCGTACTGGATTTTTTTTCTAAAAGTATTCTTTTTTTTTTCCTGAGAAATATTCTCTAACGTCTTCTGGTTTTCCTAATACTTATTTTGTTCTTTTGGTTTATTAAATATATTTACGTATTTATCAGTACTTTCAATCACATTTCTACTTATTTAACTGCTTTTTTTGCAATACAATGCGTAATGCTTCACGACATTGGGTATTAACTTTGCACAAAGACCATGCTAATTATCTCTGCATCAGTCCAATTTTATTTTGTATATTTCTTTTTAGTGAGATGTACAAATAAAATATTCGAAGTGGTTAATGTTCACTTGAACAGGAAAATTTAGTAAAGTATTTCCTGAATTATAAAACTCGCACGAAAATGATCTTTTAAAAAAAAGATACTTAATATTCAAATACAAAGATGTGCTTGAATTCCTTTTAAAACTTCAAAATTTGAAAGAAATCTAAAAGTGATTTGGGGAATTCTTCGTCCCCTTTCTATAAATTATTCTGAACGGATATATGGAAGTAGAATTTTTTTAAATGTGTTCAGGTGTATTGAAGATAGTATTTGTAGAAATCGGAATATTTTATCATAAATGTTTTGAAATCATCTTACGTTTCTCATTAAGGGAATGCCTTTGAAAATCACAAAATCGTTATGATTATACAACTTTTAAAAAAACAAAAACTTAAAAAGTTACGAAGTTTTACATTTTTATAAAAGAAAAAAGTTTAAATTGATTAAGAAAAGTGTGAAAAAAATGAATACAGAAATAAACAGCTATTATACTGAATCTAAAAAAAGAATTTTGTTTGGTTAATAGTTTGCAATTAAGTATCTTATAACAAAAAACATGTGCGTATAAGTATAAGTACACTTGTAGTTCAATACGACTTATCCGACTCCGTGCGAAACCGTGGTTCCGCAAAAGCGTACAAACAAATAATTTTTTTAATAATATTTAGTGTCGCTTATATTATAATATACGTAGGAAATTGTTTTAGTATTATTATTATAAAAAACTATTTAAATACAATATTTTGTCAAAAAATAAAAGAAGTACGTATTTTTTTAACAACCTCCTTTTATGAAAAAAATGTTTCTGTAATAATAATAATATTTTGCTTGCACATAGCTAGGACTTCTCCAGATAACCTGAATCAGGGCTTTTGAAAAATTCACAGTATTTTTATAGTTAGTATCAATTAAAATAATTATCAGGGTTTTTATTTTGTTAAAATTCCTCCCCTCTGATGTGTTAAAATATGGATAAGTCCCCACTTTTAAGTCATATATTTCAAAAGTTCTATATTCAGTTCTGTACAGAAGTCTGAACTATATCCAGGCGAAATATTTTTTATTATAGAACAGTTTTCCAATTAAAGAAGAATGTTTTGAAAATAAGTAATTATAAGTCCGTTTTTTTGTAGTTAAAATATTGCATTTAAATAATTTTTATAATACCAATATTCTTAAAACAATTTTATGCGTGTATTCTAATATAACTGACACTAAATATTAAAAAAAATATATTGTTGCGAACGTAGTCGGATACATTCAGCTTTGTTCAAAAAATTATGTAAGTAGAAACAGAAGAAGAAGAATAATAAACAACAATTAAAAAGATTTAAATCCTCAATTTATAAATCTGATTTTCTAAGCTGTAATTCAGAGAGTTGTAAATAATAATGAAAAGAAGTTTAGCAGAAATAAATGCAAAAGTTGAAAGTTGTTCATTGACATTAATGCACCACAATCTTAAGAATTTATTTATAAATGAGAGGAAATAATCTTCCCATCTGATCATTAATAATTCATGTAATAACTTATAATATGAAATAATTAGATGTGCTTAAAAGAAGATTGTCATAAGCATTAAAGTATATGTGTTAAGTTCATTAATTTACTTTAAACGCACGATGACATTAAAATATTTTTTTTTTGAACAATATGCATGCATAATCGCGTCAGCTATTTTCTTTTTGTTGTTTACATGTTACTCGCAATTACATGAAGACTTTGTCAGTATGAGGGGAACATTAAAAATTTAAATAAAATGATAAAATACATATATATTTAATTCAAATTTGTATAACCTGTAATGCACATATATTTCTTTGCTTTTTAATTAAAAGAGTAAAATCCATACAGTAAAACCTGTTTTATTGCAGTAGGTATGGGCCTGCATAACAATTTGCGAAAATTTCATAAATATCTGCATAGAGCGAACAATTTAGTTGACATACTACATTTTCTTTTGTGCGGTGGAGAGAGACCGCATAAAAAAATTCTTTTTAGAAAATTTGTCAATTATTTACGAAATATATGAGAAAGTGCTCCCAAACAAAATAAATAATTATAGAAGGTTTTAAATTTGCAACAAGTATGGAACGGCATTTTTTTGATGATTTTGACATAGAGAATGCAGTATAATTTCAACATAATCATAAGTTATGTGCAGCATGATATGAAAAATTATGTAAGCAACTTGAGAAACGAAAAATTATGATTTAAAAAAACCCTAAAAACACGCTTTTATAGTGAAACGAACTAAAAAGTAAAAAAAAAAATTCTTAATATACGAATAAAATGATTAACCCGAAAATTACTGTCATTGGGATAAAAGCGTGAGAAACTCTATATTAATTGTTATAATTTCTTACTAGTTATCTATTCCGAAATGCTGAGTTAGTGAAAAAATGTAGTATAAAGCACCCTACGCTTTTACCACAGTAATATTAATTTTCTCGTTAATCATTTTATTCTTATACTAAGAATTATTTTTTTTTTACTTTTTAGTTTGATTCATTATAAAAGCGAATTGTTTAGTTTTTTTTAAAACTATAATTTATTTATCATTTTTCAGTTCGATCTACAATAAAAGCCTGTTTTTTTTAGTTTTTAAAACTATCATTTATTCTTTGTTGAATTTATCCTTGAGTTTGATATTTGGGGCCGGAATTATATGGCTGCTGGAATTAGTCTTGCTCTTCAATGGATATTAATTAATGGGTCTGAAGGGTATTTATTCTTTCCGCTTACGCTGCCTCGGATGAGTCCCATATCGTTATATTTCAAAGATTCCTTCTCTATAGATACAGGTCTAACTAATGAAAGTGTGTTAAGAATAAAAATAAAATGTTAATCGGTATTATCACCTTTAAAACGTATTGCTATAATGCTAATTCGTATCATCACTTCTAACCGTATTGCTTTATAAAAATAATAAAAAAATATCTAGCGGTAAATACACAAATTATTTTTATTCACATTCACGAGACTTTTTATTCGCGAGATTTTAGGGTTACACCTTAATCTTTTCGTCTCTAAATCTAGGAATGGCATATGATATTAGTCGACAAATCTGAAAATGGTTTTTGCAATTAGTCACCAAATCTGGAACCGATATAATGAATTAGTCGACAAATTTCGAAATTCTTAAAATCCTTTTCTTATTACGATCCTGATCGGGAGAATGAAACAGAATTATAAAAGTATTGTATTGCCATCAGTCCTTGACAAGTGTGCGAAATTTCGAATTAATCTGACCTTTTAAAGTGGGTAAAAATCGAGTTTAAAAATTCCATAACATAGAAGTGAAACATAATAAAAGCGTGTTAAAGAAACAGCAGCTATTAACCGATTTCGTAACAAAAAAGAAAACTGAGGCCGTTAATAATGAACGAAATTCTTCATTTGAATTCAAACCGACAGTTTAGCTAGATATATTTGAATAATCTTATTATGATAACACTTTTTATCCAGTTCGTAATAAACGAGAGCACTTGTTATCAAATAATGATGAACATTTAGTAGTTTTAATTTCAGTTAAAATTTTTATGCGTTGTATGTACTTAAAAACTGAATTTTCACTGTAAACTAATTTTTCTTTGTTATAAAAATGAATGATTTTGTTTTATAAATATGTAAAATGGGTTTTATTAATATTTCTTTCCATGAGTTTATGGGATATTATTTAGAAATTTTCCATCTAACACGATTTTAAAGTTTTGGGACATACCGCCGAATTTCCATAGGTCACATTTTAATTTTTGTTTTGTATTTTGCACGATATTTTTACGCTTTTTTTAAAGGAACGTGTCTATCGTGTAAAAAAAAGTGTTAAGTGTAATTTATTCACTCAATGCATTTTGAAGGTTAATGATAGAGAGGTTGGTCAAAACTAATGAAAATGAATAATATTTCAAGTGAATGCCTTATTATTTGCACCAGAAATGCATGAAGTGAATACATACAGATTGAATATTGTTAAGACTACATTAAAATTGCCATGATATAAAAACATGTAATAAAATAGTATGGATGTTGAACAAAAAAATATTGAAGCTTATATTCATAGCTATTCTATTACAAAAATCGGCGAAATAGCTTACGAAATTTAATTATTGTGAATTTAGAGATGTATGAGGGCTAATGACAATATATCAAACTCTTAATAACAAACGATGTCATGTGGTATTTACTTAATCTTGTAAACATTATTTTGTCGTATTTTATCAATTTTGCTCTTTCCTAAATATTTTACATTCTCTTGCAAAATATTTTATAACTAAAGTGAAAGTGTGAAGAAATCAAAGCCGTCAGTATGAAAATTAGTACCCTGATTGGTAAGATTTACTAAAAAGGATATCGTATGGCACACCGCTGTAGGTGATGACATGAAATAAAGGATTTTATATTAAGGAAAACTCTAAATTCTCATATTATTTTGTTGAAATCTACATTATCTTATCATTTATCTATGTAACACTAGATTGCCCAAGGAAGTCATTTTTACAGCTTTTTTAATTTCAATTAAAAAAAAGAGTCCTATATATAATGACACAGTTTCTTAACATTTCTTAGAGAATGTTTTTTTTTCAAGTAAAGTATTTTTTTTACTGTTAATACTTACTAATAACTTGTTATATGATTGTAAATAATATAAACAAATATTAAAAACTAATTTTAAACAAATTTCTTTGCACATTAGTTTTTCTTTCACAATGCAGTCATTTTGACTGTTATTGGGCAATATACTAAGTTTCAGTCCTTCTAGTGCTGATAGTTTAATTATTCTATGTACCTCAGGATTGGGGCTTTTTCTTACACTATTGGGCGACTGGTAAATTTATCTAGTTAAAAGGGATATTTTAATATGCCTTTTTATGAGTTTGATACTTCAATATGAGCTCTGAAAGTACACAATTTGAAAAGGACTGTACCTTTTTCATAAAGTGACCAAGGCAATGATTACCTTAGTCGACCTGCTTTAAATTACACCACATATAAAAGGACTATTTTTACGAGATATATTTATTCAAATTTTTTTTTCAAATGATTCCTTGGAAATGTTTCTTTTTTTAAATAATAAGCGTATTTTTTTTTCTTTCTTTTCCAAAAAGTTTTAAATTGAGTTTTTTCCAGTGCAGTGTGTATTATTGTGTGGAATATCAAATAATATCAATGACATAAAATACCATAAATTAACATTATACAACAGATACTCACAATTTTTATTATTACAGAATAGTTATGTAATGCTGTAAATTTCTAAGCAATGAAATATATATATCTACTCTGGTGTGCAAAAATTAAGGACGAGACGATTTTTTCAATATAACTGTGTACAAAAGCTTTCCAAATCAACACATTTAATACCGTAAGATCCCCAATACGTAAGGACATGTGTAATGTAAGCAACACTTACTAAAAGGAGAAATCAGAGGGATAAAAGAAGCTTGATTGAAAAAGTAGCATGGAGCGCAATGCCGACTGAAGGCGAAACATCCCTGTGATGGGTGTCCAGCAAGAAACATCCGGTCTTTAGTAGGGGATATGATCTCCCCTGACTGCTAGGCAGGTTTCACAGCGTCTGCCCATGCTGAGAATGAGGGTGTCAATGAGTTGTTGACGCATTGCTGCCCAATCGTCTTGCAGTGCCAATCGAAGCTCCCGAATCGTTACTGGTGGTAAGGTACGAGCTGCCAAGCGTCTGCCTAGAAAATCCCATACATGCTCGATGGGATTGAGATCCGGAGATCGTGCCGGCCAATCCATACGTTCAATATCCTCACTCTCTAAGAGCTGTTCCGCAGCTACTGTGCGATGACATGGTGCATTGTCGTCCATGAAAAGGAACTGCAGACCCATAGCGCCTCTAAAAAACGCACATATGGAAGAAGAATCTCGTTACAATAACGGGTCCCGTTGACTGAACCTGCGTCGAAGATGTGAAGGTCTGTACGACTACCAAGCATGATGCCTCCCCAAACGAGAACACCGCGACCTCCATACCTGTCCCTTTCAATGATGTTCGAGGGACGATTGCGGCTTCCCCGCTCTCTCCAGATGAGTATGGGATGAGAATCGCTACTCAAACTGAATCTGCTCTCATCTGTAAAGAGTACTCGTCCCCATTCATTGTCTCTCCAATTCCGGTGTTCCTGGCACCACAGAGAATGCCTTCTCCGATGGGCAGGCGTTAAAGGTACACACCGTACAGGGCGTCGTGCAAACAGACAACCACCGTGCAGTCTTCTGGCCACGTAAAACGCGATATCGGTCGTCCAGTCGCCTGTGTCGTGTGTCTAGCGATTTCTCCCGCTGTCTGCCGCCTGGTTCTTCTGGTCTGCAAGACAATGTACCGGTCATCTGCGGGTGTGGTTCCTCGTGGACGACTACTACTGAACCCCCGGCTAGCTGTTCCTGTAGTTTGAAATTGTCTACATAGTCGTGAAACTATACTGTGAGCAATTCCGAACTCTGCACCCACACTTGTCACACTGCGGCCTTCCTCCAACTTCCCATTGATTCGACCTCGGGTAAAAGCATCCCGATGTCGTCTAACAGATCGATTATTCGCCATTTCTCGCTGAGGCAGCAACTCGGTGTGATTTTAACTGCTATACGGCGTGCAATCTCTTTGCCAGAAATACTGATCTTACACCGACAACATGCTTTATACTACTCAGACACTCCCCCATTACGTCTACCTGCATATCTGCGCATGTGCTACCGTACATCCCCTTACTTAATATCCTGATTGGTCTTTCTGTCCGCTCTGCCTCTTCGTTCAGCTGATATGCTAATTTTTCGACTTCGTCCTTAATTTTTGCACACCAGTGTATATATATAAAGGAGAAAAGCGACTCAGTCACTCACTGACTGAGTGACTCACTGACTAATCACGATATCTCTGGAATTATTAAACCTACAGACTTGAAATTTGGTAGGTAGGTTCCCTTCATGAAGTAGACGTCAGCTAAGAACGGATTTTGCAAAGTTCGAACCCCAAGGGTGTTACGGGGGATTAAGGGGCGTTATAGATAATTATTTCCATCACTAAACTATTAGATGTACAGTCGTGAAACTTTGTACACAGATTTCTTTCATAAAGTAGAAATTCCCTACATAATGATTTTTACGAAAATCGACTTCCAATGGGCGTTGAGGGCGCTTAAGGGCCGTTATACATAATTATTTCCAATTTTAACCTATTAGACCTACAGTCTTGAAATTTGGTAAGCGGATCCCTTCCATAGAGTACAGATCCCCTACACAATGGGTTTTGTGAAAATCGACTCCCAAGTGGCGTTCTAGAGCATTAAGTGGCGTTATAGGCAATTAACTCCTTTTTTAAACTATTAGGCGTAAAATCTCGAAATTTAGTAAGCTGATTCCATTCATTAAGTAGAAATCCTCTATAAGATGGGTTTAGTGAAAATCGTTTACTAAGTGGAGTTGCGGGGGCTTAAGGGGCGTTATACATAATTATTTCCATTTTGAAACTATTAGACGTACAGTCTTGAAATTTGATAAGTGGATTCCTTTCATAGAGTACAGATCCCCTACAGAATGGGTTTTGTGAAAATCGACCCCCGAGTGGCGTTGTGAATAATTAAGGTGCCTTATAGGCAATTAACTCCTTTTTTAAACTATTAGACGTAAAGTCTTGAAATTGAGTAAGCAGATTCCATTCACTGAGTAGATATATGTCGTAAGATGGGTTTTGTGAATATCGTTTCCTAAATGGCGTTGCGGGGGATTAAGGGGCGTATATAATAGATAAATATTTCCACTTTTCAACTAATAGAAACACCTGCTTGAAAATTAGAAGGTATGTTCCGTTCATGGAATAAATTTCCTTTTACAAAGATTTTTGCGAAAACGGACCCCAAAAGGAGTGGGGTTGCGAAGGATTAAGGCGTGTTATAGAAAAATTCCTGTTTTTGAATTTAACTCATTTACTTGAAATTTGCTGAGCACTTTTCATTAGTTGAATAGAGTTCCACTAAGAATGGATTTTACGGAAATCAACTCCAGGGGGAAGCGGGGAGAGTTATTGGGGCGTATTGATAGACAAAATTCCCGTTTTCGAACTGCTAAGACTACAATAATAAAATTTGGTTTCCATGCTTCTTTTGTTGAATTGGAATCCGCTAAGAGTGCTGTCAATGAGGTTCTGATGATAAAAATTCCGTTTTTGCTCTGTTACATTTAGACTTGAAATTCAGCACGCATGTTTATTTTATGGAGTAGAGATCCACTGAAAGTTGCATTGGTGGAAATCCACTTGATTATTAGGTTAAGTGAGCGAAAAAAAATATTTCTCCTTCTATTTTAGATATAAATATAAATTAGATATTATAATTTATGTTCTTTTTATATCAAGGGGCGAGAGTGTAACAGCTATAAATATATTTTTCAATACAATCGAATTCTTAATGCTAGATATCAATAATTAATATATATGTAAACAGTATACATATATACAACATCGTGAAATACCCAGTGAAGCGGGTGGGTAACGGCTAGTATATATATGTATATATATATATATATATATATATATATATATATATATGTAACATTAAAAAATTATTCTTTTTCTTTGTATAAAATAAAATTGAATATATATCTTACGAAAGGTATTTATTTTTGTGTATGTTATAAAAGTGTAATATAAATATAAGGGGATACTTCTGTAGTTCTAAATTTCATTACATTATCTACAATAATTTCTCCGAAATTTAAAGCCCCCTTATTTTAAAAAGGAACAATTAAATAGATAATTAGCTAGAAAAAACTGTTTTAAAATGAATTAAGTTTAAAATATGAATCATTTTAGATTTACCTAAAATATGATATTTCTTTTCTTTCAAAGATAAATGGAGTATTGCATAGATGAGGAACAAGCAGTTGAGTTTCCTGGCTGTAAATTGTTTTGTTGTTTGCTTACTGAAAGAAATGGATTTACCCAAAGCTGAAGAATATATGTACACTTCTAAAATATTGAAGCATTGCTCATCTATCATTGAAACGGATTTGAAATATCCAAAACATTCTAGAGGAAGAATAAAATTTCAAAAGGTGCTTATAGGGGGGAAAAGAAAACGATTGAAAAAAATTTAATCAAGGAAGAGGCTTTCAAAAATGGAAAAACGCGCCAACACAACGATTTCGTATTGCGTTTAAGTGAAGTGCTATTTTGATACAAATTTATGATCAGCACACTTGTGTATGATACGGTATGCTAAAAAATTATAAGATCGTTCACGAATCAAAGTATACTGGAGGGAAGATAAATAATATAGATATTTAAAACATCGTGGGATACTTTCTGAACTGATTGTAACTTTAAAAATAATTTAAATTTTATTAAAATGTGCTCATTTTTCTAAAATATAAATAAATCGTCTTTTAATTAGTTTAGAGACCCACCAAGAAAATTAGCATATTATATGTTCCTATAGGATTACTTATAAAGCGTATTCACTACTGTAAAGGTTTGCAAAAAACTCGCTAAAATTTCAAAATCTTGATTTAAATTATTCGTAGAGTTACATCCGGTATAACGGCTTTTTGTACAGCTTTTCCATAGAGTATAAAAATAAACATGTAACTCTAAATGTATAATAAAGCTCATCTTAATAGACGGAGCTCTCTAAATAAGAGAAAATTAAATATAAATACAAAATTCAGCAATTAGAATGAATGATATAAAGCACAAATAAAAATAAAAGGACTTTATTATTATATTATAATGTAATAGGAATGATTTAGTAGCATAAGACCTAATGGAATGCTTATCATATGTTTAAAACAAGTCTAAAAATAGAAATAAATTTCATTGCTTGGTTATATATCATAAATGAATTCCAGAGGATTTTTAGAAAAACTAATTAGGTAATAATTGTTTTAATAATTTGTTAAGATGCGAAGATATTTTCACAACAATTAATTTAAGAAATATTTAAGCAAACACAAACCATATCTTATCTTTCGTTGTTTATTTTGATTTTTTGAAGTGTTATTAAATTAATTTTGAAAGGCGAAATCTTTTAGAAGAAACTAGATTTTTTAGTCTATTAAGGTGCCTGACTAGTTGCGGGAACATATTTTTAAAATAATGCTGAAAGTTCATTTTTAAACTCATTTTTTGTTTGATTATAACAGAAAATTTATAAAAATGAAGAAAAAAAAATTTCAAAATATTTTTTAAAGAAAAATGCAATTTTAGGTTAAAATTTGGCCTTTTTTTGTACATCGCGGCAAACACTGTAAAATAAAATCTAACTCATAAGGTAAAAAAAGTTCTTTGAATTTTATTCAGAAAGCGTTTACCTTAGTTTTGCTCTATCATCTTTGAATAATATCAATTTATAACAAAATAAGGGGTCAAAAAGTGCACAAAAGGAAAAATTTTCAAAAATTTTGCATTTATCACAAAGAAAAACAATCATGAAAATGGTAAATATATTGTTTTTTCTTATTCTCTAGTGCACAACATGCATACTATAATAATAAACAAGGATGCAAAATTTCAAGCAATTATCTCAATGACTTTTTGAGATATCATGTTTGTCATGCGATAAAATATGGAAAAATCTGTTTCGGAGAAAAACGCATTTAAAGATTTAAAATCTAAATCTTAAAAAAATATACCGCTAAAAAAACCTAAAACATCTTTATATCAAAAGAATAAACCTTTTATAATCCCATATCAGTATTATATATTTGTTTCAATTATTTTTTTAAATTTTGTTACGAATTTTATAGAGTCAAAAAAGCTTTTCTTAACATCTAAATGCATTGTTTTTTTAAATACAAATTAGAGGTATAAAAAGCACACTAGAAAAATTTTATTACGTTAAAAAAAGAAAATTTTTGGTGTGGAAAAAGAGGTATATATTTCCACTAAGTATCTTAGAGCTTAAGAAATATATAATATAAAATATATTAATGTGTGTTATTTTGTCAGTAAATATTCCCAAAAATTTCTTTTAAAAATATTGCTTATCACAAAGGTTATAAAAAATTATAAGGAAAAGCATATAAAGAACAGCTTTTAAAACCTCCATATGAATAAACTTTGACTTTTTTTATCCTTAGTAATTTTGTTTTCTATGCAGCTTTTTTTTCCGCGAAAATTTTCTATATTCTAAGAGGTGACCTACAGAAGTTAAAAAGCGTTCCAGATAAAATTTTACAAATCCATGTACAAGATCTTAAGAAGGGAAGTATTTGCATTTCTAATTATATACATATATATATATATATATATATATAATGATAATAAACCTATATATATATATTACAAATTAAAAGAAATTAACGTTAATAATGAACTTAAGCGAAATATTTCAAGTTTAATAATTGTATCTTTAAGTAAAATACTCCATAAAATGTTACTGAAAAAGGCTTTCTGAGTAAATTTTGAAGCATTTTTGAATATAGTTCAATTTTTTGTCACCAAATGACTAAGTATTATTGGGATTAGCTCTGTGTCAACATTCACCTTACTGCTAGCACCCCAATGATGAAGTAAATTCCTTAGACCTCACAGACCTTGCTTTAAGCATAATTAATTAATACTTTGTATTTAAGAACCGAGTTTTCTATCAAATACATAAAATAAAGTTAAATATGAAACAAAATATCGAGAAGCAAGGGCATAAGAAAATCGAAAATTGACAAAAATTTTACAAAATTATTTGCCAATTTTCCCTTAAAACTGATAAATTATTTTCTTAAAAAACATTATCATGTCCCGTCATTACCTTACCTAAGTTAATTTTTTCAAATAAATTATAAAAACACCAAAAAAGTGTAAAAAAGTATTAAAATGCAAACACTTCTGGTTTCGATACCTAACTCCGGTTCGTTTTTGCCGCTCTCTTTCTTGACATAAAAACTGTTATAACTTAGTAAATAATTGAAGTACAAGCAAAAGTAAGGTATTTTTAGAAAGACGAAAATTCAACTATATAAAATATAAAGTAAAAAAAATCGTCCTTTCCATCAAAATTAACGTTTTTTAACTAGTCAGGCACCTTAAGGTATCTGACTACGTTCGGAACCGTGAGTTTAAAAAAGTGCATAAATAAATAATTTTCGTAATATTTAGCATCTCTTAGATTAGAATATATGTATAAAATTGTTTTAAGGCCATTTTGACAAATATATATATATAAATACAATATTTCGGCAAAAAATGAACTTAGAATAACCTTTTTTTCAAAAGGTTCTCCTTTTGTGAAAATTGCTTCTATTATAATATTATTTTGCCTGTATATAACTTAAACCTATGTACAGAGATTCAACTATGATTTTTGAAAAATTCACATTATTTTCAGAGTTACAACCAATTGAAATAATTGTCGGCGTTTTTTTCTTAAAATTGCTCCTCTGTTGTCGTAAAACAAATCCACTTCTAAATTATATATTTCAAACAGTCTAGTTGAGCCTCCGTACAGAAGTCTGAGCTATAAACAGGCAAAATATTATTATAATAGAAGCATTTTTCACAAAAGGAGAATATTTTGAAAAAATGTCATTCTATGTTAATTTTTTGTCAAAATATTCTACTTAAATACTCTTTTTATTGTAATACTATTCTTAAAACAATTTTATACACATTTTCTAATATAAGTGACACCAAATATCATAAATATTATCCATTTATATGCTTTTGCAAAATCACGGTTCCTAACGTAGTCTGATACCTTAAGTGATAAACAAAGTTGTTTTCACTGTTATTAAATAAACATTTTTTGAAAATGAATATTATGTTTTGTAATGTAAAACTACGCATCTATTTATATCATACTTTCCCGGATTTGTTCTTTCCTTTTTGATAAAAGACAAATTAAAAATTTCCCTACCATTATTAAATGTTTATTAAATGAACTTGAAGTTTATTAAGATTTAATATTTAAAGAAAATATTTGTGATCTCATTTTATACAACATTTTTTTACGTAGTTGTAGTTAAATACAGAATCATTAACTTTAAGCTGGTGCTATTAAACATTTCATCATAAAATAAAGTTACCCCAGGTACTCATTTTTAATATTACTGAAAAAAAATAGATTTTAGTACGCTATCTTAATCACCTATCTGAAAGAAATGGGTCGTTTTATATAAAATATATTAAACTCTTAAACTAGTTAAACTGACTAACAAAGTAAAATAAACGATGTAGTCTATATCACTACATCCCCTACTTAAATGAATATAATACCTTTAATGCACTAAGAATAGAAGCAAGAAAAACACATCATGTTACCTTGTTTCTTAGTTGAGAGGTCTGAAAAAAGTAAAATGAAATTAAATTGAAAATAAAACTTAAGGGCAACTTTTTAAGATAAGAGATTAAAATTATTTTTTGTTAAACATTTACTTTAAAATATAGTCTACTGAAATTTATTTATAACTCCCTAAAAGCAGTTGCTCATTTTCACATTTATTTAGAGAAAACTACTTAATAACATAAAAATCGATTCACTAAGAAGGAATTATTCGAATTGGATGAAACCCAGTTAATGTGAAGTACTAGCTGAAAAAGAAACAAAAACAATATAATAACAATTTTATGTTTTTGTCAGGTAATACATCAACGAGAGGAAGATATTAGGTGATTTTTAGAATTGGTGGATGTCTTTCTAGGTGATTGCTTGCCATACACTTTTCAATTAGAGAGCGAGATATATGAAAGATCGGATACGTACTCATCATAGCTCAAACATGCTCCTTTCGGGAGACGTCCAAACATTGTGATGACATGGAAAGTGTTTGAAAAGTACGAAGATAGTCAATTTAAAAGTAGGCAGTGGGTGGCAAGGCGTTAACCAATTGAAATGTAAGCCCAAGAAGCTCGTGAAATGAAGGACAACACAACGTAATGTAGAATTTGGGGAACATATGTGAGAACACCCTGGATTCCACCCAGGACACTAAGATTGAATTGAGTCAAAGAATTACGAGACGCCATTTTCAAAATAACAAATTATATTTATTCACTTAGTTCAAATATCAACCTTTTAATTACAAATATTCAACTATATGTCTACGTCAAAGGGATTTACCTTTACTATTAAATTGATTTACGAAATATGAAATTAATTAAGTTCTAAGCTCAGTATCGAACGGGTTTACCGGAATAGGGGGTCTGAGAAATACACGCACACAACTTGAATTATTAACATTGATTAAAGTTTAACAAACTTTATCATCTTTTAACACTTGTGGTCAGATAGACTAAGTTAGAATATATCACTTAGCTGTAATGTAGTTCTCTCCAGGTAGATTGATCTTTCTAAGGCTACTTCGCTGAATAATAACAGCAATACTCTAATCTCTTGATCACTTGAATCTTCCTGACCTCGTCACTACTGCTCCTGGCTCAATCGCTTCCCAAAGCTAACTTAAAACGCTCACCTTAAATATCTTTTTGATTTTCATATCCCATTTTCTTCTTTTAGAGCTGATTGGAAATATACGCGAATTTACAATCCCCAAAGACGCCTAAGAGTATTAGTGGAAAAGTGCCGTAAAGATTCGTCACACATACCATTATATTATAAAAATGACATACGAATGGCAACCAAAGAGAGCCGGTTATCAAATGTAATAACACATAACATAACATCTAATTGTGAGACTGCGTGGCAGATGACAGTCGTATCTGTCCCCGTTGGCTTGGACATCATACGATATGCCTTTATTGGTTCTGGTTCATTCTACATGCAGCTCAACTCAGAGAGGTGCTCATCGCTGAAAATTCCACTCTAATCCGTCAGCATTCCTGGTAGTTGCGTAACGGAGATTATTATGGCCCCCCAGCCAGGTAAGGTTTTGCCTTTAATAATTGGTTATAATTTGCTTTTAGAAATATTTTAAATACGTACTTGTCGTCTGTAAGAATTTGTCCCCCCCCCACCTCCGCAATGCTGGGGTATACATTACGCCACTGATTCCAGGCCTATTGCACCAATCACCAATGCATGCATGCCTGTCTGTGGGCAACAATAGGAGCAATCGTCAAAGCTGAGCATTCGTTCACTAAGTCTATTGTTGCGGGTTATTGGAATTGATGATGTCCACATCAAATTTCAGATCATTGATCATGGACGCAAGAAGTTCTAGGAGTTCCTGTTTTAAGATCACTGTGTCTTCTTGTTTTGTCGTCGCTCTAAGTCGACCACAATATTCGTGACGCTCTCTACGTCCGTAATTCACCCATTCTTACATGATCGAAATTTAGCATCGTTGGGATTTAAATGTAGCGCGATCTTCTGAGATTTGACTATCTTATTTCATTTAGTACAACTTCAAGTCTTCTCTCAAATGTCAACATCTGCTTACACTGTTCTCGAAGCCATATGTGAAACATTTGTACAATTTCATTGAAAAAAGGCTAAATTTGTAGAATTTCGGGTTTGTAGAATTTCAGGTTTGTGGAATTTCAGGTTAGTAGAATTTCAGGTTAGTAGAATTTCAGGTTATTACAATTTCAGGTTTGTACTATTTCAGGTTTGTATAATTTCAGGTTTGTACTATTTCAGGTTTGTAAAATTTTATTAATTTAGGTGTTAGCACTGGGATATTCTCAGTTTTACAAAGCATCCGAATGCTCGGTTTCAATGCACTATAACAGGGGTGGGCAGACTTTTCAGGGTACGGGCTACATCTAACTTTTCAAGGTGTTGCGTCCACCCAGTACCTGTGGCACACACAACGAGGGGAAACACCACGTGTTCGAACCCTCCTCCACAACCCATGATTTTTCTCCGATCGATTATAACCCCATGTATATAGTAGGTAAAATGTAACCATGTATTTGTTATTAATAATTTTTTTTATTAAACAATACTAATTTTTTATTGAATAATTTATTTCTGACTGTTCTTTGTTCCTGACAATCTACAAAATGAAAAAAAAATGTTTGGTTGCGTATTCGGGTAGGATATGAGAATGGTAGACATTTGGTCCTAGACCGCCGTGCCCCCTTTGAAAAATTCCCGAGTGCACCCACTTCCCAGTGTCGTAGGTGTGGCGAGGTAAAGAAAAGGTCAACAATTTTATTTAGGCAAAAAGTTAATTTAGAATAACCTTTTTTCAAAACGTTCTTCTTTTGTGAAAATTGCTTCTATTATAATAATATTTTGCATGTACATAGCTCAGTCATCTATACCGAGGATCAACTACAATTTTTGAAAAATTCACATTTTTTTCATCGTTACAACCAATTTAAATAATTATCGGCGTTTTTTTCTTAAAATTTCCCCCTTTGATTTCGTAAAACATGGAGAAAACCATTTCTAAGTTATATATTTCAAAAACCCCAGTAGTGCCTCAGTACAAAGGTCTAAGCTATATGCAGGCAAAATATTATTATAATAAAGAATGTTTTTTTCCGGGTATAGAAGCTTAAGTTGGCATTACTTTCAAGGATGGTGACCTATTTAACAGCTGTCAAGTGATTTATTCTCAGTTTTGTTTGGCAATTCATCAAAACGATCATCAAGCAAGGCGTAGATTCGTCGAATGGGCCCAAAACGAGATTGCTGTTGTTCCCGATTTTCATAAGCGAATTTTGTTTAGCGATGAAGCGCACTTCTGGTTGAATGGCTACGTCAACAAACAAAACTGCCGCATTTGGCGTGAAGCTAATCCACAAGTGTATGTCGAAACACCGTTACATCCAGAAAAACTGACTGTTTGGTGCGATCTATGGGCTGGTGGAATCATCGGTCCGTACTTCTTCAAAAACGATGAAGGCCACAACGTTACAGTAAATGGTGATCGGTATAGAGCCATGATTACTAACTTTTTTCATTCTTGAATTGAACAATCATAATGTCCAGGAGCTGTGGTTCCAACAAGACGGCGCAACATGTCACACAGCTCGTGCCACAATCGATTTATTAAAAGACACGTTTGGTGACCGCCTAATTTCACGTTTTGGACCTGTGAATTGGCCTCCAAGATCTTGTGATTTAACTCCGCTAGACTATTTTCTGTGGGATTATGTAAAGTCATTGGTCTATGCGGAAAAGCCACAAACGCTTGACCATTTGGAAGATAACATTCGCCGTGTTATTGCCGATATAAGGGCACAAATATTGGAAAAAGTCATCGAAAATTGGACGTCTAGATTGGACTACATCCGAGCCAGCCGTCGCAGTCATATGCCAGAAATCATATTTAAAATGTAATGCCACAAGATTATCTTTCGAATAAAAAAATTCATGTCAATCGAATAATACATCGTTGTTTTATTGCAATTTAAAGTTCTATACCTCTAAAAAACACCCTTTACAAGCCTTTTTCGTAAAAGGAGAATATTTTGAAAATTGGTCATTCTATGTTCATTTTTTGCCAAAATATTGTACTAAAATAATTTTTTTACTGTAATACTATTCTTAGAACAATTTTATGTGCATTTTCTGATCTAAGTGACACTAAATATCATAAATATTATCTATCATTACGCTTTTGCAAAATCATGGTTCCGAACGTAGTCGGATACCTTAAAGTTAGCTCTCGTAATTATACCAGTAGAAGAATTAGTTAGCGTACTTTTGGCAAGTCTTGAATATTTCTGTGTATCAGTGTTTCTCAAACTTTCAATAGTGGCGCCCCCTTTTTGATCACAATTTTTATCGCGCCCCCTTTATACATTAATAATGTACTGAATGCAATAATAATGCACTTTGACGCTAAGGCTACAATAAGCGATCTTAATTATAAACCATACAAATTAGTAACATAAGTATTGAAATTTTGTATACTACTTTTAATCAAAAAATAAATAAATAAAACAATAGGATAATTATTTTATTTTTCCTGTCTCTAATTTTTAAATTGAACATATTGCAAAATGCGGTGGCTGCTTAGAAGACAAAATATAGATATCTGCTAAATATAGAAAAATAACTCAGAGGGTCAATTTCTAATCATAAGCATTCCTTATAAAAACTTTGCTTTGCAAGACAAGCCCATGGTAGTCGTTAATACTTATTAAACTTGTTCTTAATTTAGTATTAATTAATTAGTTATAAAATTCTCTGTGCAGCACTGATACATTAAAAGTATACCGGCCGAAGTATCCGCTCTTTGCTGGAGTTCATTTATAAGAAAATAAATCATTCTTGATATAATAGCTGTATTGCAAGGTGAGTAAAGCCAAGTGCGCAACAATGTTTACAAAAATGTAAAATGTTTTTTTTTAAATAATTGCTCAAATTATAATTATTTTTAAGCGAATTTTAATTTTAAGCCTCACAGAATTAGCATTTATAATTGATGTTAAATAATGAACAATACAGGCGCGCACTCGATACGGTCGAGCGGGGTTATTGAGTCACCCCAATCCTTTTTTTATAATTATTTTATTGTACACGATACAAATCGTTATTCCTGTGAATAATTTAATTAAGAGAAAGTTTACTTACCAACTTTCAAGGACTTTTCAATTTTTCTTTCGTAACAAATAAACAGTTTTGGCAGAATTAACAATTTCGTGATCTGTGTGTCACGCGCGACCACTTCCGGGTAAAAACTGTATTTATTATGATAATATGTATGTTACTGCTAAAAACAATTGTTATGCTTTATATGTTTGAAAATACTCATTTTGGTCTAAGTCTTCTCCAAGTAATCCATCAAAGTGTGTGTGTGTGTGCTCCCCGTGGTTTTCCGAATATCATACAACTTTTTTGCATGGAAAAAAGCGCAACAGAGAAATACCTTACTTACAACTTCCTTAAATTAGAAGTAAACACATAATAGAGGGCCATAACTAACTGTACCAATAGCTTAGAAGGTCAAACAAATTACATCTATAATGTGCAGTACTTCAAAAATAATGACAGTGATGAATTTTTTATGTTCTCAAATTTCTTCGATTCTGATTCTGGGATCTGCTTTTTCTCTGAAAGAGTAGAATGTTAGTTTTAAAAAATAAAACGTAATAAAAACTCTCTCATAATGGGATTACAGCAAATTAAATAAAATATTTTTTATTTGGTTATAGGATCAAAGATAGCTAATTAAGTATTGAAGAAGTTTTTTTTTTTGATGACTTAATATTGTCTATAACTTATATCAGAGTAAAAGTTCATGTATTTTTTATTGTGACTGACAGTATTTTGTTTTCATTCATTCCAGTAAATTAATTATTTTTTAAATCTTTTATTTTTTCGATATGCTCGCGCCCCCCTCGTAAGGTTATCGCACCCTCCCAGGGGGCGCGCCCCACAGTTTGAGAAACACTCTTGTATATAATTACCAACTGCTGATCTTCAGACTGTCACCCCAAAATGTCTTGGTGGTTCACCGGTCGATCGCATTCAACGTAATGGCCACCCCGGAACTACGCCATTAACTGCTTAGCTATTGTTTACTAAAATTTTTTCATGTATATATTCCATCATGAGAATTTTTTTCTATTCGTATAACTCTTTCTTGGAGCTTCAAGTGTTTTAGATTGTATTTTCACAAAATGCATGAATAAATATAATGTTGATTTTCTAAAACCAGTTAGTTAAGGCTAATTTCTTCTTTTATTATATCTAAATAATCCAACGTAAAAACTAGAAATCGGGATACTTCAAGTGTGTCATTTCGTTTCGTATGGTACGCTTAAAATTGATCTCAATAAAACAAATATTTATGTAAGTCTCACTTATTTAATGTGAAATGGTAAAACACTCTAGCTATAATATTCCCTTCGAATAAATTATAAAATCATCCACAACGCTATGCATATTTAAACCGAATAGTTTTTGATATTTTAGATATTAACAAAATTCATGCCTTTTTATGTATTTTATATAAACATGCTCTCTTTTCCGAAATGTGCTATGTACTTATTGAGGAAATAGTTACTTGTGACAAAAATTGATCCTCGACAATTATGAAGATTAATTTTAAAGATAGATTCAAGTGTTTAACGAGCTATTTTTTTATCTTAATACTTATTATTTGAGAAATAAAAGATGAACTAAATTTTATTCCATCTTATATTTTTATATCACTATATAGATTATTATCGCCATGTTAGACAATAGATAATTGTCTGTCCAATGGTTCTATTTTTCATCAAGAAACTCATATTAGAGTTTGATGTCTCTCCCGATCAATTAACCAAGTACAAGACAGAACTGAACAAAGTATCCAAAACAATAATACTCATTGTCTTGTCAGTACACGTAAACTCTACTCGAATAATAGGTAATGATTCTTCCACAATGTAAGATAAAAAAATATTAATACACCTTCTATATAATAACACTGTGTTATTTATACAGAGGTTATTTTTTTTAATCCAGCAATTTGGAATTATATCCTAGTACTAGTTCAGAACAAATAAAAACGTAAAAAATATATTTGAAATTATTTTTTGAGAAGCATGTATATGTAGAGTAATTTTTTTCCAGAAAAATAAAATCATAACATTAAAATGTCTGAAATTAAACATAAATTTGGGTGACTCACGACGTGTTACATGGAAAAATATATTGGTTGGAGCTTATCTACGAGGAAAACATTTGTATATTGACTAAGAGAAACATTTTTTTAAGAAAATAATTTCAAAATGTAATATTACTTAAAAGATGCCAAATTTTCGAAAAAATGAATAAAGATTTATTTTTAGTTAAATGGTTTTAGACTCAAAATATATTTATTTTATTGCATTATACATAACCCCTCAAGGGGCTCACCTTCTTTAGGTGAGTACGGGTGTCACAATCCGAAGGTACCCTAGTGATCTTTTCCTTTTCCCAAAGGGTTTACTATCTTTGTTAAACGCGGGTGTAATGACCCCGGGGTACCCTAATGATCCTTCTCTATTTTAGATCCTTCTTCTTGTCATTCAATTTATCCTTTCTGTCTTTTCCCGTCTAGATCACATATTATATAAACGAATGTGTGGCACAGTATAGCCAAACATGGCTCTTGCGCCAAAAAAATCAACACTCACTCACGCAATATACATAACAAAAGTTATTATTCCTAATAGGTGAGTAGTACAATGCAACATTTCATAGCCCAGTTCTTTTTCCCCGAGCCTTCGAATCAGTTTGGTTCAAGTTTCTTTCTGCCTTCCTCTTTATCGTGTACCGTAGTTTCAACAGAAAGTTTCTTAAAAATATAATACTAAAGAAGCTGTTAACTGTAACTGGTGTTTTCTTGTAACTATTTAGTAGGTGTCCATTCATCGCTATAAATATTAAAAAGTACCAAAATGCTTGCTTCATTGATAAAAGTTACTTTAATTTTTTACTATAATAAAGCTCAAATGCCAAAACTTCACTCCCCTTGTGTCGGTACTTAACATAAAAATTAAATTTTTATTTTATTTTCTCCTTAAGACTAGTTAATGATATATATTTTGTATTATATTATAAAATCGAGATTCCGTAAACAGAAAATCATTTTTTAGCTGGCAACAACTGATCCTGATATGGATGACACACCTAAAGTAATATGCAATATTATTGGTTACGTTGGGCCATTACCTTGTGACGGGGCTTTCATTACGATTTCATCTAACTGTCCTCTTGGGTTCTTTGGGGCCAAAATGGCAGTTCTTTCCAACCAACTCAAGAAGAGGAAATGTAAATGAGGAATCTTATATATATTCGAAGTTAGCATTCACGCTATGTCTATGCCTATGTCCAGAAGTGATTGCTATATGGGAAGTGAAGTCACTAAGTAGACAGGTAGCTTTAAAGTGATTTGAGATAAAGTTTAGAAGAATCCTAAGTCAGGGAATTAGCCTAGCCGTGCCGGTACATACGAATCAAAAGTGGGTCTGAGACCAAAAGGCACCATAGTCGGATTAAAGCCACAACAGAAGTGATAAAAACGTAGCTGTTTACTTATATAGCGATAAGCGAATTTATATAAGCTATAAGGAAAGTGCGTATATTAGTGAGATGGGAAATAATCTGTAAAGTTAGATTCAGTGGTCAATTGCGCGAATATTTGGTAATACGTGTTGCGTCTTCTCATTTTGGATCAGCCTCCTTAGATTATTATTGTTGTGCATTGTGTTTAAACTAAGATTATAATAAACAGATCTTAGTATGAGTAATCTGTGAGTGGTTCTCAGGTCACATAGATATTGAAGAACCGGTGTCCCCATGGGTGGGGGCTTCATAACTTTAGAGCTGCTGAAATATTTTTGAAAACATTTACTGAATATATTAAATTTCAATAAATTTTAGTTATTTCAAGTTATTTTTATTCTTTGGATTATTGAGAACAAAAGTTAGCATATAACTAAAAATGTGATTCTTTATTGAACTTTAATAATTATTTCGGTAGCTAAGCGCTCAAACAAATAGGAAAATTCTGTACATAATAAGTTTGACATTTTAAGAAAAAGAAACTGGAAATATATCAGTCCTAAATGCGTATGATTTTATTATACACATATAACAAGTGGTTATAATCAAAGTTACACTTTTCAGAGGCCTGTAGAACTGGTTTTGCTTATCGGAGTTTGATGAAACTTGGGATATATGCTATATGGACCGTGGGGAAAAGGTTTCTGCGATAAAAAAAACCTTTCAAATTTTGACCACCTGGAGAAATGTGGTGCCCAAATGATATGTTAGAATCGTTAAATTTACTCTACAACAGGGGTGGGCAGACTTTTACATGGCACGGTCTACTTCTAATTTTTTTCAATGTGTTGCGGCCCACCTTGTGACGTAGTTGTGATGAGCAAAAACAAGTTCCATAATATTTGTATTATAAAAATAATAAATGCAGACTTTGTGTACTTACCTACATAACTACAGGAGAAAAGCTTACTGTTTTAAAACCACGTTTGAAGTAAAACGCACAAAATACAAATGTAATATAATTATACCCATAAGTTTAATAATGTCAACTAATGCATTTTCAAATAATTCACAATACATCAGAAAATAAATAATTTTCACTTAAAATTAGTTCTCGCAGCTATAGTATTAGTAGAAGACTTCCGCTTCCTATTACCCGCCCTAATCTTGAATACCTCGATATATAATTACCAACTGATAATCTTGCACGGGATTCTAAGTGGTCGTCTGTTCAAAATGTAGATTCACAGAGATAGGTAGAACGAAAGAGTGATATTAAATGAATTGTAGCTTTTTTAAAATTGGGATACTTTACTTTGATTATTAGATTCCAAAAGTTATTCTTGACAAATTACGTCCTTTTGAAGGAGAAAAGAAGCTTCGCTTTCCTCAAGAGATAAAGAGAGCATGAAACATATTTTTAGTTATATTTTTCACATCAACATTGCCAAATGGGTTAACCCATGAGTGCAACTTTTGATTCCAGTCTAGTCAATTTTTGTAAGCGTCCGTCAAATTTGGGTTGCAGTTTTATTCACGGTGTCTCTTTTATTCACGGGTGCTTCCATTATCTTGATAATCACCTGTGTTTCTTTTAGTATGCGCGTCTAACCCTTTATGTGAACACGGTCACCCCTGAATGTCTTGGAAGTCCACTGGTCGATCGCGATCGATTTAATGCCCACTCCGACTCTACAAAATATGCTTAATATGTGTTCCATTAACATCTATTACGTATTGAAAGCGCTTTATAGCGTTTTCATGGGTAGCGCGAATTAACTCACGAGGGATTTCATCCACATGACGTTTAATCCTAGCTTTAAAATCAAGTAAAGTCCTAATTTCTCCGCTACAAACACGGTCTCTTAGAAATCCCCACAACCAGAAATCGCAGGGATTTTTGTCGGGTGGACAAGAAGGTCATGCATCCGGAAAATGTCAGGATGTTACACGATTATCTCCAAAGTTAGCACTAGGCAGTGTTCTAACATGACGCCCAATGTGAGGAGTTGCTCCATCTTGCATAAAGATACGGGTTTGCAAACATTGTCGTTCGTGTAAAGCAGGAATGACCTGTTGTTGAAGAAGTTAACTGTACGGTGACTCGTGACAATGCATCTTTTAGAACCTCGTGGAGCGAGAGTTTCAAAGAAATTCCCCTCATCTTTCTCAAATTAATCCTCGATACGGGGCCTTTTCGCAGATCCTTTAAACGAAGATATTCATACAGAGCAGCTAAGTTGTTGCTGCCGTTCTGATAAAAAAGTTTTACCATTAAAAAGGATCTTTTTTGTAAGGGCATTACTAACGATTAAAAACGCACACTGAATAATTCTCTGGCAATGGCAGCAAGTTTATATATAGGTTTTACCAACTTACATTGGGAATATACGATAAATGGGAGGTTCCCAACTTGCATTGGGAATATTCGACCACCTGGTGGTCAAAATTTGTATATTTTTTTATTGCAGAAAACTTTTCCCCATGGTCCATATAGAATATATTTGACGTTTCATCAAAATCAGTTAACCAGAACAGGTTCTACAGGCCTCTGAAAAGTGTAACTTTAATTATAACTACATAGTATTAGAGTATGTATAAAAATGGTTTAAGATTGCATGTTAAAAATAAGAGCATAGAAAATACTTTTATAGACAAATATATGTCTAAGAAAAATTCATTTAAAGTTTAAAAAGGTTTAATTTTGAGACAAGCAATACTAAGAAAATTTCATTCGCACGCGCGCGTATGGTACTGCGTAAACAGAATGTCTAACATAATTAAAACTGCATACTATAAAAATAGAGATTCTCAGATATTATTTAAATATACTTTTAAAAATGACTCACATTGATTTACTTTCAGAAGCAAACAGTTTTCAATTTCTTGCAAGGGTACTTTTCAGTCCAGAGGCTTCAGTAAAAGAAATGTGATTCCAGTCATTCAATCTAAGCAACAGTTAACAAATATATAACTTTTTGTTTATTTTCTTTAAATGGCAGGCCTTTTTTTAGGACTTGGAGAATCAATATGTTCGCAAATGAGCTTTTAGAATATTTCTTTTCCTGTGAACACATCTGTACTAGGTAAAATGGAATAACTTTTCGTCCCTTCCCCCCCTTTTTTATTTCAGTAAACAGAGAACAGGAATAAAAAAGAGATATTCTAACGAGCAAATTTTTATTTTCATTCAAGAAATTTCCAAATAGCTCTATCCAAACACGAAATCCCATTCTAATGCAAATTTCCGTTATGCCATTTCACACTTGAAAAGATTCTTACAATAGAGTCATCTAGATTTTAGGAGGGAAAAAACTCTTTTCTGAATCTATTTTTTTTTAAGAAAAAGGATCAAATAGTTCTTTTTTTTTGCTGAATTTCCGCAGGGAGTAATTGTATTAAATAAGGACATTCACAAGTCAATCGACTTACCAACAATTAAACAGCGCTCATTAAAAAAAAACTAAGTTTTGAAAACACTATCTTCACCGCCTCAACCCTCCCTTAAAATATTATGCTTGCTAAAATAATCGAGATTTATTTTTTTAAAAATCTAACCGATGCAAAGAACCGGTATTTCAGATAGCTCATTAGGGATAATTTTTAATTAGAATTTTCTCTATTTAATTGCTTGCATGTTTTTTTCTAAAACCATTATGTGATCTCTCACGTTCAAATTATTTATAGGCAGTTAATAGTTTAAGCAGGAGAGTAGCTACTACCATATCAGCAATATCAATGCTATAGAGGACCCAACATATGTAAGTAAAAAACCGTAAAAATCTTATCAATAGTTCCCTTGACAAAGCTCTCCTTTCCGAAAAGGTGTCCCCAATTAAGTTATATACAGGGCCCATTCAGAACCATTTATGCCATGGAGTTTAAGGATTAAAATATGTTATTGTTTTTATATTAATGTGAGAATCATTTGTGAGTGTGAGGGTATATTTATTGTTACAATAGCTTATATAGACCTTTTAACATTTGTTATTTTCTTTTAAGGGGACTTGGTACCCTTTGACCAAATTTCTTTATTTACGCATTTAAAAATTATATTTTGGCATTTTATACAATGTTTCTATTCAAGAAAATGGTACCAGTTGAAAATTTTCATATATTATTCACACAATTTTAAAAATTAAAACTTTTTGAAGAAAATTGGGAAAATTTTAAAATTCTACTCCTTTTGTAAAAATTAATTTTTTGACCTGAATTTTTTTATAATATTCTTATGGATGTTCTAAACAACTTTAGGGATCGATTTTAGAATAACTTTATTCCTTTTTGAGAAAAAAAAATAAAATGTTGATATGCAGGCTAAAAATCAATGAAAAAGCCAACATGTCTTACATTTTATTTTTTTTTAAAAAAGTATTCAGTTTATAGCAAACCGGATCCCTAATTTTATTACATGCTTTATTTTTAACACGCAAGAAAAAAATGGAAGTGATTGGTAAATAATTGTCGAAGGAGTAGCATTTTGAATGCACTAAGGTTTCGAAAAACACAAACTGAGAAAAACCACTTTAAAGTTTATAATTCTGAAAAAATAATTATAATAAGCTTAAATAAACTTAAAATACCATTTTAAGATATTAGTAATACATTTTCCTTTAAAATAATTGCATTTTCATATTTTTTCAACCCACACATTTTTATAAATGATCAACTTTTAGAGAGTACTAATTGCACAAGAAAATTCAAGAAACACTTTTTTAAAAAAAAATTCTGTCACGACAGAAAGTTTAGCTGTTTTTCTTCTTATAATATTAAAGTATTACATTTGTATGAAAGATATATCAGGAATAAGAACTGAAATTATAAAATTATTAATATAAAATGCCTTAACTTAAAAATTTTACATGCGCACATTTCACAAAGAAAAAAAATGATTGTATGTATTGCCTCGGAAATATTCTGCTTTATATATTGCACATTCTTTTTTTAATGTTATTATTTCTCTTTATAAATTAGATTTCTTTTTTCAAAACGCTTTTTTTAGCTTTTTTTCCCAAAAAGGGGGCGTGGCTTAATTGCCTAATTTGTTTTCAAATGAAGTTTTATTCAACTTCTAACTTTCCGACATGCACAAGTGATATATCAATCGAAAGATAATAATGCAAAGTATAAGATTAAATGAAAATAAAAAAAAAAGGTAGGTCTGTGATTTTTGAGGTACCAAGTCCCCTTAAGAAAAAAATAAACATCTAAATCTAAAACATTACGTTGTAGTAATCGCTATGTTGTTGCAAAATATTAAAAAAACTGAATTAATACTCTTGATCGAAATATGCTCTTGCAGAATGCTTTCATGGAGGCAGTTTAGTATTCTCTACTAGGCACAACTTTCAATTTTTCCACGATGCCTTTTAGATTATGTAAAAGAGGGAAATCTCTCTCTTAGTATTAAATTAGAGATTCCAGCGAACATCCTAGAGCAGGGATGGCGATCCTTTTTGGATCAACGTGCAATTTTTTTCTTTAAGAAATGTTTAGAGAGGTACAGACGTGCCGTCAAAAATTTTTGACTTGTGACTATTGAGAAAGTAATAAAACTAAATACTAACAACTCAAAACTCTTCATTTACAACGAAAACATACATTTTGCACTGTATATTAGTAAATGATTTTTTTATACATGTCATTCAAATTAAAGTAACATTAGTATGACTTTTGTTGCGGCAGATTAGATGACAAATAACCTGTATTAGGATTGCAGATTTTGCTTTAAGCAGAATGCAAGTTGCATTGGAGTCATAAAACAAACGGTTTCTTAATGAGTCCTTAAAGTTATTTATCCTTGAAAATAATGACTCGCAAGCATAGGTAGATGAAAATATAATTAAAATAGCATGATACACAGTTTCTTCAAACAGCTAAATGTACCTGGGATCGAATTCCATGTTTCCAAATTTTCATTACTCATTTTTACTTATATTGCTTTATAATATTTCTATTTCAATCAATTCCAACTTTCTCCTTTTTTTCAACAATTTTTTGAATCCATATTGAACTAGACTGGAAATCAATCAGTTGCGTTTCAAATTTTTCAATTTGCAACTAATTGAATCGGGACGAATTCAGTTTATTAAATGAAGTCACACGAGGGTACTTAAAATCTTGACCGTTTCCGATAATTCTTTGAACTGAGAAAATCTGGCTGAAACCTGCGACCGATCATTGGTGTTTGTTCGTAATACTTAATAGTGAACTTTGTTATTTTGAATTAAAATACAGACCATTTTGATCGGTGTTGTGCCCAAAATATTGTGTCACATGCCATCAATGTCACGCGTACCAATGGTTCGCCATCCCTTTGTTAGACAGATGTCGTAACCACAGCTATAACTATGTTTTAGTTTTCATTGCACAGGGGTGCAAAAGTTATGTAAATAAATTTTAACGTGGAATTTGTATTAATTACAATCCACTTAATTTATTTTTTACTTTGATTACATTAAAATTAGTCTGACACAATAAAAACTGGACGTCGATTTAATTATGACAGCCATTAATAAATATCTTAAGTAACAAATTCAAAACCATCATATTCTTAGACCTAATAAGTTTTATGTAATTAATGTGTAAATTACTTATATAAGATGCTGTTTGTAATTTACTAATGATTATTATTTACTATTTCAATTGGGTTATTATTTCTTATTTTGCTTCGTCTTATTTCAAAGTACGCTCTTTTAACTGTACAAAGTGCTTGCCTATGTACTTTTAACTCATTCTATAGATTGTTTTGTTCATTCTAGAAGTCTTAAGACTGTAATTAGTCCGGATTAATGAGACTCTAGTGTAATATGTATTTCATTTTTCCGTCTCGAATGCATTATTTAGATTATGTACATCAGTTCAAAACTATTTAAACTACTTTTCAAAATAATAAAGTTATCTTGGGCACATTTGTACTTTCCTAATCTTATACGAAATCAACCTGGCACGTTATAAATTGTGTATTTGCATATTCACAGCATAGGGGCGAACATCCATGCGAACTAAGAAAATATAAAACACTTTGTACAAGATTTTTCTTTACTCTATTTATATCTTTTATTGAATTGATTTTTCTGTAGTGGTCTTTATCAAACTAATAATCATACAAATTAATGAGACTCCATGACATCATACAGCATTTCAAATTGATAATATGTCATATAATGAGGACTATATATATAATAAAATTTTTCATTAAAATTTGAATGCAATACATTTTTTGCAATAGTCTATTAATACCATAACATTTAAGTTATAAACCCAAGTTGCAAGTTAATATTTCTCGATTAATTTCAGTTCTAATGCTATAATGAAATATTTCATTTTAACAGTCACATTGTATGTATTAAACAACAAATATTTATAAAGAGTATTGAGATTATCATATTTCAGTTTTAAAGGAGGTAAATATTTCATATATAATAAAACACTTTTATTTATATAACATGAAATTGTTTGCATTTGAATGTATTGAATACAAAGCTCGAACACGATATCAAATAAAGTTATAAACATAGGATAAAATATTTCTAATGGTATTTAAATTAAAATATTTATTTAAGAAAAATAATTTTTTGACAATTAGTTTAAATTTAATTGTTAATTATCCTAGATTATTTCAACTGAAGTATTTAATTTATGATGCAAAACTTTAAAAGTGCTAATAAAATCAATATTTGGATACAACTTCTGTAGAATAACGAAAAAAAGAATGAAAAACCCTAAATATGGAAAAAATACACATCTGTATAAAAATTGGTCACGCATACTTTTTAAGGTCCTTTCCCCCTCCCCCATTAAAATATATTTTGATTCCTACCAAAACATTTTTAGGTAAAAAATAACTCTAAATTTTAAAATCATTTTAATCAAAAACACTAATATATTTATTATTTTTGATTTTATACAGGTAGTCCAGAAACTCCCTGTTAAAAAAAGAAAGCTTGTATCAGTGTAAACATGCGTTAGAAGATAACTTCTTTGGCTTTCATGTATTGAATTGTATAATAAAGTTTTATTTTGAAGTAATCTTATATATAATTAACAAATTTATTATTATCATTATTATTTCAAACTGTATTTAAAGAAATAATTAGGATGGAAAAGGTATAAGTATAGCAAAATTTTAATTTTCAATACATAATACTAAAAAAATTATTGTATGTATTTTGAGAAAAGTATCATCATTATTTATCTATTTCCATTTTGCTTATGGGTGCTTCAGTACATACTTTTGTTATCAAAGGCTTGTGCTAACTAAAGTAAGAAATATAGGTTTTGAACTCAATATCGCTTAAGTATCTCGAAAAGACTGCATCAATCGTAGTATTTGATTTTGTCGTTGATATTATTCTGTTGTTTTGTAGAGATAAGGTGAAATTGTCATTTAAAAATTCAATCAATTGTAGAGATTTGTCTAAAGCAAAACTGACATTAAAATCTCCACTTAAAATCATAGTTATTTTATCATAATTTTTATTAAATAAAGCAGAACCTCTTGATGTGTATGGTAATAATTACCGATGAAGGTACTCGATAATGTCATCCAACTTTTTGTTCGGAGTAGTATAGACTGCTACAATTATAATTTTTTGTCCATTATCTATTACGCATTCAGCCAAGCACAAGTCTCCCACTGAAGATTGTATGGTACCATAAATAACGGATTGACTGACAGAACATTCCATGGATGGAGTTATAATGTTTACAGCATCGCTAGAATTTTGATATATCGCAACTCCTCCTGCTCTCGTATTTGGTCGTTTATTTACAATGTAGTTGAAATTTGGAATAGATATATCACTTTCACTGCAGAGGCAAGTTTCTGAGAAAACTAAAATATTTATTACTGAATTAAACTTAAATGTTTACTACTATGTTATTACTGAATCTTGTAAGTCTACAGCGTGAGCTGTAAGACTTTGGCAATTAAAAGTTAAAATCGATAAACCTTGTCTGTTAGTTATGAAATTAATCAAATCTTCATTGATAGTTTGTAGTTTGTTCAATGAAAGTCGTTGAAACTCCTCTTGCAAATCAATTGTTGATGACGATCGTCTTCGACAATGGTAAAATGATTAATCATTATTTTTTGTCGTAATATATAATCCTTCAATACTCGTTACACGTGATAAAGCAACGTATAATAATGACCGAGAGTGACGTCGATCGTATTCGTAAACAATTTCTGAGTATGTGTTGCCTTGAGATTTATGAATTGTAGTAGCACATGCACACACCAACGGAACGTGCGTACACTTATGCATACATT
The DNA here is from genome assembly GCA_019973935.1 of Trichonephila clavipes. Classification (NCBI taxonomy): domain Eukaryota; kingdom Metazoa; phylum Arthropoda; class Arachnida; order Araneae; family Nephilidae; genus Trichonephila; species Trichonephila clavipes. Next base: position 307,618 of record BMAU01000645.1, on the reverse strand, counting down.
TGTAAGGAATTGTTTAAAAAAGTTTAAATCAGGAAAAAATATGAAATTTAAAAAAAAATCAAAACACATGGAACGTTTTTAAATTTTTTAAAAACTATACTCATTTTTTTCTCACCAATTTCTTTATATGATTTTAGTTCTAAGTTACATAGAGCCAGTAAAAATTTGGGGCATGTTTGTAAAAAATTTTACTGCCCACTATAGTCTTAAAATACAAATTAATGAAGCCCTATGTAACATTTTCACAACAATCAAATTAATTACACCAAATCATATATATGATTTAAAAACTCACTTCTTAAACTGGATTTAGAAATTCCATTCGATTGAAAATTTAGTAAACACAATATTTTATTGCCAAACTATTGGAAGAAGTGTTGTGTTGCCACTAAATTTTAAAACAATAGATTGTTTGTATTATTTCCTTAAAAGATTTTTAAAACTGTATATGCAAGAAACTCTCCTTAAACTAATTTTGACAGATTTTGAACCATTTAAATGCCTCCTTCGGGTAGATTAAAGACTCACTTCTCATTTTTTTTAAATCATAAAATTGATTATAATTTGAATTCTAGGTAACGTAAAAACAAAACAAAGTATGTATCGCAAAGCTAAAAGAGAAAAGGCTTGTTAAAGCTGCTGTTGAATGAGGAGAAGGAGGTGGGTGCTAGCTCAGGACTAATAGATGAAAAACACAAAATAAATTTTAAAAGCCGTAATTTTTAATCTATTTTTTCAATCTTTGAACAGATTACGGATAATACTATTCTACATATGGAAAAAAAAGTTTCGTTAGATTATTTTTATAAATAATGAAGTTATTAAATATTTAATTAAAATTTTGAGTAATTTTTGAAAAATCGCAAAAAAAAAGATTCCGTCATTTTATTTTATTTTTTTATGACAGATTCTAAAAGAGAAAGGCATGAATTTGTTTAGAATAAAATATCAATTCATTAACTCGAAAGGAAACTTAAAGGGAATGATTTAGAAACCATTTTTATAAAAGCGTATAAATTTTGACTTATTTTAAAAGAAAAAAAACCGTAAAAAATAGAAAATATCATTATTTTGTTACAAAAAATATACCATATCGTGGCGAAAAGAATGATCTTTCCGATTCTGTAATTATTTTTTGTCTGAGATAGATAGTATGAGTTATATGGGGTTTTTTAAAACGAGGGAAAAATTTGGAACTTCATTCATTTCTACCTTACGTTCATCGCTAACCGTAACTGGTAACAGAAATTTCTCCCTACCGTGCCATAAGAAGTTAACTTCAAAAACTTGGAGGATAGGTAGAGAATATGGATAGCAATATTAATAGAAAACAATTTTTTTTTTTTAATATAGAAAAAAATATTTTAAGTCAATTCCTACTTAGATGAACAAAGAAAAATTTTATTTTAGCTACATTTTATTAAATAGTTACAATTAATATAAATATGTATATACATATGATAGAATCACAACACTAAGTGGTATTAATTTTCGTTCATTATTATTAAAGCATCGTATTGTCATCCAAAATAATCATGTATATAAAATTTCAGTTCAACTGAAGTCTTTAAAACGTGAGAAAAATAATCTCTTAAAGTTTTAAACGAAGTCACTAAAACTGAAACCAACGTGGCTGTATCCGTAATTCTTTAAATAATTAGTTTCAGTCAATTAATTTTAATTAATTATAATTAAATTATAGTATTTTTATCAAAAACAATAGTTTATAGAAAATTTAAGCTCAAATGAGCGCTTTTTCATATTTTGACCCATATCGCCAAAAGGGTTACTAATTAACCAAAAATAATGCCAACGTGGCTGTATTTGTAATTCTTTGAATAATTAGTTTTAATCACTTAATTTTTTTAATTATCATTAAAGTATCGTATTGTCATCCAAAATAATCATTGATATAAAATTTCAGCTCAATTGACCGCTTTAAAATGCATTTTATTAACGGTTGAAAATTCCACGAAGATAAATAAGTAAATACTCGTATATAGAGAGTGTGAGCTAATAGTGGGAATATAATGATATGAGGTTAATGCCCCCTCCCCCGTGAGATAAAGGAACATAAAATCCCTGAAAAGGCTTGAAACAATGTTACATGTTTCATCACTAAAAAAGAACAACTATAATTACTCGAATACTCTAAAGGAATTACTCTAAAGGAAGAATTAAAAAATTTTCCCACTAACATTGATGAAAACACTACATCTAAGATGCATGGATTGCAAGTCAATTGGAATCATACAAGAAAATTGTGGTTCTTTGCAAAGAAAATTGTTTCAAATCAGTTTAAATGAAATATTTTTATAATTAAAAATTCATTGAAAACATTTTTTTTTCATATGAATTCCGTTTTTGAAATACATATCCCACAAACCTTTCTATTACATTTAGCACAAAGGTTTTTATATTTATTTCTATTGCATGATTCTTGAACTCTACAATTCTTCAGTACAACAGTCGTATAAATTTTTATCATTGGAATAGAAATTTCTCATTTTCCTCTCTATATTTACTTCTTAGCACATCAGCTAATTGGAAAAAAAATCTTTTTTTCATAAATATTTACTTGAGTGGCTTCTTTTCGTCCATTGTTTCCAATTAAGTCCCACCAGCAGATTTTTAGGCTGAATTTTCGTTATCAGATGTATCCATAGTGTTTAAATTCCTTCCGGTTTTAAAATCAGAAATATTTACTGTGGCTGATTTTTGCTAGTAGCTATATAATGAAAATCTTCATCTTCAGTGCTTCAAAATTCAATTTTACTGACTTCCTCCTCTGATTAAATTTCGTTATCCCATTGGTCTATATCATTGCATCCGATTCATTATCTGATTGGTCTTTTTGTATTTTGATTGGTTATTCCAATAAAAGAAATTTTTCTTGTAAAAAACGAATTTTTAGAAATTATAATTTATAAATTATTTTACTAAAAATGCACTGATCTCACGCAATGTATAAATCAAAAGGATAACTGAAGTGGGTAATAATCCAGCGGAGTAGTGAAAAAAAGGATAACACAAATAATATGTGTGAGGCATGCAAAATGAGAAAAGAAGCAAATCATGTGCAAGTTGATTATTGCCCAGGCCTGATTTGAACATAAATTTCATGTATTATGCGATTAACTGTTAAATAATTCTATCAGTCAAATTGGCTCTCAATCATAAAAATAGGTATACCACCTTCGATAATGCGAAATTAAGGGGTCTGTGGGGAAGAGGAATCAACATTTACACACATTTCATTACTTTACTAAAAACCAACGTCTTGTCATTTACTTTCTGCTTGTAACTAAGCTATTATCATCTACCAATTCAAATTTGTTTAATACAATACTGTATTACTATAATTTAAAGTTCGAAACATGTCAACGATTAATGTACTTTTCGTAATATTTTATTTCTGAAAGAAAAATAAAACAGAAATGTATGAAAATATGCGGAATTAAATAAAAGCAGAAATTTCAAATTTGTAAATAAAAATTAGTCCTAATAATATAGGTTGTAGGATTATTGATACAATTATTTATTAAATAAGATACTTTTTATGAACGCGAAAGTATCATGAAATTATGTTATATATGAAGCATTAAAAATTTACACATAATCAGATGTGAATATATATATATATATATATATATATATATATATATATATATATATATATATATATATATATATATATATATACATCTGATTATGCCTAATGACTCAAATTTTTCAACAATACACACACACACACATATATATATATATATATATATATATGTGTGTGTGTATGTGTGATATTAAGGATTTGAAATTACATAGTAATATTAAAGATAAAAGAAATGCCTTTAATTTTAACATTCTTAAAGTGCCTTACTGAAATTCAAATTTATCAATATCTATATATAGAAATACTATTTTTAACTATATTTATCGTAATAATATTTTAGTTAGTGATAAAGCTAATATTTATTTAAACATTAATAACTTTATCAAAAAATGTATAGGACATGGATATCCTGCTAAATTTCTTTACAATTATATTTCTAATAGTTCTTAATGTTATACAATTGGTATTAATAACTTATTGAAATTATGGATTTTTTAAAACTAATTATACAATTATTAAATAGATGGCGCCACTTGTTTAATATTTGAATAATATTTAAATATTCCTAGGGTTCATTTATATTTTACGATAATATTTATATCAATATATATTTATGATTTTTTAAAAGTTCATATATATATATATATATAAACTTTATATTAATCTATCATATATTAACTTTATGCGGAACTGCTTTCCCTGTCTTGTATTTGGCGGGAATCATAACCAGTTGATATATTCCCAAAGTAAGTCTTACTATCTACGTTTTGCATTGCATTTAAATGTATAATGTGAATACTTGTAGGCTACAATTTTATAATTATATTTTATTAGTTTAGTGATTTTATTATAATGTTTAATTTCCTCCAATTGTTTCTTTACTTTCCTCTTGGTACATAGTATGAAAAACTACAGGTGAAGGTTGGCTAGCCCTAAAACTCGTTTAAACCTGCAATCTTGGTTCCTAAGGCCAAGAGTTTGTTATAGTACTATTGTGCCTATTTCTTCCTATTTAGTAAAGTTATCTTAGGTTCCAACTATGTGTGTATTTTTATGTTTTGGATTATATATATACATACACACACATATATATATAAAAAGTGTTTTTTTTCAGGTATAGAAGTTTAAGTTGTCATTACTTTCCAAGATGGCGACTGATTTAACAGCTGTCAAGTGATTTATTCTCAGTTTGGTTTGGCAATTCATCAAAACGAGCATCAAGCAAGGCGTAGATTCGTCGAATGGGCACACAACGAGATTGCCGTTGTTCCCGATTTTCATAAGCGAATTTTGTTTAGCGATGAAGCGCACTTCTGGTTGAATGGCTACGTCAACAAACAAAACTGCCGCATTTGGAGTGAAGCTAATCCACAAGTGTATGTCGAAACACCGTTACATCCAGAAAAACTGACTGTTTGGTGCGCTTTATGGGTTGGTGGAATCCTTCTTCAAAAACGATGAAGGCCACAACGTTACAGTCAATGGTGATCGGTATAGAGCCATGATTACTAACTTTTTCATTCCTGAATTGAACAATCATGATGTACAGGAGCTGTGGTTCCGACAAGACGGCGCAACATGTCACACAGCTCGTGCCACAATCGATTTATTGAAAGACACGTTTGGTGACCGCCTAATTTCACGTTTTGGACCTGTGAATTGGCCTCCAAGATCTTGTGATTTAACACCGCTAGACTATTTTCTGTGGAGCTATGTAAGGTCATTGGTCTATGCCACAAACGCTTGACCATTTGGAAGACAACATTCGCCGTGTCATTGCCGATATACGGCCCCAAATGTTGGAAAAAGTCATCGAAAATGGGACGTCCAGATTGGACTACATCCGAGCCAGCCGTGACAGTCATATGCCAGAAATCATATTTAAAATGTAATGCCATAAGATTATCATTCGAAAAAAATTCATGTCAATCGAATAATACATCGTTGTTTTATTGCAATTTAAAGTTCTATACCTCTAAAAAAACACCTTTATATACAAATATATATATATATTGTTAAAAATCTAATGCTTAGAATAATGCTGATTCATTCTTGGTAGCACTGTTTTAAAGGATTTTTTATTTATTATATTTGAAATATTTTGTATGATATTTAAAGAAAATTTTGAGTAAATAAGTTTGAGTTTTAACTTAAAATAATACAGGAAAAGTTGAAAGGAATTATATATATAATACAAGAACAAAAAAAATCTTATTAATTTTAATAAGATATATATATATATATATATATATATATATATATATATATATATATATATATATATATATATATATATATATATATATATATATATATAATCAGTTTCATTTTGTTCGAATAAGAGACTAGTATTTCTGAAATAAGTTTGTTTTTGGTTTTGGAAATTCTAAGAATTTAGTATTGTAAGCAATGAATTCTTTGCTTTAATTGAAATAAATACAGTAGAAGACTATTTTATAATGAAGCTACAGAATATAACGTTTTCTACTTTAGAATAAAATGTATGTGTGTACATTTATAGGTTGAGTAAAATTCATTATTAAGAATTTTTTTTCCTCCGTAACTCAAACTAGAAATTAGTCTTCAATAACCATATAAATAACTTTTTTACGAAATTTTTTATGAACGAAAACTTGAGATTTATCATATTAGTTATTAAAAATGCTACAGTATACCGCATAATAAAATTTATGTTTTCTAAAGCATTCCATAAATGTTTTTGGCTTAATCTTCTTTTGAAAAAAAAGAAGATTAAGAAAAAAATAATTATTGGATACAATTTTTTTTAGATTTCATTACAAATATGATTAATATTTTTGCTATTATCGATAGAGGTATTTTATTTCAATTATGTATTCTTTAGGTGTGAATTACTTTCCTAAGTACCGTAAAATCCGGCGTATAACGCGTACCCATATTTTCAAGTTGTATTTTTTAGTTTGCCGTATATTCGCCATATAACGCACACCCTCTATTTTGGGACGAAACCTGAAATATATGTAATTAAAGCTTTTACGTTTTTAAGTGAATTATTCGATATTTGTTTCAAGCTTTAGAAAAAATAGTATACTTCTATAACTATGTGTCCTTTAAATTCATTTGGAATGTCATTTCTTTTAAATAAACAGCATTTCCATATATGTAGAAGTCAATTTTTTTTCTATAATCATCTGTTTTTTTTAAAGCTCTCATTTTTATACTTGGCGTATAACGCTCATCCGTAAATTTCGATCCAATTTTTTATGTTAAAAGGGCGTGTTATACGCCAGAATTTACGGTATACATCAAGAAATGCTTTTCTGCTCATTTAAAGGAGTTTTTTTTGTGCCAATAGCCATATTACAACGATTCAATAACATTTTTTTACACGACTATATAAGATATGGAATAAAATATATGAATATATTCTCTAATAATGTACACAATGCAATTTAAAACAATCAAGTTTATAATATTTGCAATTCAGCTGAGAAATTAATGTATTCTGGTGGCTTATAGTGTTCTAAGCCTTTAATTATTAAAAATCTTCTACTTTTCATTATGAAACTTGAATGTTTCAATAATCTTTCAACTTTCACGTGTCTTGGAGAAATTTAAATCAATCTCAGATGATGAAATTGTGCTAGTTGTATCAAACACATTATCTCATTCATACGAATTCACAGATGGCGGGAAAGTCTGAGCATTTTTTGTTTAAAGTTTTGGATATCTTGCAATTTTCCTTTACATTGCAAGATTGAATCTTTGACAATTTTTCTCTTATAGTAATATGTGCTACAATCCTTGGCAGAGAAAATTATCTGCAAAAGTTCAGGAAGTTTTCTTTCAAATGTAATCTTTCAATCAGGCAAAAACGTGTCATCTTCAGAATTGATAGATTTTGTTAAAATTATGCATGTTTTTTCTCGGAAGATTTACCATTTAAATAGTCTGAGTGGAAAAAAATATCTATTTAAAGGTATAGTTATATACAAGGTATAAATGCTCGAATTATATATATATATATATATATATATATATATTAGCGTGTATAAATTAGTTAAAATTAACTTATTTTATATTACTTCAGTAAAATTGGAGAAACTTTACAGAAAGGTTTTACTTGCATTTGATAAAAATCAAGTAAAAAATTAATCTTACTTTTTTCTCCACATTATTGATATTTGTTGTTGTTTCTAATCCCAGAGTTTCTAGCAATGCTAAACAATCTCGATGAATCCAAAAAAATTAAGAAATAATTAATATTTGTTATTATAATTGCATTCCAAATCGAGGAATTTTATAATCAGTTCTGAAAAGTCACCCTTTTTCGCCATTCATTAATTTTTAAACTTCTTACATGTATGTTTTTAAAATGGTAATCTGAACATCAAATGTGCTTGAAAGATAAAGTGTGTGTGTTTTAAAATTCTTTTTGTAATTTAAAGTTTTAGAAACTTAGTAAAAGTTTAATAACCTAATTACACTAATATTTTATATTAAAAACAAAATTGTAAAACACACACATTGTCTTGGAAGAACATTTGATGTTCAGATTACCATTTTAAAAACATACATGTAAGAAGTTTAAAAATTAATGAATGGAGGAAAAGGGTGAATTTTCAGAACTGATTATTAATTCCTCGATTTTTGGAATGCAATTATTTAATGTCATCTTTATATCACTTTTATTTTTTATTCCTATAGGATGTCTGTAACTCTATTATAAATAACCTGTGAAACAATCCCAGGAATGTTTGATGATGTTGCATATTGTATTTTGATTACCCCTGCGGTTGGCTGTGAATTGAGGGGTTGGTGTTTCAAAGCCAAGGTAAAGCTTTCGTGACTTTAACTATTATTTTCGACTGTGTGATTTTAAATAGATCTTCGCTTTATCGGAAACTTATTCAAGAAAGTGACTCGTATGGTTATTATTCCAACATACTTATTGGTAGTTTGAATAGGTATTTATTTAAACGAGATGTATGCGTTTATTAATATAAGTACATTTTTAGCATTTTTAAAATAAGGATAATTGTATCAGAATAGCAATTATTATTTTACTGACTAAGTTATTAATTCTTGTATATTATTCACAATTTTTTATTTAACAGAAAACGACTCTACTTATTAATCAATCAAGTATTAAATGTCAAATCTCACAAAATACCGAATTTTTTTTTCATTTTGAGTCGGCATATTTATTACTAAAAATATTAAATATAAACGTTTTGTATCACTGTTTGGAAATTTATATTTTGATTTTAGGTTTATGCTTCAAATTACTAAAAAAATTCTTTAGCTTGATACATATCTGTACATTTAAAATATGACTAAAAATTTCAGTATTCAGTTTGTTTTAATATCTTGAAACCTGTTACTTCTGTAACGTTTAAACTATTAACTGAATATTTAGTGATGTAATGACTACTGACTTTAATATTATTGTATTTACTCGATTCTAAGTCGCACTATTTTTCCAGTGTTAATGCTATTGAAAATCGGGTGTGATTTAGAATCGAAGTCAAAACATTTATCGCATGGAGGAAATTGAATTTTCGTTCCTTTTAAAACAAACCAATGCAGCCATCGATTCTGTCTACTTTCATTGATGACATCCCATTCCGCAGCTTATATCGGGTATTCTTTCTATCCTAAACATCGTTGTCTGCTCGTATTTAGAAAATTTTTTTTTTTGTATACGCTTTCTTTTAATGACCTAAACATCAAATATATTGGTAATAGTATCAAAATGAATTTACTATGACGCAAGTATGAAGAGAGAGACAACTTTATTTGCAGATAAAAACGAAATAAAACAGCTGCCACTGATAATTTTACTCAGATGAAACAAATATACGTCGATGGCGTAATCAAATGATATAATTGTTCAACAGTCTTTAATATTTCTTTTACATTCTTTTTAGCATTCTTTTAAAAATATTGCATAACAACTGCCTTGGATGGCACGGAAGACAACATCGTGTATGAAAATGGTGACGTCTGCACCAATTCCAAAGTCAGCTGTGACAATAGGAGTGACGAATCATTTTCGAAACATTATACTGTCGGTTAGAATAATTGTAGGTTCCTGTATGTATTTGAAAGTTTTTATTACTGATAAAATAAATAAATCATTACGTTCTAATTTTTTTCTCATTTTTAAGTATCAGTTATTGATGGACCTTTTACACAATTCCTTATTTTTTCTGAAAAACGTGTAGAGAATTCAGAGTGCAGCTTAGAATCGGTGGTGGTTTAGATTCGAGTAATTACAGTATATTTATCTTTCTTGGATATTTTTCGTACACAAATCTTCATAAAAAATATCAAATATAAATATATTAATATATATGTAGTAGTGAGCATAAGATTTATTTCGATAAAAAACGGTATTGGAATAAATAATAATTCCGAATATGTATTTCATTTGTATGTCTCAAAAAATATTTATCTCTATTTGCTTCTTTATTTTTTGTAATTCTTTGTTAGTTTGTAAATTCTTATCTAAACAAACAACTTTCTCTGTACCAAAGAAATCTCACGCCCCACCGAGCAAAAGATTGTATCAATAGAAAGTAGCTGTTCTTGATGGTGAGTTGCGAGCTATGTGGCATTCTCTGTCTTCCGAACATCGAAATTGCATTCCCTTTCATTACCAATCTTTTCTTCTGTTAAGTGCCACACTGACACAATGAGTAACTCCCGAGTTTGTTATTTATTTTTTTCCCTTTCGTTTCTTGTCCCGATAGCTGTGCCCTAGACCAAAAAAAAAATTGTTCGATTTTCCAACAATCATCTGTTTTGATGCACTTGTTTTTACTATTGTTCTTTTTATCATATAGTAGTTTTTTATATGTTTTTGTTTAATTTTGCAATAACATAATTCAAAATATTTGTTTCTTTGAAAAAGAAATGATGGGATTCTGCTATAAATGAAACCATGGAGCATGTTGTGATATTTATTTTTGTAGCTTTTCATTAATATATGAGATGCGCAGAATTGTTATTAGATTATTTTTGAAAATGATTTATGGAGGTAATCATTGTGAATATTTTTTAAAGAACGCCTTATTGATTTTGTTGGTGAATGACGTTTTCTCCCTTAAAGAGTTTGAATATTGATATAGTTTATTATTTAACGTAATTAAAGGTAAAGGAATGTAATAATAACCGTTCTGAAACATATCTAGCATTTCGTTATTTTTATCTGGTTTATTTTGCTTTCTGCCCTGCAAATGGTAAAATATATGAAAGCATTTTGTTACATTTTTCAGAAACACTAGGGGGATTTTGGATGTTTATTTTATAGTTCAATATATTAAGGCTATCTTCGGCTAATGTTAAAGAATAGACGCCGAATTTGGAATATTTTTTTAGATACAAAAGTTTTCAAACAATATTATATTTTGGCTACACTATGCTATAGAGAAACGCTTATTTTTTATCATACTACTGTAACGCACAGTTTAATTCTAAGTCCAAAATGTAGGTGGCGGTACTTGTAGTAGACATGTGACCGAACGAAACACTGCGTTACCGTCAGTGAGAGGTATGAACTAAATTAGTGAGCGTTACCCGTCGGAATGTCCAATCCTGGATTATGTAATTTACCTAATTTCCACTTATCTCCTCTAAATGTTCACTTTGTACTGTCTAAGTGTCTGTCCTTTGCAACTGTGTTATTTTACGTCATTAAATATATTTATTTACCCCGATATTTTGTCTATTTTTTTACTTTTGGTTTACCCAGTAATGACGTAAGAGACCGTTACACTACTCATTTTTATATACGAGTTGATATATTTTGTTTTCTTTTATAAAATGTGTTTTGCATTTTTTCCCTATTCCGCAATGTTAAATGAGCTACCCCTCCCATGTTAAAAGGAAAAACTAATTAGTTCTGAAATATTTTGAAATTTTAAAAATACTACATTATAAAAAATGCACGAGTTACAATGCCACACATTTTTATAAAGATTGAGGCATTTTTCTGTCTGAAAACGTACTCCGCGTCAAGTTCACGCTCTCGTATATATGGTGAAAAATGCCTTAATTAAATCTAAAAAACTTGTAGTGGATGACACTTAATGTTATTACATTTTTTCAAATATTAATAATTAATTTAGCTATGGTCCTGTAGCGCAATGGGTAGCGTTTATTCTATTGAGCAATTATTATTCTGTCCAATGTGTATGCGTATTTATATTAATTCAAACTATTTAATAAAATGTAACTAAAATTAAATTTTTCTTTGTTGACCTAAGTAGAAATTGAATAACCTTTTGACCTAAAATTGACTTATAGATATATATATATATATATATATATATTACTTGCTACACTTTGTTTGTTTTATTACTGGTTTTTTATATTTCTTGTGTACTTAATTCATTTCATACAAGTTTGCACGGGTTAACCGACTTGTATTATCGGTTGACATTTCGGCTTTTAGTACACTGGCAATTAAATTTATTAAAGATGGAAAATAAAAACTTTTAAGAATATCAAGGAAGTAAATTGAAAACATCTGCATCTCAAGAAAAAGTTTGATTAAAATAGTTAATTTAATAGTTGATATTTTATACTGTTTCTGATACGAAATGTAAAGATACAACCTCTGAGAATAACGTTTAGCGAATTGTCCTGTAACATTAACGTGGATGAAATATTTACAAAAAATACCTTACTGTCCTTTGAAGTAGTCACCTCCCATAACTATGCATCCCTGAGATCTGCTATACATATTTTGGAAACTTTGTAAGAAATCTTCTTTCGGGATGGAGTTCAAAAGCTTCGTCACTTTCGTTGAATGTTAGGAATATCCTCAATATCGACAACACGTTTTTCTCATCCTTAAATTCTGGGTAACTATTCGTCGCATGGAATCACGGTTAATTTGCAGTTCATCAGCTATCTTGCAAGCAATTAATTGACGTTCTTCAGTGATTATAATTTCCTCATTTTCTCAAAGTTTTCGTCACTGACGCAGGTCGCCTGTCTTCCTCTAAGGGGGTTGTCAGAAACACTTCCCCTGCTATACCACTCGTGTACACACTTCATGGAGAGTACTTGATCTTCATAAACATGTACCAGCATCGCAAAAGTTTCTTTTGGTATATTGCAAGATTAAAACAAAACTTTAAATTGATCTTTAGTTCATTCATTTTGCTGTTCTCGGTTAAGACCCAACGTTCTAAACAAGCCCTTTGCAAAACATGTCTTACATGGAACACAAATGAGTCTTAACTGAACAACGAGGGGCAGATAGTCAACACCTGCTGCTACACATGTGCAGCGTTTTGTTTCGCTAGTGTTGCTTAATCAGTCGTTCTGACTTCATTCTCCGAGCTGTTTTAAAGTAGTAAAACTTACAGTTCAACACATTTTTAAAGAAACTCTGAGAGAACTACGGAATAAAGGAAACATACAAAAGAAAAGAAATTTTAATATATTTTTTATACGTGAACTGACTATATTACAGGCAGCTTGGTGACGTTTTGAATTGGTATCCAGGAAGGAAAAATAAGCATCCAAAACAGTTCAATTGTTTAACATCACACACTTGAATAAAACCAAACATTGTTCTACCGATGAAAAGTATTAGTTTCTTCGCAACTGCCTTTTTTATAAAACAATACTTGGTTCGCTTTGTGCGAATATCGATCTCTAAATGCAAGTTCGACTTTCAATAATGACAATTGTCTTCGCATACAAATCACTGACGAGGCTTGGAGAAATGTTTTTTTTATAATACTTGTTGAAATATTCCTAAAAATATATTTTCTCATGGAAAATAGGTAGTGAAAAGTGTACAGAATAGAATAATGAAATTGAAATTCCATGCACATTTATTACATTAATGCAAGATTGAAAAGTATACAAATATTCAAGTTCAGGATACAGAAAGAAAATTATCTTTTGGCACTTCACTTAATCTGCATTGCAAGAAGCGGCTAAATAGGTTTGTTTTTCGTCCAAAAAATGTTTTTTTAGTTCTTTTTTCAAAAAAAATCAGGCAAAAAGTTAAATATTTTTTTTTAAATATTTCTTTTGAAACATTAACATATTTTGGCATTTTTTAAAAAAATTAATGATATCAAATTTTTTATAAACTAGATGCATTATTTAATTACAAATAATTTAAGGTCATTTTTCAAATAAATAATTTTCATTTTTTTATTTAAAAGCCATAATAAAAATGCATTAAATAACAACCATTTTGATTTTTTTCAGTTTTCATAGAAAAAATATTTTTTTAATTTTACTGAATTTTAAAATAAATACTTGTTACTTAAATGTAAAGAAAAATAATTTTAAATAATAATAATTATTTGCAAACACTCATAGTTATAGAAATTAAAGCTTAGTAAATAGTTACATACATCATAGTTTACATCATAGTTTTTTAATTAATGCTCAAACTTTGAGCATAGTTATAAAGACTAATGCTTTTTCATAAAAATTATATAAAAAGTTATTCCATTTATGTACTCTTTTCAGAAACTTTATAATAATTTTCAAAAAAATATTCTAATTTGTTACCTGAAGAGCATAATTTGGATTACCGAAACGTATTATAAACTATGCTTAAACTTAAACTATAGTTTTAAATAAAGAACAATATAATTTTAAATTCAAAATAATTTATCATTATTTAAAATAAATTCACTATAACTTAATGAAAAAAATAATTAAAATATTTTTGTTACTATTATTATTTTTAAAACATTTTTCTTAAAAGAAATGCTTTTTTTTATTTGAATATCCCGTCTGTTGAGGTGTGAATACCAGACATTTTTTCTTAGCAATATTTCATTACTTTGAATCGGATCAATGAAAGAATAAATGCAGAGTTATTAGATTCAGAAATTGCTTTTGGATTAACTTGTAAAGAAAAAAATAGATTCATAAGTAAAATAAGAAAACGATAATATTATAGAACTGATAAAAAAATTATTTATAAGATTCTTTTTGTTTCACATAATGTACGATATGTCCCGATATGGTTATTACAGCACCAAGATATATGGCATGGTATAAATATTAGTACTTGACAGTCAGAGTAATAACTTTGATTGAGGGGGGTGAATGAAATAAATACGATGAAACATATGATGAATTTCTAAATGCTTATCGCTATAATAGTACAAATTAAATTAAACCAAAACATTTTGGGTAGAGTTTTGAAATTTAATTAATCGGAAAGGCATAAATAAATGCAATGTTTATATTCTTTGGTTCTGGAATACTTAACAGCCATTGTGAGAATTAAATAAAAGGTAAAAATATAACTTTTAGAAAAAAAGGTTTTGATATATTCCCACAATGTATTTATTATCTTAAAATTAAGAATAATTTTTAATATATATTAACATTATTTGATACAAAAAAATCCAATTATGTATATTTTTTTGAAATTCTTTAATATTAAACTCGAATGTATTTATTTCTCAGAGCCTGATTCGGTGGTCTTAATTTATCGCTAATTCCTAATTAAAATTTTCTAATATCTATTTTGAAAATGATTAAATTGATAAATTTTTTATATAATTCAGAAAGCTCTACTATATATTTTTGGACAGTTCAAAACTCTTATTAAACATTATTTTTTCAACAAATTCGCAATAACTCTTCGAAATTAAACAAAATCTCTCAAATTTAAGGAAAATTGATACTTATGATCATATAAATAGTTATTACAAACTATATATGAAATTATCATGATGATCATTTGATACGATTTTATGTATTCTTAAACCATATATATGGTTAATTTTATCACCTAAAGTGATTTTAGCGAGTATGACCATTGAATGTTCAAACATTTTAATGAAATATTCTACTTTCATTTCCTTCATAGTTAAAAGAAAGCAAAATTCAACGTTAATAAAATGGAAAATTTGGCAGTTGGATTTCAGTACACATGCAATTTTATCAGCAAATTGAGTTCGTTCATGACAAATACTCTTTGCACATTAAATTGATTTTTAATGTTCATGAATTCAAGTTTATTTAAGATTATAATTTTCGTCATGCAGCTTCTTTCATTTGCCACTGATGGGAATTACAGCTTTGCAACACACATTCCTTTACTGAAGAGGATCGATTTAAACTTGAGATGCATGAGTTTCAGGTGTACTCAGTTCCACTATCATATCTCACAAATTACAATCACATTTTCATTTATTCGCAAGGGATAAATTAAAACCCATATTTTAACGTGCTGTTTGAATTTGGATATTTTTAGAAAATAATAACGGAAGTGCTCACAGAAAGCAGATCAAAATTTACTCTATTCACCATAAGACATTCAAAAAGTCGCAATGAGTTCATGCATGGTATATTGACGCCCAATCTATAAGTTAATGAATTTGTGAGTAGATCTTTTACATTTTCCTCCTTTGCACAATGTTTATATTTTGCTATAATTCAGCTCTTAATCATTAGTGTTACTCTAGGGCAATAATATTGCAGCTTTGTTCAATAAAAAGAACTGTTTTTTTAAAAGACTTGTAGAAAATAATGCCCTTGTATTCTTCTGAATCTTTCGCTATGGCTTAAAACGCCAGTAGTTTTAAATCTTTAATTCATAAACGCGATATTTTTTGTTTTTCTGATTCGGATCCTTCAGCAGCAATGGAACTTTTTCTAATCATGCTGTTTCAACAAGACTTTATATTTATATCGATGTTTAAAGCAATAATTGGCCCTGTAAACTTCTCAATCTTGACGGGGTTCTACAGAGAAGCTTTCTTTTTTTGGTTAGAAAGATTGCACCAGGGAAATTAATTTCCCTTTTCATGTTTCAGCAGAGACTTACGTGTCAAACCGTGTTATATCCAGATGTTTCAACAGAATTTTACCTGAGAAACCTGATATTTTCAAACGTTTACCCTGATATTTTCAGGACAAAAAAATCAGGATTGAATTTCAATCAATTTCTGGACCAGAAAGTTTTTTTACTGTAATATTTCAACAATATTTGATTAGCTTACTCCCTCCCAGAAACCATGGAAGAAACCAGAGCTTGTTTGCTTTCATGCGTTTCAACAGAACTTTAAGTGACATTTTTTTTTTAATCTTGTGTTTCAACTGAGCTTTACTTAAAAAAAATATACCTTTCGTATTCATTCTGTTCTTTCCACAGGATCGTGGAGGATGTTCACTTTACTCTTAGGTTTTTACAACAAGGAAAATCTCGCTGAATCAAATAATTTCAATAGCCTGTCTTCTCATTTCTTTATGGTTACGAAGCCAATTGTCAAGAAGACTATTAAATACACACGAAAACATTTTCATAAATATTCCACAATATCACACTTGACTGAAGGATAAGAGCTGTACAAAGGAGTTGATTCATCATCGTTGGGCGATTTTCGATTGTTCATTATGTGACTAATATACGGAAATAGGGGCAGGAGCCCTGGGTCGGTCCTTCGATTGTGTATAACAGATACTTGTCCCACACCAGGAGGACCTGTAGTTCCGTAACTTGTCCGTCTGGTTGTGTCTCTAAGAGCTCCAAGACTTTTTGCTCGTCTTCGTACATCTCTAACGGAGCCGGGCCTTCTTGCATTTGTATCACTATCAGCTGTAAAGAAAAGCAAAATAAGTTTAATTACTTTCGAAGAAGTTTTTAAAAATAATTTATAAATTTTAATACTATGAACGTTCATTTTGTCTGATTCATCCAAATGACATACATATATATGTATATGTAATAACTCCAGTAATTTAATCTGTAATATATCTTGAATTATTTAAGATTCAGTCCTTCAGGACAACAGTGTAATTATTTTAATTCGTTACCCACCTACCGGGGACTTTTGTAACTATATTCCTCCACCTTCAAAATCACGTGATGTCCCGCTGCCTATAAATAGCGAGACTCTGGAAAACCCGCCCTCATAGCTCTTCTCTCTGTAAACATGTAGCCAGTCGGCTGCCGCGCGTTGTGTGTTTGTCTGTTGTCTTTGTTATGTGTAATGTCTTCCAAGCTTTATGTTTATGTGTTTCAAGATGTCAATAACTAAGATTAACTTTCCAAACTGCCTCCCCAATCCTGCAGTAATCGTCCACTCGCCACGTAATACAGGAATCACTCACCACCGGCCACGCCCTGTCCTTTCGTTACAATAGCATCCATTCGCCACGACAAATTATGCTATAATTTTATTATATATATTCAGGTTTCACTTACATATAGAAAACAGAATTTACTATCATACTAATTATGTTACTGGAGTTCATGTATTTTTTTGCAAGAAAAAACTCATGGTCTATTTATTAACCCTCTGTGACTCATAAATGAGTCACAGAGTCAAAATCCAAATTTATTGAATTTTTTTAGATTTAAGGTAATAACCAAAAATAAAATACGCGCGTGTGTACTTCTGGTTTTATTTATTCTTTTTTTTTATAATTTTTCAAGAAAGTTACAAAAACGGATTGTCGTTTTGAGGAACAACTGAATTAAGGGGTCAAAGTCTATATACTACGTCAGTACATGCTACGAAAGACAGGAACTTTCTGAAACAATTTTAAAGAAATTCTGATCAATATTTTATTTTTTTTCGAAATCGCAGCTGTCGACCCTTTTCATAAATACCGATAGTCAAATACCCAATTTAGATTTGAAACAATTAGCGCAGTGTATGTGTTTTCTTTGGTGCCAGCTCGTTAGCTTAGAATGTAGACCAGGGACTGTAGTGCATTAGCATGTTATAAAATAAACTCTATAAATTTGGCTTGGGATTGTAAGAAGAGAACATTGCCTACAGTCTACAGCAAGGCTGTCAAACGAATTTCGACTTTAGGTGGACCCTAAAACAATCAATATTCATAGAAATGTATGTTACTTTGGATAATACATTATAATAAACAGAAAAAGTAAATGTTTACTTCCTCACTCTTGACATTTCTTTTCTGCTACTTTCTTCCCAATTTCGGAAGAAATATTTTGCTTCATTTTGTAACATTATTGTATGTTATTGTGTGCCAATATAAAGACCAGGCTGCAAAAAGCCTTGTTAAGGGCCACGAGTTTGACACCCCTGTTTTGCAGTATGCTACACACAAAGTTAATATAATATCATCTATTATATTCAGTTCAATGTATAAAACTAAAAATATGTATAACATGGTTAAAGTATCCGACTACTTTCGGAACCGTGATTTTAAAAAAGCACATAAATGGATAATTTTCATAATATTTATTGTCACTCAGATTATAATACATGCATAAAATTGTTTTAAGGACATTTTGACAAAATTTTTATTTAAATACAATATTTTGGTAAAAAATTAACTTAGAATAATCTTTTTTCTAAATGTTTTCCTTTTGTGAAAAATGGTTCTATTATAATAATATTTTGCCTGTATATAGCTCAGACCTCTTTAGAGAGGCTTAACTAGAATTTTTGAAAATTCACTTTATTTTCAGAGTTACGACCAATTGAAATAATTATTGGCGTTGTTTTTTTTTAAATTGCTCCCCTCAGTTGTCGTAAAATATGAATAAACCCACTTCTAAGTTATATACTTTAAAAATTCTAGTTGAGCCTCTGTAAAGAGGTCTGAGCTATATACAGGCAAAATATTCTTATAATAGAATCATTTTTCACAAAAGGAGAATATTTGGAAAAAAGATTATTCTAAGTTAATTTTTGTCTCAAAATATTATATGTAAGTAAAACAAATTTGTCAAAATGTCCTTAAAACAATTTTATGCATGTATTCTAATCTAAGTGACACTAAATATCATGAAAATTCTCCATTTATGCACTTTTGCAAAATCACGGTTCCGAACGTAGTCAGATAACTTAAAGAAAAAAAAGTATTATTCAGATGGCTGTGCGATAAATAACTATCACGGGATATCTGTACTTACTTTTGTAAAAATTGGGTCATTTATATCATTTAAAAGAATTTTCTGGGTGGCCTAAAATTCAACTGAATATATTGACAAATAGCTGGCTGTTATTTTATAATGAATGTTTACTATAATTATTCTTTGAAAAATGTAGTGTTTTCGAATATTACGAAATTCATTAATAATTAAATCAAATTATAAATTAGAGCATACGATAATAGCAAATTTAGGAGCAAGGTCTTCAAGCCTCAAACTACTAGAAAAATGTAGTCTTGTAAAAATGGTAACGCTTTAAAATTTTAGAATATTGGTACTGAAGTAAATGGTGTGTACTTTTTTTTAAAAAAATATGTTGTATAAAGATTAATCAAGAACTTTTCAAAGAATTCAATGGCTCTTTGATTTTTAGGGTTAAGAAAAATTTAGTCTCCAAAATCTTACTTTTTTTAATAAAAGAAGTTACTGAAATATGTTAGCACGCTTAAGTGTTAAAATTTTTCAGTTTTTGTTATTATGCTTTGAAGGAGATTGTTTTTTTAAAACCTTAAGAGACAAGAATAAATGAGAAAAAAATTATTCTTTCATATCCTTTAGGAAACCCTTTAAGCACACACAAAAATAAAAAGAGTTTAGGAAACTTTGAACATACATTAGGATGATAAACTTTATACTTACTTGTAGAACCTAAAACTGAGGGGGGAAAAGGGCTGTGTTTGCGATAAAAATTATTATATCTAAGTAGTTTGAAGGCAAGGATAGAGAAAAAAAAGTGTTTCACTGTTTTAGTATAAATTATATTAATTCGCCATGTTTATTTATTCCACATCAATTTTAACCTGTTATGTATTAGAATCATACAGAGTTGGCATTCTAATAAAATTTCATAGAAAATATATATTTTCGAAGTTATAAATAATAAAAGCAAGAAAGGAGGAAAAAGTTAATTACTAAATTGAAGTATTATAGTATTACTGATTCTCTTAAATCATGAAATTCTTTTCGTAAATTAAGGGCTTACTTAATTCACCAACGCAAAATGTGGTTCCGTTCAAATGTTATTTATGATCTAGTGATAAAACTATTAAAATCATTAGCATATTTTCATAAATTAAAAACTTTTATTGTACATTGATAATTTTAGTGAAATAGCAAAGCACCTGGATATGTTTACGTACTTATATTAAAAGCATTATTTATATGCAAATCCAAATGAATCATTTGTCGTCATATGACTCTTAAAAAATTTCACTATCGTAGTTCAAATAAATTAATAAATTTATTATACAGTCTTATAAATTATCGGAAAAATATATCCGCCAGTTTCTGCTTATAAAAAATACAGTTCTTTTAACATGTATATATATATATACATATATGTTTTATATTTACTTTAAACGTCTTAATATTTTTTGCTTTTGCAAGATCGTGTCCTCGTAAGTCATATTTGCATGCTTGCATATTTAAATTGTGTATAATATATTCCAGGAAAGTCTAGTGAAAACAAAAAAAAAAAAAAAATAAAACAGCATAATTCTGAAAAACATTTATTATTCACTAGCATTGATTTCTTATTTTGCTTCCTTATATAAAAAAAAGTAAACGGACTTACTGAAAAAAAATATTTCATAAAAGTTAATTTTTACTCAACAAATCACTTTTTGATGCAAAGTACAGTAATATAAATGGAGATATACATATTTACACTATGAAAACAGTAGTACAATGAATCACAAAATATTGAATTTCCGATAGTTTAAAATAAACCTAAGAGAAATTAGCTTGATAACTAAACATTCGATCATTCACATGGAATTAAAATAACATATTCCATTTATACAGATAATAATTATAGAATTCTATGAATAATTCGATTATCAGTATACGTGCAATTTATAATGTGTCTTTAAATTTAATGATTCAAATGATACTTAAACTCAAATCTTTATTTTAAATTTAGGACATAAATACAGTTTTCACTCATAAACATGATAAATTCATACTGTGCTGTATTGAAACCATGTTATTCGAGATTGTTTTTATTTTTTAAATTACTTATGTATGTATGTACATAATATAAATCAGGGTATTATGTATCATGTTGTATAGAAACCGTGTGTTTCGTTTTGTATCAAAACCATGCTTTGCAAAACTTTGAAATGATATAAACGAAGGCAATGTGTACCGTGTTATATCGAAATCAAGTCTTAAGGTGTAAAATTTTATGATAGCTGAAAACTCGTTCCAATAAAACATACAAATGAAAAAAATAAGTTTACTTCAGGTTTTTAACCAAAAACAAAAATAAGAAATACAAAAATTAAAAATATAACAAAAAAATATACTTAAAAAAACTAACTATTATTGTAATAAAATAAATAGAAACGGCTTATTAGGATCACGCAAAATTAATTTTCGACAGAAATTACAGCTAATTATTTTTTTCCCAAATTCGGTTGAAACTACTCATTACCAGTTATGTCTCCATCATTACGAAAATTATCTGACGTAGTTACAATTTCCTGTATGTTTTAATTTTGCAATTCTTTCAATCTTTTTCTATAAGGAACTAAGGCATTCTGCAATTTTTGTTAAATTTTGCGCTGTGCACTACTGATGCAGTAAAGGTGGGAACTCCTATTAATGAACTAAAATGATGTTCATTTTTTAAATCGTGTTATATCAAAACCATGTAAAATTAAATTTCAAGTTTTGTGCCTTGTAATATCAAAACCGTGTTTTACATATATCGTGTCATGCGAGGAATGAAAAACGCACATTTAAAAGCGATTTTAAAATAAACAAGAAAAAAACCTAGTCTAATTCAATTTAAAAATAGCATTAAACTTTTAAATAACTCTTAGCTGTTTTTTGTTTGTTTAATTATATAAATTCTATAAGATAATGTTAATGAGCAATTGATATTTATCATGGAAATTTTTACACAAATAAGTTTGGAGGGAAAAAATATTTTTAAAACATGTATACTTCTACCAGTAAGAATACATTTTTATATATCTGTCCAATTTAACAAACTAAATATAAAACTCTACAGAAAATTTATCTACGATTTTATTCAGATAATAGCTGAAGAACTCGCTCTTTGCCTTTGGTTCCAATCTATTTGGCTAACATACGTAAAACATTTTAAGAACGACCTATTTCCAACAAATTTAAAATATTTTTTTAAAATTATTACGCGTCTTTTAATAATTATTTTTAGTGAATTTTTCAAAGAATGAATTCAATTATAATTCATTCTTAAAACCATTGTGCACCACACGGGACTAAGAAAATAGACTCTTGCTTTTAAAACTTAACAGCTTTAATTTTGCGTATAAAGATTTTGACAAATGTCAGCAGCTTCATGCTGTGATAAACCATCCTAGCGAGGGACCGCGCCGGAACGGAACATTTCACACAGATTATATTACAAAATCAAGTCGAAGCAAACAACTTGTTGCCGTCTCGCAAAATATAAATACAGTAGAGGACGTTGGTAAAAGGCATGGCAGTAAACCTAAATACTTTACACAAAATATATATATATAATAGAAAGTGCACATAATAATAATTGAATAGAAACTAAGCACAGCATATATAAAATATAGTTTAAAATAGAAAGAAACTTCCATCTAAACAACCATAACTGCATAGAACGTGACGATTTGATAAACCTAACTATGCGCAGCAGCATGCTTTTTTCTATTTCTTCAAGGAAAAACTCTTTCACTAATTATATAATTAACAATTTAAGTAACATGTCTACTAATTTATAATTTAAAGCGATCTTTTTTTTTTTTTAAAAAAAATAGAATGAGATGAATGCTCACTTTGTATGCCGTATGAATAGTGTGCGGATTGTATCAATGCCTTTCTAGATAAAATAAAGGCGAAGAAAGTCGCGAATGTATATATTGATGCTTTTCAGGGTTAAAATTTGTGAAAAGTGTGCTAATTAGCTTACATGTGATGAAAAAAATATATTTTTAAATTACAGTAGAACCTGTTTTCGTGCAGTTCCTGTTTTTATGCGATTTTATTTTTGTGTGATTTTTAGTGCGATTGTTTTTTAATGCGTATATGAATTTCGATGGCTTTGAAGCCACTGTAATCTTTTCTATTAATGTATATATAACACTTTCAGACGCTCTGTTCATTGGTTATAAGTAATCCTTCCACAATGCACGTTCAATTGCTTTTTCTCAACACGCTAGCAGCACGCGTGACATTATCAAGAATTTGTTAAATTATGAAGACGAACAAGTAGTACAGGATTATATGAGAGCGAATAAAATATATATGCAGGAATTCAACTTCTAACAAATCAAGAGAAGCATGCATTTTCTTGAAATAAATATCAATTTCGAAAGGAGTGAGAAATACCAAAAATAGCTTCGATCCTGCATATCTGGTCATTGTGATGTATTAAAGCAAATGACCAACCGACCATCATCGCAAAAATTTATCACTTATTTTAAGGTGCCCAAAATAAATAATAAATCAATTTAAATTGTACCTTCAAGTGAGGAAAGCGATTTTAAACTTTTCACAGAAAGATGCGCACTTTGGATTACGAGTAACAATGAATAATGTATGTGCATTTTGAAAGCTTTTCCATTCTTATAATGATAAATTAAATGTTTCTATGTGTAATTTAATTATTTATTTTGTTTGAAGCATTTTCTCGTAAGTAATTGATATATTTCCGAATTGTACTTTTTTATGCGATCCCTTTCCACCGTATAAAAAGATTCTGTCGTATGTTGACAAAGTTGTTTGTTATATGTAGGTATTTATGAAATATATATTTTAGTATATTTTTTCTGGTGTTTCTTTTTATGCGGTCCCTATATACCGCACAAAAACAGATTTTATTGTAATGTAAGAACCTTAATTTTACGGTGTTTCCTTCGACAGCTAGGCCGAAAAGTATATGAAAATTCCCTTAGTGATGCACACCATCATAACTCACTTGTAACATACCAAATATAATATGTGTGGTCTTTTCATCTTTGGCCGTGTACACAACATTATTTTTTCCCTTTTATGAAGGTATCCCACTACGTTAAAAACTTGAATTTTATAGAAAATATTGAACATTTATTTATTTCACCAATGAAATATTTGAAACCTTAGCTTTCTAAAACTGTAAATCTTTTGAAGCTTCAGAGCGTAGAAATGGATTTATGAGTATTTTAATGAGAGACGATTTAAAAAAAATATCCAGAGCATGATATATTGAATCTAAAAATTGAAGCCATCTCATATAAACTTTAATTTTTTCTTCTATTTTTAAAAATACTTACAACCTATATATATATATATATATATATATATATATATATATATATATATATATATATATATATATATATATATATATATATTTATATATATATATATATATATATATATATATATATATATATATATATATATATTTATATATATATATATATATATATATATATATATATATATATATATATATATATATATATATATATATATATATATATATATATATAGCTTGAAAAACGTACTAAAGATACTTTTTAAAAATCCTGAGATATTAGATATACATGTTTTTGCTTCCTATACAATTGTTATCTTCAAGTTCATTTTCTGAAAGACTACATTTTTCGAAAAGTTATAATTTTTAAAATTGGATAATTCAATAGATTTTTTCATATATTTATACAAAAAAAATTTGTTATAAAAATCTTTTTCATATTCTCGAGTGCCTGAACTAGTATTTTTTTTAAAATAAAAAACTGTAGAAGTGGTCTTATTCAGATTTTTATATCAGAGTACAGATAATTTAGCAGCAGGTATTAGTCGCTATTTCCATTGATAGTAACTCTGAAAATAATATCAATTCTTCAAAAATCCTAGTTCAGGCTCTATAGAGAAATCTTATCTGTATGTAGGGAAAACATTATTATTATAGAAGCATTTTTTACAAAGGAGAATATTTTGAAAAGATGTTATTTTATCGTCGTTTCTTGTGAAAAAGTTGTGTTAAATTTTTTTTTCAAGAAAGTTTTTAAAACAGTTTTATATGTCTACACCAAGTCACAGGTAAAATTAAATATATAATAAAATTATTTTTACGCTTTTTCAAAATCATGGCTCCGAATGTAGTCAGATATCTTACATAAACTGATTTTTAATGCTTTTTCTTATATTCTATACAACACAGTTTTAAATTTAGTCACTTCCAATCATTATGTAAAACATTATTTAATTTTAAATATGGTTAAAACGAAAATTTAAAATATTTAGCATTTTTTTATCATTTACAATTTTTTCTAAAATGAGTTTTCTTCAAAATAAATGATCATTACAGGTATTATTCGTAAAATATGAAACTATTACTTTTTAATCAAATAAAACCATATGAAGACTAAACTTAAAAAGTTTAATACCTTTCGCTCTCATAACATTTCAAGCAACTGGATTACAACTTCTGAATGATCAGAGCTTCTTTAAATGATGTAAAACCTCGTAATTGTTGAAGTGCTTATTTTCTTCAATGAATATTTACCGTGGAGAAGCGTATGTATAACTGCATTCATTCATTTTGTATCCGTTCATTCAAACTCTTAGGTTCATTATGAAGATTTTACGTCGTTACGTTTCTGGCGAAAATGGGCATGAAGACCGGAAATAAGTCAGGCAATTAGTGTAGTGATAATCATCTCGCTTTTAGAACTTTCGATTGTTTTGGAGTTAGTTCTTTGCCATAATTGGACGTAAGAGTATTCGTGATTCGCGGAAAGTTGTGAAGCGAACATAAAGTATCAGAAGAAAAATATGTTTTTATTGAAGTTAGAATTTTGTAGCTACTTCTGATGTATGTAGTAAAAAATAATTTTATAGCCATTGATGGACTTTTACTCTGTTTCAAAGACACCATAAACTTAAACTACATGTTAGCTGATTTTATAGATTTTAAGTTATCATTTAAAACCTTTAACTCAGTGCTTCTCAAACTTTCAATATACGCGACCCCCTATTCATTCATCATTTTCATCGCACCCCCTTACAGAAACAATGTATTGAAAATAATAATACTATATTTTGACACCAGCTGCAATACGACTTTAGCCTCTTATGTGCGACAAACGTACATAAACGTCTTGCTCAGCAAAATCATTAATTTTCTGGACGTATATATACGTCTTTCCAAAGTACGATCTTTTCTGTGCAGTGCTATCCATAAAATTATTCCAAAGACTTTGGAATGCAATAAAAGGACCATGGCAGTGCTTGCGAAGGATTTACTTAGTTCAGAGGATTTGCTTATTTATTCCTTTACTCCTTCCCCTTAAAAAACGTCAAAATACGCTGGTCTACGTGGAAAACGGTGGCATTGGGTAGCGAATCGCGTAACTTTTAATCGGCAGTTGAGGAATCAATTAAAAACCGTATAAATTACCAAGATAAGTAATAATACAAGTCCATGGGGGGGTCACTGATAATTATCAAACTTGTTCTTAACTTAGTATTGTTAAATTAATAATAAAATATATTGTACAGTTCTGATACAGTTATAAGTGTTATTATATCAGAGCAAGTGTGTATTTTATATTTTATTATATCAGAAAGTATTGTGTTTGTTTACTTTCAGTAAATTAATAATTTTTTAAATAATCTTTTGTTTTCGACTTTTCAATATGCTCGCGCCCCTTTCTTAGAGTTTTCACGCCCCCCCAAGGGGGCACGCCCCACAGTTTGAGAAACACTGCTTTAACTACAATTCAAAAAGATAATATCTTAAATATAAAATATGTGTTACATGTGTTTTAATTGGTAAGTTTTATTTTTTAAAATTTTTGCAAAAGCTTTATGCCCAAGGTATTATGCATAGATATCCTTTTTTTTGCTTAAAATATTGTAAAAAATATTTATGAAAATATTGTTTCGTAAATTGAATTTCATTGATATAAGTATGGTTCAAAGCGTAACACCTATCCCGTCTCATGACGATATCAAATTACTTTTATTTTATAATTAAAATTTATCGTTTGCAGTCCCTTTTTCTGTTAATTCTTATGCATCAGAAAAATCTCTATTAGTTTAACAAACGTTAAGTTTTTTAACTTTTAAAAATTTTCTATTGCGTACAGTTGAACCTGTTTTTGAGCGGTAGATAGGAATAACGCACAAAAAATAATCAAAATTTTCATAAATTCTTACATAAAACAAACAAATTCGTGGAAATACTGCAGAATTTGTTATGCGGTTGAAAGGGACCACATAAGATAAAAAGAAATGAGTCTTGCAGCAGTCGCATATGATGCGTAACATCTGACATGCTATCGTGGTATAAATAAGAAATATTAACTTTTTTCCTGAAAAAATATGAATCGGGTATGATTGGAAATAATTTTCTATCGAATAATTATATATTTAATGAAAATTGTATTTAATCAACAAAATGAGTAAAAATGCAATATTTTATCAAAAATAATTATTCTTGTTCAATTTGGGGAAGAGCGGAGACAATAGACTTATGATAACTAAAATATGACACATATACTTCTGATTTCAAAGTATTTCATCGTTGGGTGGATGGCCTGTGAGTACCCAGCTCTTTCAAACTACAACCTCATATTAGTAGGTATTTGAGTGACTGTACATGATTGACTTATACTTTTTGTTATGTTTAAATGCTTTAAAAATAAAATAAAAATACTGGGGATTTTGAGAAAATAAAAATTTAAAATATTAAAATGCATTAAAATAAAGAAAAGAAGCTTCAAAGTCGGCACAAAGGACCGAAAATAAAGTAAAATTTCGATCATGGGTGGGCGGGGAAAAGCCGACAAATGGAAATGCAGCTAGGATCATGAAAAAGTAGTTTAAAAGTAGTTCAGATTTTTTAAAAGCTATTAAAATTATACTATCAAGAATAAAAATAGTAGAGGGAACATTAAAATGAAACGAGATCAGTCGGAATATTTTCCGCGGAAAACTAAAGAGTAAAATGGAAAAATCTGGGAATTGAACCCGATGCAAAGCATTGGGAGCGAATGATTCTGACCACTAGACCACGGGGGACTCGTGGAAAGAAGAGAAATTAGCATTTAAGATGGAGGAAGTGAGATTTGAGAGGAGAAAAATAATTACATGGAGAGGGGGGTCTGAGAGAATATTTCTAGGTTTGTTGAAATTTGGATCAGAGATATATTTTTCAATATCCAAAATCAAGAGATTACTAGAATTATCAATATTTTGAAAGAAGTGTGTTGCAACCTTTTTGTTTGAACTGTCTAATTGACAGCATTTTACTTGCGGTCCCGAGGTCAATTTCAAACTATTTAAAAACCGTTGAAAAACAGAGTCAATAACAGTACCACTGTTGGCACTCGAAACATTCTAATTTGTGTTCATTTCGAGCTTGAGTTCATCATTCATAAAAGCTATGAGTGGCTCAGCTTTTGGCAAACTGAAGTTAAAGTTAAAATTACCACTCAAAATCAGGGGAAGCGAGTGATATTTTTTTAAAAGAGCAGGACCCCCTTCGTTATATGGTAAACATACAAATGCAGGAAATATTTATTTTTTTTAACCGTTTGATTCGAAGAAATGTATACGACAACCAAAATCACTGTTTGTACATTTTAAAATAAGCATTCTACCGCACTTATGTGCCCCAATGTCATGACTAATGGATTTAGAGTTAAGCGCTCGAGTGCTTGATGGCTACTAGAGTTGGACCCCCATGCGAGGGTAGCGAAAAAACACAGCCACGCACTCTCATCGGTCAAATCAAGTAGCGCGTGCTTACGTCACATCCTGTTACATACATCCGTCCCTTTTCACGAAATCAATTCCAAGAAACATCCAGCAACCGAGAGGAAAGATGTTACACATCAAAAAGTCGCATTTAAAAAATGTGCCAATTATTTAAGAAATTTATGTAAGAGTACTCCCATAACAAAATAAATAATTAAATATGACACATGGAATCATTTTGAAAACATATAATTTCTCATTGTATACACGGATATAAGTTTTCAAACTGCACATACGTAATTCATTGCTACTCATTTTAATCCAAAGCTCTGTAATGAATGGATTCAAAGTCGCGCTTTCGTCACTTGAAGGTACAATTTCAATTGAGTTTTTTTTTGCAGCATAAAGTAAGAGATAAGTTTTTGTGACGTAGGTCGGGTGGTCAGTTGTTTGTAAATGTCACGATAACGCCCTTTTTGAAATTTTATACTCCTTTCTTAATTGGTATCTAAATACTCTTCCAATTTTTTAGAAAGCTGGATCCCTGTGTGTGTGTGTGTGTGAATATATTTATCCGTTCTCAAAGAATCCGGTTCTTCTTGTTCATCTTCATAATCTATCAAATTATTTATAATGTCACTTTCATTGAATGTTTCGTCTTCAATCAAGCGCGGGCTGTTGGAGCGTTGAGAGAAAGCAACTGAACACGCATTGTCGGGAGACTGTTTATAAGAAATGAACAGAGTGTCTTCAAGTGTCTACATTTCAGTGGCGTAACGCACCCCCTCCGCCGCATCATGGGGGGAGCAGAACTCTAGGGGACCAACGCCTGACTAACGTTAAATATGTATTTACCCAATTAATAAAATATTAAAGGCGAAAGCAGGGGAGTCCTAACATTCTCCGTTGCGCCACTGGTAAATAGATAGAAAACATTACAATGGCCCCAAAGCGATTGAAATTCATACACCGCTTAAAAAAGATTCCATATAAAAATCGCACAAAAACAAATTGCACAAAATTAAATTCGCATAAAAAAGGACTGCACAAAAGCAGGTTCCACTGTATTTGCTTTTGCATCTATTAAAATAAAGATTTCTTCTAAGACTAGTGCAATATTAATGATATTGTTTTACTTTTAAATCCCTAAATTAAAAAAAATAATGACTGATTTTTCTTAAGGGACATATTTTCTTTTCAGTATAAACATGGTATGCACTCGAATTACATGTTCAAAGTTATCTTTAGAAACCTGGCCTATAAGTTTTTTCCTTTTGCTTTACAGAGATATAAAAAATCATGATTTAAAACCACATAATTTCAAGAGTTTTCCATTATTCTTACCTTAATATGATACCAGTTGTATAAAATTATTAAACAATTTTTTTTACAAAATAAGATATTGCACTATTTGGGTGATTTGATTTACATTACTTGATTTAAATATGTTAATAAAAGCTTTTTAACGACACAGATTCATTTTCTTAAGAATTTGTCTGTGATTCTTCAAAACTCTAAAATTTTTATTCTGTACTAAGTATTTACTAACGTCGCGTTTCGAAACAACACGCCTTGGTGACGGCCCTTGTATTTTTAACTACAGTCAAGTGACTACTCCATTAGACCTAGCAACTTTTCTCTAAATTTCCACACCAATTTAAGTATATTTAACCATGATAAATAAAGCGCGAGGAAGTTCATTCGCCCCTCTGTATGGTGCGTCTTCAGTGTAACCAAGTTTCAAGCTCAGAACTCAACAAAAACAACGCTGGCCATTAATTCATGGCCTTGATTTCCCGGTTACTACAGCCATTTTTCTATTCTGGTAAATTTTTCACTAAATATTGTACGATATAAAGGGTGTTTTTTTAGAGGTATAGAACTTTAAATTGCAATAAAACAACGATTGACATGAATTTTTTTTATTCGAAAGATAATCTTGTGGCATTACATTTTATATATAATTTCTGGTATAGGACTGCTACGGCTGGCTTGGATGTAGTCCAATCTGGACGTCCAATTTTCAATGACTTTTTCCAACATTTGTGGCCGTATATCGGCAATGACACGGCGAATGTTGTCTTCCAAATGGTCAAGCGTTTGTGGCGTATCCGCATAGACCAATGACCTTACATAGCTTCACAGAAAATAGTCTAGCGGTGTTAAATCACAAGATCTTGGAGGCCAATTCACAGGTCCAAAACGTGAAATTAGGCGGTCACCAAACGTGTCTTTCAATAAATCGATTGTGGCACGAGCTGTGTGACATGTTGGGCCGTCTTGTCGGAACCACAGCTCCTGGACATCATGATTGTTCAATTCAGGAATGAAAAAGTTAGTAACCATGGCTCTATATCACGATCACCATTGACTGTAACGTTGTGGCCTTCATCGTTTTTGAAGAAGTACGGACCAGTGATTTCACCAACCCATAAAGCGCACCAAACAGTCAGTTTTTCTGGATGTAACGGTGTTTCGACATACACTTGTGGATTAGCTTCACTCCAAATGCGGCAGTTTTGTTTGTTGACGTAGCCATTAAACCAGAAGTGCGCTTCATCGCTAAACAAAATTCGCTTATGAAAATCGGGAACCACGGCAATCTCGTTTTTGGCCCATTCGACGAATCTACGCCTGGCTTGATGATCGTTTTGATGAATTGCCAAACCAAACTGAGAATAAATCACTTGACAGCTGTTAAATCGGTCACCATCTTGGAAAGTAATGACAACTTAAACTTCTATACCTGGAAAAAAACACTCTTTACAAGACTGTATAACTTTTGAAAAATTAATGAAAACTGTGTAATATTTCAGCAAAATTCTAGATGCAATTTCTATTTTTTTCCTATTCGTGAACATATGTTCTGGAAGGTATGACAAGCTTTTGTGGGGCATATTCCCAAGAATAAGTAATAAACGTAATTATAGTAATTGCTTCGCCTTTAACTATCAACCTTAGAATCATTTAGAAGACTATTAGGAAAAGAGAAAATAGACAGTGTTAGATTCTGGAGACTTCTAGATTTCTTTAGGTTCTTTGTTAATAGGAATGATTCCATTAGCAAAAAGTATCCTCTGAATTGGCAAATGCGCCTTAAGTAATATATCATGTTTTATGACTGTATTGTTTTGAATGTATATAAGACTAGTCTAGTCTATTCAAGATTACCCCAATAGACTATTACATATTATTCAGCCTTTTATATAGCATAGACTTTTATGCACTTACTAAAAATTCAGAAATATTCCTAATTTCCTGTGCATGATAATAATGAGAAAAAGTAGTGCTAATCAAATGGGAGAACATTTACGAATATTTAAGTAGTATTAGTACAAAAGTATAAAGATTTCTGGAGCCATGCTAGGAAGCATACAATAATAATACAAAATATATATTGGTTCTCTATTTAAAAAAAAAAATCGCAGAAATTCCTAAACTTCTACTCAATGCCATGTGTTTTTATTTATTTTTCGATAAATTAATTCATTGGACTATTTTTCGAAATGATTGAATCGTTTTAGCTTCCGTGTTATGCTAATAATGAGTTATGTAGATGAAAAAATTCATACACAATACAATGCTATTACTATTTTTATACAATAAATATATTGTAACGCAAATATCTAACGCGTTATCTGAATACGCCACAGTTTCTAGAACTGTGGTGTGCACCCCCTAAGGGGGGGCGTGATAAATCTACAAGGGGGGGCGAGCATATTGAAAAGTCGAAAATAAAAGATTATTTTAAAAAAAATTATTAATTTACTGTAAGTAAACAAATACATTCTGACATAATAAAAAATAAAATACACATTTACACTGATATAATACACTTATAAATGTATCAGTCAGTACAATGTATTTTATAAGTAATTTATAATTGCTAAGTTTAAGAACAAGTTTGATAATTAATTACCTGTGACCTTATGGGATAGCATTAAAACTTATCTTAATAATTTGGACGGTGTATAATGAATCCCTTAATTGCAGATTAAAAGTTACGTGACTCGCTTCCCAAAGTCACTGTTTTCCAGGTAGACGCTGGTATGTGATGTTTTGTTGGGGGGAGAAAGAATAAATAAGTAAATACTCTGAAATAAGTACATCCTTCGCAAACAATGCCAATGTATCTTTATGGTAATCCAAAATCTTCAGAATAATTTTATTGATAATAGGGCTCAGAAAAATTGTACTTCTGAAAGATCAGGGGCACACAGAAGGAGGGGGCTCTTGATTTTTTTTCGATTGGTTATAATCCTGTGTATAAATTAAGTAAAATATAATTATGTGTTTGTTTTTAATAATTAATTTTATAAATTAATGCTAATTATTTATTCAATAATTAAATTTGTATTGTTTTTGTTCCCGAAAATCGACAAAATCAAAACAATATGTTGGGTGGCGCGTTTTTTGTAGCATGGTTCCAAAATGATGGACTTTCGACTCTGAAGCCCCCTCTCCCCCCTCCCGTTGAAAATTTTTTGTGCATGTTTCTGGAAAAGACATATATATACGTCAAGAATATTAATGCTTTGTCTGAGCGAGACGTTTATATACGCAGGTGGAACTTAAGAAGTTACAATCGTATTGTAGCTTTACCGTCAAAGTATAGTATCTTTGAGTTCAATACATTGTTATGGTATGGAGGAGGGGCGATGGAAATCATGATTGAATATTGGGTCACGAACATTGAAAGTTTGAGAAGTACTGAAATAATCTTATAGTTGAATAATAGATCGTTTTATTGATAGAAAATTCAACATATAATTTACCATTCTCTTGTTATTGGATTTCTGGTTATAACCTCAGCTGGTTACAGAATTTCCAAGCAAATATATTGAATACAGTCTTTAAGAAAAAATTTACTTTAAGGTAACCAACTACGTTCAGAATCGAGATTTTTCAAAAGCGTATAAATGGATAATATTTGTGATATTTAGTGTCACTTTGATTAGAAAACATATATAAAATTGTTATAAGAATATTATTACAATAAAAAGATATTTAAGTATAATATTTTGACAAAAAATGGACATAGAATGACCAATTTTCAAAGCATTCTCCTTTGATGAAAAATACTTTTATTATAATAATATTTTACCTGTTTATAGTTCAGATCTCTCAACAGAGGCTGAACTAGAATTTTTGAAGTATACAACTCAGAAGTGGATTTATCCATATTTTACTACAACAGAGAGGAGAAAATTTAAGAAAAAAACAATAATTATTTCAATTGGTAGTAACTCTGAAAATTACGTGAATTTTTCAAAAATATTTGTCTGGACTCTCTCTGGAGAAGTCTTTACTTTTATAGGCAAAATATCTTTTATTATTATGGAAGCATTTTTTATAAAAGGAGAATATTTTGAAAGAATACAGTTCTAAGTT
The DNA here is from genome assembly GCA_019973935.1 of Trichonephila clavipes. Classification (NCBI taxonomy): domain Eukaryota; kingdom Metazoa; phylum Arthropoda; class Arachnida; order Araneae; family Nephilidae; genus Trichonephila; species Trichonephila clavipes. The sequence goes on along the minus strand of BMAU01000645.1, from coordinate 273,017 downwards.
AATTGTTTTGCCAAAATATTGTATTTAAATAATTTTTTGTCATAATATTCTTAAAACCCTTTTATACATGTGTTCTAATCGAAGTGACACTAAATATGATAAAAATTATCTATTTATGCACTTTTTATAAAATCATGGCTCTGAACGTAGTCGGATACCTTAAACGTTACTCTTGTACGTATTGAATTTTACACTTTTAGAAGCATTTCTTAAAAAATAATTTTTTGTTTCGTTTTTTTACGCATTCTTTAGAAACTGTAAGTTGTATGAGTGCCTCATTAAAAAAATATTGATCTAAAAAGAATCAGCTTAGCCTTTTCAATTCACTTAAAATCAACAAGTTTTTTTATCTATTTAATATTGAGTTTAAATGCTGAATTGTTTAAATAATAGGGACGTTCCTCAAATGCAAGTTTGGTCATTGTTTGTCACACTGAAATTTCTTTATCGAGAAATAACCGACAACATGGTATCAAGAATCATGCACCTTGCACTTTTCTCAGCACAGTCGCCACCAACATTTGTCACAGCATACAAAATCACTTTACAGAAGATACTTTGGTAAAACGTGGTGCCTTGTAATGCAAAAAAATTGTCACACAGCTTCCAATGTTGTTTTCATTCATGGATTTGGAGAAACGCGCACTTTGACCTTCATCCTCTACATTTTACCTCCCTTCACTTAACATTCAATATCAGCAACCACCAATTTGATGAACTCTGGCCCCTTCACCATACATGATCTATAAGCGCTTATGGATGACAACATACTAGACTCATGCGTGCATTCACATCGGATAGCTGCATTCACTTCCATTGGCGACCACGTTGCCAGCACATGAGGTCTACCATTCTGATTTGTACTCGAATAACCTCGTCCTCGCCCATCTGCTCTTACTCTTTCTTCCTCAGTGCTTTGCGTATGCGTTATTCTCTCACGCTGATGCTCTTTCCGTCGTTGAACCCAAAACGGATGTAGTTTCCTCTGTCGCTTATTAATTTTATGTGGAGTACTATCAGGGTTGGTTCTAGGGCCGGATAAACCGGACACCTGCTCGGGGCATCAAATTTTAAGAGCGGCATTTTGATTGAATTTGAAAAAAAATATATTTTTTTTCATTACAAAGAAATTGATACATTTTCTGACATATTATTGGGTGGGAATTTAGTATTTCATTTAATGTATCTTATTTCCTTCTTTTGTACTTTGTATGTTAAATGTCAGATTTCTTTTTTAAATTCCAACTTTAAGGGTTCGAGGCGGGAGTATATGTTAAATCATGAAATTTGATATTATTTACTACTTACGTTCTCCCCATCCCGGTGTTAGATTACAATGAACATTCCTTCTCCCATACGATTTCCGGTGTTTAGCTAACCAAAAGTTGGCAGGGATAATAAGATTTTTTGCTAAATACAGAGCCACGGGAGATATTTATATAGATATATAATTTTATAGTTTCTATATGTAAAAATAAACGCTTGTGTGATCCCCACTATCAGTAGACCCTTTTCCGAAAAAATTGGCTTACTGAAATAGGCGATTTCTTCTCTTCCATTTTATTCGTTTTTAATAATACCAAGTAATTATGTCCTTAATTTCGATTTTTTTCTATTCTTTAGAACTTAAAATAATATATATATATATATATATATATATATATATATATATATATACATATATATATGTGTGTGTAAATATATATATATATATATATATATATATATATATATATATATATATATATATATATACATATATATTGCTATGCTGCCTATTTGTTCGCAAGAATTATTCAGGTTTTATTGCTATGTATCTATCTGATCAATTTATCTTTTTTAATTATAACTTTTTGCTTTGCAGAGAGGGACGGCGATTTTTTTTTATTTTTGTGCGGGGCGGAAAATCTACTAGAGCAGTCTCTAGTACTATCTTCTTTTTTTCTTTAGTGAAAAAAAAAGCGATGAAACCTAATTTTGGAACATTTCTAGTATTTTCTATGTTCGTAAACTTACCTTCCGAATAAGTCCCCATCTCAAACTTGTCGGTGTCTTCTTCCGCACTTGAGGACAGACCATTCATCAGACTGCGCTTCCTCTGTGCGTTTTGAATAGCTTTGGCATACGACGTGTCGTCCGATTCCTGATATTCCGGCTGCGTCCGAGTGCTCGGACTCTTTCCGGAGCCTTCGCTGGAGTCCGAGTCCACGAACTTGACCGCTTGGCTCGTTTCGTCCATGAGTGAGAGCGGCTGTAATTGTCTGTAGCGCACGCTGGAAGTTGAAGGGGAGGGCTTCGGTTCCTCGACTCGAGGTACTGCAGGAAATTGGAATGATGGCCCTTCTTCAGTGGCAGGGGGTGAACTCATCTGGACTGATGATTCATCAGTTCGTACGTAGCTGCTCTCTCTCTCAGACATAGTCGAAATTCGAACAGAAATTTCTGACATTCTGAAAATGAAACAAAGATTTAGTCAAATGAGCTATTATCTGAAACTCAAGGTTTAGATTGAGTCATAAGTACGAGGTTTAGATTGAGTCATAAGTACGAAGTTTAGATTGTGTCATATGTACGAAGTTTTTGATTGAGTCATATGTACGAAGTTTAGATTGAGTCATAAGTACGAGGTTTAGATTGAGCTATATGTATAAGGTTTGTAGATTCAAATATATGCACGAGGTTTATAGATTCAGTTATATGCAGAATGTTTATAGATTCAGTTATATGCACAATGTTTATAGATTTAGTTATATGCACAATGATGAGTTATGTGTACAAAGTGTAGATTAAATTATGTGTATTTAAAATCATAATCCAAAACTTGTGGATAAATTAAAGTTAAATTTAAACCCAGTCAATGACTTTGTAATGATTTCTTTTGTAATGAAATTACATGTCTTGGAATGTTCTGATATTCACAATTGTTGTATTCTCTTAAACACAGTCAAAATTAGAAGGAAATGTTTTTGAAATATTTTTTTAGTTTATATATTAAGAGAGATGTTAAAAAATTCATGCGCTCAGTCGTAAAAAGTTTATGGCGTTTAATAGACTGATTTTTTGAAACGCAAAGTATAACTAACAAGGAAATAAAATCTGATTTATTTAATATATGCAACATATGATTTATCTTTTCAAACCTTTTTACTCATTAGTGTCATGTTGATTTTTTTCTAAATGCATAGCTTCATGTTTAGATAATTATTTGTGTTTCGTTGACTTTTTATCTTAAACCAGAACTAAATTCTTTTTTCACGGTATTTTTTTCTTTCCTAAGCATTTTTCCGATCACTGCCATCCTAAGTTTGTCTAATATTATGCTAGAAGGATTTTTATATTAATGGCTAAGTATTTTTTTTCCGGCAAGATTAATAATGGTTATAATATAATTGAAATTATATTAAAATTCATTATAAACCGCATAAATGATAGATATTGTAAGGTTAAAACATAAAATTAGCCTATAATAGAAGGTTATAAAGTAATAGTTCTTATAAAAAGGAAGTCTGAAATTACTAGAGACTTAAAAGTTTCTAAACTTTTCTCGCTGACTAGAAAACTTATAATGAGTGTCATTATTTGAATTTTTATGACTTTGGGGCTCGCTAGTTCCATTCCCTAAGCTAATAATTTTAATTAAGTTATTAACTACTTGAAAGCCTAATTACCAGATAAATTAATTATTTACTACAATTAATAATTCACGTGTTGAGACAAAGTAATAAATATCAACTTTAAAATGCATGAGCTTCCTTTATGAAACATAATGGTTGAAGTATGCAGGTGAAGCAATTTTATTAACAAATATGTATTCCATTTAAAATAATAAAAATAATATGTAGTAAAAATCATGTATATTAAATAACTCGGTTATTTAAGAAACGTGGAGTATTTTGAATTAAAATTCACCCACATTATTGATAATGTCAATTTTTTTTAAAAAAATGTTCACATAAAATAGAAAAACTGACTTGATATTTAAAAATAATAATATCTTTCCTTCGACGCAACAAAGCTATAAAAAGTTTATGGGAAAAACGGTAAATATAAACGAAAAGTTAAAAAAAAGTAATATTTTCCTAATTTTCTAAGAAATTTCTGGGGAAAAAAAACTTTCCAGTGCCCTTAAGCCCCGCTTCAGCAGTAAGAGCGCTTATAATACAAAAGGTGTTTTTTCCATTTTTCAAATAACACGAAAGTAAACTTTAAAAAAACAGAAAACAATTTTTTTCCCTTCGAAAGTGTATTCTCAATAGAATTGATACTATTATACTCGCAACTCTGAGTTTTTAAGATAATTAAATTAATTCATCCGAGTAAAAAAAGTTAAAAGTAAATAAATAATGGCAGTTTTTCAATTTTCTGCAGTAACTCATTAAAAATCATAACTGAATCTTTGGAGTTATTTTAGTTAAAGAAGGAATTTTATTTTTCTTAGAGGTCTATTAAAATGATTAATATTTTTCGTTTCTATTAACAGAAGTGATTTTGGCAATTTTTAATGCACACCAGTTTTCAATTAGGAATTTAATTTTAAAGCATCATTCTTGCAAATAGATACTTTGTTTTGAATATGTTATGCAACGTAGAAAGAATATTTGTATCTAAATTTAAGAAGGAATTATATATGAAGTTTAAGAAAAAAAGAAGGTATTTTAAAAATCGAAATACCCCAATACAATATTTTTATACCATTATTACTTTTTATACTTTCTATTTGTACTATATTTATTATTTCAAATGTAATTTATATGGAAATATTTGTATATTTAGTACAATGCGTAAGTTAACGAATATTATTCTTCAAATAACTCTTTAAATATTTCTGTCTTTTAAATATGAGTATCTGCTTAAAGTGACCCACTACGTTTGGAATTGTGATTTTGAAAAAAACGTTTTAATGATTCTTTTGTTTTTTTTTAAAAATCTGTGTCGATAGCTTGAACAATGATTTTAAAACACTACTTATCATATTTTAAGGTATCTGACTACTCTAAAATCATGATTTTTTTAAAAAATTGGCAATCTTTTTCATGATTTTATTTTATAGACCATCTTAAAAACTTCATAAAAATACCAAGTTTTTTTATTTTCCATTAACTAGAACAAAAACTACAAGTTTTTTAGTAAAAGCAGACGCCATAACTTTACATAAGATGTCAAACTTTAAAATGCATTTTAATCTAAATGTGTGTTTTTTTTCGAAAAACTCAAACGGGGATGGCGAGTGCTAAAGACGATTTTAAAATAATTTGCCGAAATTTTTTGTGTATGTTCTTTCTAATAGTAGAAGTGTTTTAACCTTCAGATTTATCTTTACAGTTCCTTATGTGAATATAAATCACTGTTTTTTTAAGAAATTTTATATAATAACTAAGATAAAGTGCTGTGTTTTTTTTTAAATTAAAATATCTCTTATCCTGAAGGTAATTCCAAAATAGATTAGTAAAATGATAATTCAATTTTTCAATAGTAAAATAGAAAAAGAGAAAATTGGTTTATTTACTATTTGTACAGAGCGGACCCTTTATGTCAATCTTTGTAATTTTGAAAATAAAGTGATTTTTTTAAATCTCTAATTCAGGCCTCTGTATAGCAGTCTTAGCTAAACCAAAATATTATCATATAAATAATTTTCATAAGAGGAGAATGTTTTGAAGATACGTTCTTCATTTTTTATTGTTTGCCAAAAAGTTCTATTTCTTTCTCTTGTTATGATATTTCAAAAACAATTTTATGTGTACATTCTTATTTAACTGATACTAAATAGTAAAAATAATATTCATTTATTCACCTTTTTAAAATCACGTTTCAGAACGTAGCCACTCGCTTTAAGGTATCCGACTACGTTCCGAACCGTGATTTTAAAAAAATGCATAAATGGATAAATTTCATGATATCTAATGTCACTTATATTAGACTACGTGTATAAAATTGTTTTAAGGGCATTTGGATAAAAACAAATTATTTAAATACAATATTTTGGCAAAAAAATTAACTTAGAATAATCTTTTTTCAAAATGTTCTCCTTTTGTGAAAAATTCTTCTATTATAATAATATTTTGTCTGTATATAGCTCAGACCTCTGTACAGAGGCTCAACTATGATGCTTGAAAAATTCACATTATTTTCAGATTAACAACCAATTAAAATAATTATCGGCATTTTTTTCTTAAAATTGCTCCCCTCTGTGGTCGTAAAATATGGATAAACCCACGTATATGTTATATGTTTCAAAAATTCTGGTTGAGCCTCTGTAGAGAAGTCTGAGTTATATACAGGCAAAATATTATTATAATAGAAGTATTTTTCACTAAAGGAGAACATTTTGAAAAAATATTTCTAAGTTAATTTTTTGCCAAAATATTGCATTTAAATAATTTTTTGCCAAAATGTCATTAAAACAATTGTATATATATGTATTCTAATCTAAGTGACACTAAATATCATGAAAAGTATCTAGTTATGTGCTTTTGCAAAATCACGGTTCCGAACGTATTCCGATACCTTATGGTATCAGATTACTTGCGAAAACTTTTGTTTTTAAAAAAATGGATACATGGTTTTTTTATGGTCTTCATATTTTGTTCGTACATTTCAAGAAAAATAAGCTAAAATTAAGGAGAGAAAAAGTACTAAACTCTTTATTCCTAAGATGAAAAAAAAATATAAACATTTACAAAAAGTTACATAAATGGGGCCCATTTTGTACAAAAAGTGTATGAACTCAAATTATTAATTTTTTGATTTTGATGTGTGTTGTTTTGCTATTCATTTTTGAAATGGCTTTCAGGAAAAGAAGTATTTTAAATTTTACAAAAACTAGAGCACTTTATCTTAGTTATTATATGAATCTGCTATAAAAGACAGTGATTATATTCACATAAGAGACAGTAATTTTTGTAATACAACAGTGATTGATAAATCTGAAGGTTATATAAAACACTTCTACTATTATACAGAACACACACAAAAAGTTTCAGTTAATAATTTTCGAAACTTTTTGAGAAATTGCTGTCCCTGTTTGAGCATTTTCAAAAGAACACATTTTGAGTAGAACACATTTTAATGTATATGGCAATTTTTAAAAGTAAGATCATTTCCTTTTACTTAACACTTGTAGTTTTTGTTCTAAAGAATGGAAAATGATTAGCTTGGTATTTTTATAAAGCTAATAAGATGGCCTATAAAATAAAATCATAACAAATTGTAAATTTTTGGCATTTTAGGGTAGTTGGGTACGTTAAAAATGCGCAGAAAAAGTAAAAGATTAAATTAAGTACAACAGACTGTGAAATATTAGTTGTATCATCCTTTCCAGTAATAGCATTACTTTAATCAAGTCATTTACATTTACGCTCTGAATCATACTGCACATTGAAGATTTGAATAATAAACATGGGGATAATGTTGTAATTTATCCCATGAATAACCATCAATCGTTTAGGCCTCTGGATGTATGTATCAGACCTATTCCTTTCAATGTACCCGGAGATTATACCTGATCATCTGCAATATATTTACTTGATAAATGCTAATACGTTGATTGTCTAAAACATGGGAAAATATGGTAAGTTTGTGACTTACACGATAGATGGATGTATAGCATTAACTCGATCAAAGACTATACATTTTCCTGAATGTAACTCATAACTTTTATTACCTAATGAATTTCAAAATTGAAATTCATTCTAGTTGGGTGTATTGATGTGAATCATAATATTTAGTGTGGGTGATTCGATAATTTATTAGATATGCATTCAGATATTTCAAATTTTATATATGTATTTGTTATAGATTTAATTTAATCTAACTATTGACAGATTTGGGTGTACTATTCATTTTTTTTTATCCGACTATAGAAATATTTTTGCACAACTATGTATTTAGTGTTTAGTAGCTATCGAAAAAGACATAAATTACCTCTAATTTAATATACTATGAAGCACTTTTTTATTTAAGCTATTCTGACTAGAATATTTAAAAAATATATGACACAGAGATAAATGTGACTTATGTTAGGGGAATAATGGAAAGTATTTAAAAATAGAATTTCAATTCAGGTTGCATAAAATCAATACAAATCAAATGATTTAAAATAAATTCGAACATTAAAATTAAAAAAAAGGATAAAAAATGTTTACTTTTCTTTGAAAAAAAAATTGAAATAGATTAATTAAATAATCTTTTGAAAAAAATAAGCATTGCATATATATGTAAATGTATTAAAATACGAGAAGTTATATTCTTTCCAAAGTTAAAAAATAAAGAAAATAACATTAAGTTAAAAAACCCATTTCGTCACTATGTTTGGTAAAATATTGTCTGCGGACAAGAAACATTCGTTAATGGATCATAAATTCTAAAAATATTCGAATAAATGTACAATTTTTAAATGACAAATTTCTACACTTTCTAATCTAGTTTACATTAGGGATTTATATTTATTTATATCCCATTTGAGACTAGATTGACTATAATTCATTTTTTTCAATCTTCTTGTCAATTTTTATCTTTCATTCTATTTGAAATATTATTTTATTGATTACTTTTATTATTTTTTATCATTCTTTGCCAGAATCCCATTTACTTATTACTATTTTTAACATCTACAAAATGGCTCAGTGTTTTCACATTATATCAAAATCCCAAGAGTGGACTATTTATCCGATTGGTTATATTTCTAGTAGTCGAATTTTTAATTCAAGTTTTGAACATTCTAGCAATGTATATATTTAAATTTCATTAAAACGAACACGCTTTATTTGATTGCTAAAAATTATATGTATCTTGATGAAACTTTCATTTTTGAAAAATAAGTAAATTTATTTGAGTTAGGTAAAATTAAATAACGGTGTAAAAGAATTATTTTTAAAAATGTAAACGTTTTTATTTATAACGTCTCTTTTAACACAGTTTATTGACTTTCATTGTTACTTGGGCCTATAAACCATGTCGCATCACACTTAAAAAATTCAAGTCATGTAAAACTGAATATTTTCGGAAACAATTACAAAATAAGTATATGTATTGTTTATTTAAAATATTTAGGGTTAGAAAAAGAGATATATTGCATATCTCTTTGTGATAGGAATTATTCCTCTTGATTGATTTGTGGCTTAACGTCGATTTACGAATGAGAACAAGGACCGCTAACAATGGACTTCATAATTTTAAACCGCAGTTAGGAGACGAAGACATTTAAGTTGGCACCTTGTATCCAAACATCCAAACCTAGCTAATGCGAGGATTTCCAGCTTTAGGAGATTCAAAATGCATTAGCACTTATATACTGCAGTCTTTACTGGAATTTGATCCCGAACTCACTGGACTGAAGCAACATCGGGCATGAGTTTAGACGTGGGAACTCTTGCGTACCAAGTCTTGTTAACCCTTAAATGCCACTGGCGTATATATCCGTCTCATTCAACCAGTGCGTTGAGTGCCTCGAACGTATGTACACGTCCTTCAGAAATACTATTCTATTCTTTGTACTGCTTTCAAGAAAACTATTTCGAAGGGTCTAGAATACAATTTCATTCAAACAGCATTACACACTTTACACATTATTTGTAAGGCATTTAATTGTATCAGAGAAAAATGTGCTTATTTTTGCATCCCTCCTTAATACATCGCATATGTGAAGAACGGTGGCATTGGTAAACGAATCCCATAACTTTTAATCGGCAGTTAAAATCCATGATTGAAAAGTATTAAAGACAGATCTAGTCCAATGCAAAACATTTAGTTAAAATGTGCCTTAAAATTTGAAACAGAAATTCAAATAATATTTATAAGAGGATCTATATGAAAGGAGTAATGTAAATGTCTAAATATAGAAAGATCAATTTTTCGTCTTTCGTGAGCAGCCGCGGTAGCCGAGTGGTCAAGCAAATCCATGAGTGGCGGGCTTGTCACGAGTTCAAGCCCAGTACCACAAAAGGCCCGCCGGTAGGGGAGCGATGCACGTTAAATCTGTCGAAAGCTCAAACGTCCTCCCCTGGTGTGGTGTGGTAGATAGGAGAGGGTGTTGCCAGCTCAGGTGGCGTCCTCGTCACTTAAACATGGTTCAAAACTACGATGTCCATCGACAAAAGCCTTCGTGGAGCTAAACAGTGCGACGTAAATCTTCACTCACTCACGCGTGTTTCATGATAAAAAAAAGGAGAGTTTAAAATATGATCCAGTTTATTACATATTTGAAGGATCCATTCAAGAAAATATTTGAGTACTTTTCTATGTTCTAGAGCACTTTCGTGCTCACACCACTACCTATTCATTAATTTTCCGGTAATTGGCTTTAGATAGCTGGTTAAATGCAATTAATATTGCAAGAATAAGGAATTGTGGAAGTGATGATAAGATTTACTACATAATATTAATTTCGAAGATTAGTATAAAATAAAAGTATTATTTGTAAAATATTAATATGAAAAAGTTTTTTAATTGTTACTCACCTTCGTTTAGGTAAGCTAATCGCTTGTGATCGTACCGGCATGGATGGTCTTCTTGTAAATGTATCTTCAGCTGATTCTTCTTCGCTCACTAGAAAAATAGATGCTATATTTTGTGTTACGTATTCAAATCTATAAATACTATATATAGTATTACGATTGCGCTATGTAACTACCCACACCCGTCCATTCATGTATAGATTGATAGGTTAGAGCAGGTGGATTGTTTTTGGCTTGTAGACAGTGCACGTGGCTTTGGGGTCACTGCCTATTGCTTGGCCTCGTGTCCATAGCGACTGTATGTCTGGAAGTCATAATGCACATTAAAGTGCCCCCACCGTGTGACAATTGACGGTGCCTGTCTTACTGAGGAGATTGATGCCTAGGAGGATGACGGGAGAAGGGCTTCAAGAGACAATGACCGCGTGAAGAACAAAGATTCCAGATGTTCGAACGTGTCGTCTGTCGCCGGGCCGGTACATTCGAAATAACTAGGGAAAGCGAATGCGAGTTCGCCGCAAATAGGACGCTAATGAGTCCGAAGACCGTATGCAGACTTTTGTGGCCCTATCAATGAAAAGTAACGAGGAGCGTGTAGTGTGGACCCACCCCTGAAGTTTAAAAGGGTCATTTTTTGGTGAGAGGGGAGATCGGAGAGCGGATATCGAGATTGTATTCGGGAGAAAAGCGGATTTACCTGGAGTAAAAGGAGAGTTGAGAGGATGATCGCCGGTGGCGTCGTAGAAGCTAACTAGCAATATCAGAGAACTACAGGGAAATATCCCTCGGACGAAGGAGTGATGTGTAGAAAATGAGAGAGAATGAAATCCAACGTTAAAAGAGAATGAACGCACCGGATTGGCGCAAAGAGTAATTACCATATTGCATTATTTTTAATTATTTTGTAGAGAAAATAAAATTTTCTTTAATTTTTACAATATGCTGTGATTTCATCATCACGCTACCTGTCAACGATCTTACAATAGTACAGGTATAAATGAATGCCACTTTTAAATCGTTATTTGTGATAAAATAATCTTTTGAACACGAAATATTTTCTGTAGGTCATTAACATTTACATCTTATAGGCATTTGGCAGAACCTTAATAGACGGAAAGAAATTATAGACAAGATACTATTTAATATTCTCCCGATTCTTAATCAGTATCTTGTTGAACCATTTCTTTCCTTATTCAGTACGAAAAACCTATTTCCACTTGAAATACAGTCCAATGAGATTTTTTACCCATAAAAATCATGTTTTAGGTATTGAAAATAAACCTATAACCAGAGAAATTTGAGTACATATATATTTAAAATTACAATTATAGAAAATAGCTGTTACAAAAGTTTTGGGACGAAGAATTAATTTTTTTAAGTTCTTATACAATCTCACCAGATTACCGTCCTTCTGCTAAAATCTGAAATATGTTTATATCCAAAATTATATATTATCTAGAAATGATAATTATGCGTTTGATATGTTAAAAAAAATATTTCTTCAGTATTTATTATTGATAAAAAAATCCCACTCAACAAGCTAGCCTCTTTTACCTAATTAGGATGATTGCTTCTTGCATTTTGATTTAGGTGCGATATCACATTTACAAAAATATTGGAACTGTCATTTAATTTTTTGAAGGGGATGTGCAATATTTATTCGAATTTAAGCAGCCCCCAAATGCTTTACACAGTTTCGAGATAAAAAAAATGTTAAAAAAATGTGCACATGGTCCATCAGTATCCGATCCTTAACAAATTTTAAAAAATATTTTTAATGAGAAATCATAAGAAGTTAATTTATTTTACCAGTATTAGAATCTTTCAAATACAGACATGAACTTATAATTTCTCAAAACCATCCGTATCATGTTTTCAAAATGATTCGTCCCTACCAATGTCACTGATGACTTCCGAATTGGAGAGAGTGTCGTCATATTACCACACTGTGACGTTTTATGTGCATTCGAATGCATTTGTTATGCAACATTTTGAAAAATAATGTATTTTTGAAGAGTTTAAAAGAATTCTAAAATACAGCTTAACATTTACAAGCAAAAAATCTAACATTTTGTGTACGTCATCGATGCATATTTGTTTCATTCGTGTTAAATTTTCAGTGGCCGTTGTTCTGTTTCCGTTTTTTTTGTCTGCAAATAAAATTACCTCTCTTTTCATACCTGCGTCATAGCGAACTCGTTTTGATACTATTACCAATATATTTGATTGTTTGGTGATTAAATGAAAGCGTATACAAAAACTTTTTCTAAAAACGAGCACAGGCAACGATGTTTAGTATAGACTGAATACCAGAGAGAATCTACGGAATGAGATAAGTCATCAATGAAAGTGGACAGAATGGACGCGCGCGCGATTGAATTTTCTTCTTTTTAAAAGGGATAGGGATTCAATTTCCTCCATGCGACATGTGTTTTGCCTTCGATTCTAAGTCGCGCCCGATTTTCAGTAGCACTGACCCTGGAAAATAGTGCGGCTTGGATTCGAGTAAATACAGTAGTTTGCTTCTACACGTATTACTTCTATTGTAAATTATTAGTATATTTTATGTATGCCGATTTTGGGTAATTTATTTAAAAAAATATCTTAAGGTATCCGACTACGTTCGGAACCGTGATTTTAAAAAAGCGCATAAATGGATAGTTTTTATGATATTTAGTGTCAATAAGATTACAACACATGTATAAGATTGTTTTAAGGAAATTTGGACGAAAAAAATTATTTAAAAACAATATTTACTAAAAAAATTAACGTAGAATAACTTTCTTCAAAACGTTCTTTTTTGTGAAAAATGCTTCTATTATAATAATATTTTGCCTCTATATAGCTCAGATATCTGTACAAAGGCTCAACTATAAATTTTGAAAAAAAATCAAATTATTTTCAGAGTTAAAACCAATTGAAATAATTATCGGCGTTTTTTTATTAAAACTTCTCCCCTCTGTTGTCGTAAAACATGGATAAACCCACTTTTAAGTTTTATATTTCAAAAATTCAAGTTGAGCCTCTGTACAGAAGTCTGAGCTATATACAAGCAAATTATTTTTTAAATACAACAATTTTTCACAGAAGAATATTTTGAAAATGGGTCATTCTATTCTCATTTTTCTTCAAAATATTGTACTTAATTAATTTTTTTATTGTAATACTATTCTTAAAACAATTATATATACATATTCTAATTTGAGGGACACTAAATATCATAAGTATTACCCATTTATACGCTTTTGAAAAATCACGTTACCGAACGCATTCGGATACCTTAATGTCCTCTTGCTTTTTTAAGTAATTTTATTTATGTTTAACGATTCTCTCTTTTCTGTTGTACTTATCGTGATGTTGTAAGCTTATATATTGTTTTTAAATTATTGAAATATCTAAGGCTTCGAAATAAACTTTCGTCTGAATACAATTGAAAGTTCATTAAAAAGTTTATAAGAATGAATTGTATTTGATTGCCCTAAAAAAAATTCTTACGGCCCTCGCTTCTTCATTAAAAAAGTAGAAGAATTGAATTTCTAAGGCACAAGTACATTTAAATTGTTTGAGAAATAGTTCCACAAAAACATATTTTTAAAGAAACTCTTCTAAAAAAGTGTATGCGCTTATGACCACATGATATAAGTGATAACTTCAAATTTTATAAATTTATTTCAAGGAAACTTAGGTGAATAAAAAACAAATAAAATTATCCTATAAAATCCTATAAAATTATTTATTCATATGCCTGTACTCATTAAATACTATTTTTGTGTGAAATATGCAATCATATTTGGGAATTAATTGTATTCTAAGAAGGAAACAATTGGTTTATGGTACCTAAAATGGGTTATATAAATCCTTTAGTTTCAAAATTTTATTTAAATATCTGTAAAAACTCTGTCAAGCATTGCTTCGTACTTCCCCGTGCCTCATTTGGATCATTTCATATAATTAAATTGAATTTTGATTTTAAAGAATCAGCTAAAGGTTTGGATTTGTCTTTTGAAAAATTTACTTTAAAATCCCCACTTAAGATCATAGGTAAGTTGTTCAGAAGAACCGATACGGTTTTGTGAATTTTGGTTGTAATTTGATAATATTCAGTTCTATCCATGAATTAATTTAAAGCAAAGGGAATTTAAAGTAAGGCAGGTCGTTGAATGAGAAGAGAGGAATCAAGGTCCAAACGTTTAAAAAGGGTTTTAACCAGAAGATTTATATCAAATAATCTCTACCTCTGTTGTCATTGTATGGCAGTTTTGTAAAAGTATATCCGGTGCTGCTGAAACGAGAGTTTCCTTAATTATATTTTGTTTACTTGTATTTAAATTATTTAATGTAACTTTTCTTAATACCTGGATACTTAATTGTTTTAATTTTCTTTTTAGACTCAAAATATATTTAAGTAATTATGTGATTAATAGATCTATTTGTTCATTGCTCTTCTAATTCGCTTTCAAAAATAGAATTTTATTATTAAGATCACTGCAATATTGGTAATGTATACAACATTTTATGTTTAGTTTTAGTTTATGATTTCTCTTTCTCTCTAAGCCTATTTTTTAAAAATATTACATGTGATTCATTTTCATGCTTCAATTAAGATTAGAAAGAATCCTGCATTCACATTTCCGTCGAAAGTGGTGGCAGGGGAAGGGGAGCCCCACTTAAATTGTAGCTAGGAATTTTACTTTTACGGCTTATTGGTGGGGGAACAAACTACCGCGTATCAGAGTGGAGAGGGGAAACGTCTCTCCTTTCCTTTTTAGGGGTGTGCATGCCCGACCACAGACAAAAAAAGCCGAGAATGAGCGTTACATACACGAGTGTGACGTTCATTCAAGTTCACTCTCCAGCAATATGCACTAATAGAAATCACTTAAAAAAAGCATTTTTGTAAAATTTCAAGTATGTTGCTCACATAGTATACCCTGGAATACCTCGTATTCCCCATGTGTGAGTCGATTTCTGCAAAATCTGTTCTAATCGAATCTCTACTGAAAAAAGAAACACATTTGCTAAATTTCAAGTCCTTAGGCCTAAAATATACATACATATACGTAAAGAGAGAGATTATTCTGATGTACAAAGCGTTTTTTTTTCAAATGGCTCATTTCTTTTTTGAAACGTGTGCTTAACTCCCACAATTACAGTGAAATATAGAGTACAACGCACACTTTTAACACCAAAAAAGGATTGAAATTTACGGGTGCGTATTATACGCCGGATATAATAAAAAAGAGACAAGCATAAAGAAAACTAGAATTCTAAAGGGTGTTTTTTTGAGAGGTATAGAACTTTAAATTGCAATAAAACAACGATGTATTATTCGATTGACATGAGTTTTTTTTTTATTCGAAAGATAATCTTGTGGCATTACATTTAAATATGAATTCTGTCATAGGACTGCCACGGCTGGCTCGGATGTAGTCGAATCTGGACGTCCAATTTTCGATGACTTTTTCCAACATTTGTGGCCGTATATCGGCAATAACACGGCGAATGTTGTCTTCCAAATGGTCAAGCGTTTGTGGCATAGACCAATGACTTTGCATAGCCCCGCAAAAAATAGTCTAGCGGTATTAAATCACAAGATCTTGCAGGCCAATTCACAGGTCCTAACCGTGAAATTAGGCGGTCACCAAACGTGTCTTTCAATAAATCGATTGTGGCACGAGCTGTGTGACATGTTGCGCCGTCTTGTTGGAATCACAGCTCCTGGACATCATGATTGTTCAATTCAGGAATGAAAATTTAGTAATCATGGCTCTATACCGATCACCATTGACTGTAACGTTGTGGCCTTCATCGTTTTTGAAGCAGGATTCCACCAGCCCATAAAGCGCCCCAAACAGTCCGTTTTTCTGGATGTAACGGTGTTTCGACATACACTTGTTGATTAGCTTCACTCCAAATGCGGCAGTTTTGTTTGTTGACGTAGCCATTCAACCAGAAGTGCGCTTCATCGCTAAACAAAATTCGCTTATGAAAATCGGGAACAACGGCAATCTCGTTTTGGGCCCATTCGACGAATCTACGCCTTGCTTGATGATCGTTTTGATGAATTGCCAAACCAAACTGAGAATAAATCACTTGACAGCTGTTAAATCGGTCGTCATCCTGGAAAGTAATGCCAACTTAAGCTTCTATACCTGAAAAAAAAACACTCTTTACTTCTATCGAAATACTGTTTATTTTAAAGATATGATTTACTTTATGAACATTATGAGTTGTAATTCTGGAAGTGTATTATTTTTTTCAAAATCCTGGGATAAAATACCTTAAATAAATGACTTCAAAACATAAGAGCAATACATACATATATTTCAGGTGTTTTCTTAAGAAAGGTGGTGTACGTTATACGGCGAATATACATCACGTTATACGGCGAATATACATCGAAGTTTAAAAAGGGAGCTTGAAAGTATAGATGTGGGTTTAACACAATGCGCGTTACACACCGTATTTTACGCTAGAGACTCATTATATATAATAAAACGCATTTAAAAGAATTATGTTTTTTTTGTATTTGAATTTCTAATTAATTGGGAAAATGCTAAATTATTCTATATGCAACTTTAGAATAATAATTTTTTTATCTATTTGAAAATTTTGAGTCACACAAGTAAAATGCCCGATTCCAAGAACTATTCTGTAAACATCTTTTATAACTTTCAAATTTTACGAAAGAATGACTTCAAAGTTAAATTTGGCTCCTTTTATCATGATAAATGAGTGGCTCTACAGTTGTACCTTACTTTAAAAAAACTGAGCTCTCTCACTAAAATAATGATAGAGATTTTCTTAACAATACAGAATCTTTCACCATTTGACAGTCGTTGTGAATGGAATCGGATTACATGGAATTTGGCAGGAAAGAATATCGCCTTCTTTTCTGTAGCATAATAAGACCATTAGAGAACGTCCAATAGCATTTCTTATTCATGGTGAAAATGTAAAAAAGAAATCATATCCAAGAGAAATATGAGTCTTATTATGCCATCACTATTTCACATGCTTTTTGACTTCTTAAAAAAACAAAATGTGAAATAAGACTGACGATAAATTCATGAGATCGATCAAATGAATTATCCATAGAGCAAAATAGATTAAAAGTACAAATTTTTGAGCTACAAATTAACTTACTAAAATTCCACTGTAAATTAGATATATATCAAAATTTAAATTAGATGTATATATACAGTCGAACTTCCATATAAAGAACTTCTATAAAGCGAGCTTTTGCCTGGAACCAAGAATATCTTACAATTTTCTTCTTAAAATAACCTCTCTATAGCGAAGTGCATTTTCCATATAAGGAAATTTTTTTCTTGCTACTCAATCCCACCCCCCTTGTTTTTAAAGTTTTTCTCAACATTTCAAGTTATTCTCTATTAAAACATTTTATGGTGGTCATAAATGTCTTAAACTGGTTTTATTAGGTGCCTAACTCTCCGAGAACAACAGAATTCTGGGCGATTCACCCAAGAAGTTTAACCTTTACCACCATTGTGCAGTTCAATTGAAACATCTTGGATATCCTATTTTATCCTCAGTGGAGTTCTATAAAATAAAGTATATATAAAATTACTACTTTCCTCTATGTTGTTGGATATTTGTAGGAGTAATGTGTAACTGGGTGTGATGTAAGCGCGCTATTTGATTTGACCAATGGGAGTGCGTGAACGTGTCTCTTCTCCGCCATTTCTTCGGGGTCCAACTCTAGGAGCCATCAAGCACTCGGGTGCCTGACTGTAAATCCACAATCGGTCTGTAAAAATCTACCATTTAATTGCAAAAAATTATGTATTGAGCAGAGAAAATAAATTGCTTATCTGCACACTAATCTTCAGACCAGTTTTAACGTGTGCCGCGCCAATCTGGGCACTTGCGGATAAAAATATTAATCAATTTGAAGCTTCTCAAACCATCATTCTCCAACAAATATTCAAGGATACGGTGTTTATCAATGTAAAATTTGGCTTATGTGATTTAAAAAGTATATTGAAAGAGATGAACCTCTATATAACAAATTTTCCATAAAACGAACTTTTTTTCGGGATTTAGTGACTTCGTTATATAGAGGTTCAACCGAATACTTTTTTATTTCTAGAAGAATGAAGAAGATTGATTATATATTTAGAGAGAGAGAGAGAGAGAAAGAATGAGAATATATATATATATATATATATATATATAAGACATCGGTCGGTAACTTTTTTCTGTATTCTTGAATAAAAAAAAAAAAACATGGCACAAAATTTTTTCAAAGTCCCCCCTTTTGAAACCTTAATCCGGAAATAACTTCCGTCCTAATGCACCTAGAATAAAACTTATGACATCGGCAGAAAGCTCTTTTGATTTTACACATTTCCATGTGTTATACGATTCAGTGGCGTGATTAGTTTTTTATCTAGGCGTCGAAAAAGAAAAATTTCCAACGCGACCGTTCGCGCGTGCGCCCTGGCAGGAGCCCCGTAGGTCCGAGAGCTTAGCGAACCGAGTCCGTGGCTCGTGGGGTCCTCGGGTACGCACGGTGTTTTTTTTGTGCGGAAACTCCCGCAAACGACGGAGTTACGGGGGGCCCGCGGGCCACGGCGGTCGCGGAATATATATATATATATGAATATTTTAGTATAACTATTTATGTAAGATTCAAAGATTGCTTTAGTGTTATAGTTATTTGGATCTAAATGATATACAGGATATTGCCAAACTCAACCGACAAATTCAGAGGGGTTGATAGTAGGCAGCATGGGGACGACAAATTACCATAGAAAATGAGATCACAAACCACGTTTACCTGGTGTAATTAGCAAAAATATTTATAAAGAATGCGATGTCTTAGATTGGAAAGGGCAATAAGAGATGAGAATACATTTGTTATATGTAAAGCATGTTTACAATGCGAACAATGCATCACGGCTCGAAGTCAGAAGTGCAACGACAAGGGATTGACACGCGAATTGTTCAAAGTTGCGGCCGTTTAGGTCTCGGCACAGCCGATGCGGACGGACGAAGAATTGTCAAACGCGTTCTAACACATTCGGTGTGCTGGTGATGTCAACTAAAGAGACCACCATCCGTGAAGTGATATCCTCCAATGCAGCCACTGGCATTTAATACACACGCAATTTCAAATAGCTTCAGAAGAAGAAATAAAAGAAATTCAGCCTTCTTCCAATTCACTTCTTGTGATATATAGCGAGGAGGTGGTTATGCAAAGAAATAGAAAAATGTGCTAGTGCACCATCGTACATGAACCACAAGTTCGAATGTGCAGTGGATTAGAACTGATACTCCCGCTTTTATTCTCCTAAGTGGTCTGAGAAATTTTCAGGTTTCTTTAACCTACCATCCCAATACCACTAAAGAACCGCCGTGTAGGGCAGCGATACACGTTAAATCTGTCGAGAGCTGAAACGTCATCCTGTTGGTGTGGTTTGGTAGTTAGGAGATGGGGGTGCCAGCTCAGATGTCGTCCACGTCATTTGACCATAGTTCAAAATTACGTGGTCCGTTACCAAAAGCCCTCGTGTAGCTGAACAGTGTGACGTTAATATTCAATCAATCAACCCTACCATGACACTCTAAATTCGCGCATTCGTTTGGCCACGCCCCTCGTCCGGCTCATCACCCTCCCGACGGGTACTATTATGGTAAAGACAAAACGTGGTTTGTGGCCTAATGTTGTATGATGATTTGAATTCCCCAAGCAGCGTACAGTCATCCCTCAAAATTTGTGAGTTGAATTCAGCAACACCCCTCAATATCCACTCATGGACAAAAAAAAATTAGCGCACCAAGAAGGAGTTATCGAAAAGAAACGAAATGTTTCATACGTAATGACTTCTGTGATATAAGGAAAAATATTAGAAAATAAAAGGAAAAGGATGATTTATTTCGAACAAAAAGGCAAAAGAACGTATGTTTTAAAACCTGTTGAAGCCCCTCTATCGCGAATGCACAATACGATACGATCGGACATTGAGGCTTACAAGTTCTGTAAGATGCCTTGATACATTTCGTTCCCTATTTGCTGTAACCTTGCCTCTAGTTCATTCAAACTCATGGGATGCCCAACTCGCCATCCCAAAATGATCCCAGATATGCTCGATTGGAGGCAAATCTGGGGATCGGACATGCCAAGGGTAGTAACAGTGCGGGGATAGTCAAGTGACATCTTTGCCGTGTGAGGCCGAACATTGTCATGTTGAAAATGGCTCCTGGGAGCCATTGCATGAGTGGCAACACATGTGTTTGCAAGATGTCATGGAAATATCACTAAGCTGGCATGCTGCCACGGATCAATACTAGGGGTAACTTTGTATTGTAAGCAATGACACCTCATACCATCACACCAGCTGTATGAGTGGTGTGTCACTGTAAAGCAAAGGCAGCATTCAGGCGTTCACCACGGGGTTTCCTTACACGAACACGATTGTCATCACTGCTGAGATTGAATCTGGAATCGTCACTAAGGACAACCTAGTTCCATTCCGCTGCAGGTATGTTTCCTTGTGCGCGGCATTACTCCAAACGGAGGCATCGTTGGGTGGGCGTAAAGGGCAGCCCACATAATAGGCGCCGCGATCCCAAATGTTCTTCAGTCAGGCGCTTCGTACTGATCGAGAAGACATAGAGAACCGTAGTGAAGGTGCTACCTAAGCCTGGATAGCGACCTATGAAACAGTTTCCTGTACGCATGCATTTCTTATGATGTGGTGGTGTTCTCGTTGACAGGTCTGTCGAGGGCTTCCTGTGACTGATCTTCGTGTAAAGGACATCTCTCGGATATACTCGTCCCAAAACCTACTCACAACACAATCAGAGTGGCCTAATTGACGATCTTCTCCGCCTATTTGACCACTCAGCTCCCAACATGCCGATGAATCTCCCCTTTTCAAACTGCGACAGAGGCTTATATTGTCTTCGAAAACGGTGTAATGACATATCTACCTCAGCTCTTTCTTTGTAAACGATTCAGCACTCTCAAACAAGCTTTGGTTACCTGTTTTATACTCCACGGAGAACGACGTTAAACGCCCTCTACTACTGGCTATACGTAATGCGCAATCACGCTGTATTTCTAATAATTTGCAATTCTTCCTGACATGTACCTTCATGCCAAGTTTTGTTTCTATTCCTCTATTATTTCTTGGTGCGCTAATTTTTTTGCCCATGAGTGTAGTTCGGTAGGGTGTAACACATCTCTTGTCTCAAACCAGCCATTTTCACCTTTCCGCCAGCATCGAACACTAAATATAGTTTGAAACTCAACCAATCAATAAATATATGGCCGTCTTTAAAATATTTGTTATTATTACAATGTTTATCAAACTTTCATTGTTTACGATCCAATTTTCAATCGTATTTTTCATCGCACCCCCTTCACCAATTACAATGTATTGAATGTAGTAAAATGTACTTTGATTTTATAGCTACAATACGAATTTAATTATAGAGCCAACAAATTATCAAGCTGAGTATTACATTTTGTATATAACAAGCTCATGGAAGGCACTACTAGTTATTAAATTTGTTTTTAATATGATTGATAAATTAATTATCAAAAACATTGTGCAGTACTAATGCATCTTTTTATTAATCAGTGTAAATTTTTATTATGTCAGAATGTATTTTAATTTGCTTCCTGCAAACTTATACTTATTTTAAATCTTTTGTTTTCGACTCTCCAATATGCTCGCGCCCCCCCATAAGGATAACACGTCCCCCTAGGGGGTGCACCCCACAGTTTGAGAAACGCTGTATTAGTACCTTAAGTCCTAAGGATTAGGATACTGCATACTCAATGAAAATCATACGTAGTACCTGTTGCTTAACACTAAACATACAATAACGGGTCAAATGAGTCATTTTGAACTTTTGCATTGAAAATGCACGTATCATCTTATTGCTGTCGCACATTTGACTTCATGAATTTTTCTAAGTAATTAATCTACAGTTATTATACTATTTTTTTGTTTTCTTTTTTTTTGAGTTATACTTGTCGTATATCACAACAGGGCGTTTGACCCGGAGAGCATTTTTTGTTTTATAAGCTTATCGAGTCATATTGCTTAGCATAATGTAGTCGGTAAGTTGCACATTTCTGCAAAGACTGTTGGATAAAGTAGATCATTCAAAATAGCTGAGAACAATTTCAAGACAAGTCTAAGTTCTAAGTTTTGCAGATGGCTTCTCCAAGTTTTTTTCAACATCCTTAATTTAGCTGGCATAAATACCTGGATTTTGTACAAGCAAACGACAGGAGAAAACATCTCAAGACAAGATCTTTTACTCAAGCTAGCAGTAGAACTTGACACTGATTTTCGAGAAGCCCGTGAACAACGAAAACAAAGAAAAAATACGAAAGAATCGTTGTCTAAGTCTACTACAGATACTTATCAACATAAGAGATGTCAAGTAGGATACTGTAGAGAATAAATTCAACAAAATTTGCTCTAAATGTAAAAAAATATGTTTGTGTGTGTGTGTTGTGTGTGTGCGGAAAAAGTACAATGAACACACTTATATAAGAAATGCGATGAGCAATGAATTAAAAATTCTAATTTTTTGCTTTTCTAATAGAAATGGCCAATTTACTATTTTGTTTTAATATAATAAATTTAATTTTTATTTTTATTTCCTTTCTAATACTCATGTTTCATACTTTCAAGCATGAAACATAAAGTCGGGTAATTTGACCCGCTATGGTAGAAATAGGTATCGATTAAGAGTTGGTATGATTAATTCTAAATCTTAAATTTCTCAGTTAATCAAACGTGCAGTTCACTTATTTCATTATATTATAAATATCCTGAATTTCTTCCTTTATAACATTTTATTGTAATATGAACATTTTATACACACATTGTACGAAAGATTTCCGATAAATAAATAATCATTTTGAGTAGAAATCTTTGATCTGAAAAAAGGAGTTTGAAAGAAGAAAAAAGGTCCTAGAAGCCCTTATTTAAGAATATTCATAAAATTTGATGTCTTCTATGCGAGAATTATACTGACCTTCGAGCGATGGTAATTCAACAATTGGAGAGGTCATATCGTATCCATGGGTCACTAGGATCAAGGGTTCTTCAGCCTCTCGTAACCGAAGATTTAGTTTCTGAAGCTCTACACTTACCTAAAACAAAAACAAAAACAAATAAATAAATAAAAAAATTCGGAGACACAGTAAGAAAATTTGCTTACAGCATAATAATTAAAATACATTTATTATACATGAAATAACGAATATCAATATTCTTTAAAAACTTTCAGTTAAATAGTTTTTAAAATTCTAATATTAAATTTCAGCCCCCAAAAAAATTAGAATGATTCTCATTTACTTAACAATTTAAATTATTTGCAGAATAAAAATGTAAAATTGGAGAATTTGAATTCCTATTGAAGAAAATAAAACGTCAGTAAGTAACGGTACAAATGTGTGTTCTAAAGGCATTTCTCGTATTTATGAACATTATAAATCATTAATATGTAAATTTAACTCATGACCCCTTGGACGCTGAGGTGCATGAGTAGATGTACTGGTAAGGTGGTCAGTCTGACCAACCCCCAAGCGAGCTTGGTACTCATTTAACGATTTATAAAGGGATGAAAGGCTGAACCGAGCACGATACGCTACCACGGGGTTTCAAAGTGTAAACATTCTCTACTAATAACTATAGTTGAGACATATTGTGTAGCTATTTTTACAATATTTATATTTAACAATTCACTTTTGGTTATAATTAATAAATTTATAATATTTATTTTGAATATTTTTTTCCATATCCAGTAAATGTCGAAATACCTTCACTACAAAATATTGATGTATTTTAGGCAATATTCTGTTATCGCAATTTCACTTTTTGTGTATACCTATTCACCAATAATCATCATTCAGTTAAGGCCACTATCTGTGACAGTTATCAGCTTCTGTAATTTGCTTTGCAGCACTGAATGCCCCTCAAACACTTTGAATTAGACTCCGTCAAAGTTTCACAATTTCAAATTAATTCTCTATTGTCATTAAAATAATAATGCCCACTTACGTCCTCATATCGTTGTCTGAACCGTCTATTTTCATCTTGTAGAACTTGCATAGTATACTGCAAATCATCTTCATCGGAACTCCTTCGGGACTTCTTGAGGGGCTTCAGGGTAGCTCTAACTCTTCGATCCCCAGCATGGGGATTGGCCCATAGCTCCAATAACTATAATTGATGGACAGCAAATCATTTACGTAAAGGAATATCTGTCTTATAACCTAAATGTGTGTGTGAGACTGGGAATTACGAGTGTGCCTGAAAGCTTTATTTTCCTCTCATTTGTAGTTTGCAACGGAGTGTGGGCATCAATCTTGCCATTCATCTTAGGAATTAAGATATTTAATAAATGATGGTCTTTAAACTGCATTTCGCCATTAACAGATTAAGGCAAGATTCTAAGTTTTGTTGATCGAAAATAAAAACTGGAACTGAGTACAAGTGTTATAGCTTTTAAATGCAAATCTTTTAATTAAGATATTGCGTTTTTATGCTAATATTTTGGCAAGCATGTGCTTAATAGTGATGTGTATTGAAGTACATGATGTGGTAATAGCGTGTAGCTTGTTAATCTAATTACACTTTTAGTTAATTTATTCTAGTTAAAATGTGAAAGAACAGTCTTAACCATTGCGTAAGTAGTATTGTGTATTATAGGCTTTCTAACCATAAATTGTATCTTAAATTTTAGAAAGGAACAATGAAAAGGTTGTATTTAGGCCTTTTGATGCAGTGGATTATATTAAGTGTGTAATTGCATTTTTTGATTCTACAATTTTACGTATTCAACAATGATAAGCCTAACTCTTTACAAACATCTGTTATTTAATTTCACTGGTTGGTTAATACACTTAAAGATTAAAATAAGATAATATTAGAAATAATGATTAATAATTTTAAAAAATCTAACTGTGATTAAAAAATACCGATTCTTATTAAATATTAAAAATTTTTCATTTGGAGTATTAAATCGAGTATAAAGTTCCATTACTTTAAAACAATTTGAAACAAATTTAATTTTTTAAAAAATTAATTAATTAATCAAAAATTAATTAATTTATTTAACATTACATAATTAATCTTTGCTTATTTATTAAATTAACAAAGTTCAAAAATCAATTCCTTAAATAAGTAAGTTTAATTGTAAAATTGTATTCTTAATTAATATTTTCACAGTTGCCTTAGGGGCATTTTTCATTTTTACTTACCAATACTTTACCTCCATCTGTAAAGAAAATCTTCATATTGTTAGTATTAAATGCACTTGAAAAAGTAGCTGCAAAATAATTGCTTAAGAAGCAAAATTGAGTGAGCTTGTGCAAGTGCCTTTCTTCATGCTCATGCTTACAGTGATGGAAAGAAAGTGCAAATAAAAGAGGGAAAGTGCACTTGAAAACACAAACTTTCCAAATTTCTTAACAGTACGAATTTCCTTTTACCAATCATAGAAAATTAACTACTTAAATGAAAAAAAAAATATATTAAATAGCTTTATTTGTTTTATTTTTATGTAATATAATTTAAAAACTGATATTTTTATATCATAAAACTATTTTTATACGTTAAACAGATTGATAAGCATTTGAAATACTTGACATCAAATGTATTTACGAATTGTATATTTATGCATATTAATATAATACTTTAAACTAATTTTATCTTAACTTTTTGTCTTTGCGAGCAATTTTTTAAAAAGTAACTTTTAAAATTTTACTTAACACGCATTTTATCTTTAAATTATCAGAAATATAAAAAAACAGCTATTCACTTCATGAATTTTCATTCACATTTTATTATTAGATAACAGTTTTATAACGTTGTGGCTGATAGTAACAATTTTATGAGTTTTTTAAATATATATGAATCTAACTGCAAAATATTGACTTTTAAATTGTTCAGTAATATTATTTGAAAGTTATAAATTTATAAGCACACACATAATTTTTTTAAAAAAAAGCTATCTATATATAAATTGCTTTTTACCGAAACTTTCATCCCTGCATTAGAATTTTTAACCGATCTTACGTCGGAAAATCTCATATGCTTACAAAAAGAAAATCAGTTGTTCAAACAAAATGTAAAACTTATTTACAAAAATAGTAGTCATCCCACTAAATTATCATTTCAGAAATGAAATAGTTGTACAAGGGAGATATTTCGCTTTACAAAAAATGAATTTATAAAAAATAAATTAATAAGGTGTCTCAGGGGTGTTAACTTTTTCTCGAGGGGTGAAAACATGGACAAATTTCAAACAGGCACAATTCTTTTAAATTTAAATTAAATATAATTCGAATCTTTTACACATTATTTACAAACGATTATGGCTTCGAAGAAGTACAAAATGTTTGAAATAAAATCATAATTTTAAAAATTATAAGCATATGAATATATGCAATAAGTATTAAATATTTTTTGCGTTTTGCGCACGATATTTTCTAAAATAATAACCTCCGATGTATAAAACTTCATAGAATTATAAAATGTATCATACTCTTTAAACCCTGCATAATTTAGAATAATATATCTTTTGTATTTCAAAATATTAAAAAAATATTGAATTTTTAAAAAAAAATTAAAAGAATTTAATTTTTTTTATTTTTTTAAAAAATATAATTTATTTTTCTACTAATATAAAATTACTACAGTGTAATAAGGGTACATTTAACAAGAAAAATCAAATCTACTATTTTAGAAAATAGCATGCGCAAAGTAAAACTTAATATTTCTTATAGAAACATTTCTTGTTTTCATGTGTTTATAATTTTTTTTAAAATTATGACTATATTTACATTTTATACTTTTCTGAAGCCCCATTCCTTTATAAATAATGTGTAAAAGATTCGATTTATTTAATTTTAACTTTAAAGAGATATATGTATTTGAGTATTGTTATCTTTTCATCCCAGTAGAGAAAGATAACACCCCTGAGACCCCATCAAAGACCTTAACGCCTCACACACACTATTATTGAAGAAGTCTTATTAAAGATTCTGAAAAGATATTTAAGAAGCGTCTGTAAAAGAACCACGTCCCAGTTATCACTTTTTTTTGTGTACTTCATGGCTTTTTTCTACTTTTTTCTTGGAAAAGTCCAATTTCGGTACTATTCAAAGACTGATTGTTCAGACTGGAATCGGGAATTTGCAAAAGCGTATTAATGAATATAATTTTTTTTTAATATTTAATGTCATTTGGATTAGAATATACATTTAAAATTGTATAAGAATATTATTAAAATAAAAAAAAAGTATTTAAAAGGAAACTTTTAGTGCAAAAATTGGGGGAAAACAGATATTTTCAAAGCATTCTCTTCCTATGGAAAATGTGTCTATAGTAGTAATATTTCTTCTAAATTTATCTAGTACGGAGCCTGAACTAGGATTTTTGAAATATATAATTGAGGAGTGTGTATATTTATAGTTTAATATATCAAAGCAGATTTAAGAAAAAACACCACTTATTATTTCAATTGAACGTAACTTCTAAATTAATGTGAACTTTTCAAAAATTCTAGTTCAGGCTCCGTACAGAAATTATATATATAGCTATACTAGCCGTTACCCACCCGCTTCACACTGGGTATTTCACGATGTTGCATATATGTATACTGTTTACATATATATTAATTATTGATATCTAGCATTAAGAATTCGATTGTATTGAAAAATATATTTATAGCTTTTACACTCTCACCCCTTGACATAAAAAGAACATAAATTATAATATCTAATTTCTATTTATGTCTAAAATCGAAGTAGAAAGATTTTTTTCGCTCACTTAACCTAATAATCAACTTGATTTCCACCAAAGCAACTTTCAGTGGATCTCTACTCCATAAAATAAACATGCGTGCTGAATTTCAAGTCTAAATCTAACAGAGCAAAAACGGAATTTTTATCAGCAATACCTCGTTGACAGCATTCTTAGCGGATTCCAATTCAACAAAAGAAGCATGCAAACCAAATTTTATTATTGTAGTCTTAGCAGTTCAAAAACGGGAATTTTGTCTATCAATAAGCCCCAATAACTTTCCCCGCTCCCCCCTGGAGTTGATTTTAGTAAAATACATTCTTAGTGGAACTCTATTCAACTAAAGAAAAAAAAATGCTCAACAAATTTCAAGTAAGTGAGTTAAATTCAAAAACAGGAATTTTTCTATAACATGCCTTAATCCCTCGCAAACTCACTCCTTTGGGGGTCCGTTTTCGCAAAAATCTTTGTAAAAGGAACTTTATTCCATGAACGGAACATACCTTCTAATTTTCAAGCAGGTGGTTCTATTAGTTGAAACGCGGAAATATTTATTTATTACGCCCCTTAATCACCCTCAGTGACCCTTGGGGATCAATTTTCCCCAAAACTATTTTGTAGCGGATCTCTACACCATGAAAGGAATTAACTTATATACCAAATTTTAAGACTGTACGTCTAATAGTTTAAAAATGGAAATAATTATCTATAACGCCCCTGAAGTCCCCGCAACGCCACTTAGGAAACGATTTACACAAAACCCATCTTATGACAGATCAGTACACAGTGAATGGAATCTGCTTACTCAATTTCAAGGTTTGACGTCGAATAGTTTAAAAAAGGAGTTAATTGCCTATAACGCCCCTTAAAGAATTCTTATAATAACATACTTAAAATAACTTTATATGTATAGTCTAATTCAAATAATGTTGCAAAAATTGAGAATATTTTGCAAATATGTCCTTCCTTCTTCAATTTTTGCTAAACAATTGCATTTAAATAATTTTCTGGTAATAGTATTCCTAAAATAATATGTATATTCTAATTCAACTGACACAGAATTTGTATAGAAAAAACCCCCCATTTATACGCTTTTCGAAAATCAAAAAGCAGTCAACCACTTTAAAGAAGTTTCATCTTGAATATAGTCAATACGTAGAAAAGAGTTTATTCATAACCTTCTTTTTATATTTCTAATCTAATAAATTACAGAACAGCAATTAAATGATAGAAAACAGCCAAAGTATTCTAAGAAATCTGAATAATTTTCTAATGGAGGCCATTACAACAATCCGATTAAATGAAGATTGGAAGTGTGTTGAGTAATTTCGAGTACATCCCCACCTGTTCGCTTGGTTGATCTTTTGAGTAGTACAAGCTGAGGTTCTAATCTCATAATGCAAACAGTCCCTATTTTAAGCAAATTGCATTTCAAATTACTGCGTGACCACTTCTCATTTTGCTTCAATGGGGCTTTGTAAAGCTAGAGCATGTGTAATCGGGCTGTATGAGCTTTAAGTGTCTTATTCTAGTACCGATTTGCCGTGCTTGTTTTAATGAAGAGAGTTGTATGTTTAATTTGAAGCATACTGTATGAAGGTAGGATTGAGCTCTAGGCTAAAGGGGAGTTAAGATTTATATTCTTGCTATATAAACCTAATCATGGATTGAATTCTATCAATTAATTGGAGGACAATTGTTCATTCTCTTTAAACTCATTGGGAGAACATCCGGATGGTTTTACAATAAGAAATATCTGAAAAAATTTGGATTTTTTTTTTTCAATTTTAGTCAAAACGGAATCTTTTGGTTTTGGTGAATAAATGTTTATTAATGGGCTCAATTCTTGAAGTCGCATTATAAAAACAACCACGTGTTTTCCATTGAATTCAAAACAAACATTAAACTAATTGTACTTGTTATTCTATTTGTAAAACTCAGATAAAATCTCAAATTTCATGTTTGGGTAATGATGTGTAAATAATAGAAGGAAAAAAATCTTCACACACACACAAAAAAGATTTTTTTAAAATGAAAAAAAATTCGTATTTTATGTTTAAACTTTTAAATAAAATGCATTTTGTATACATATGCACTTTTTGAGAGAAAGTTTCTGCAAAGAGCAAAACTTGGCAACACAGGAGCGTGTGATTGATTGATTGAATATTAACGCCGCACTGTTCAGCTGCGCGAGGGCTTTTGGCGACGGACCACGTAATTTTGAACCATGGTCAAGTGACGTGGACAACACCTGAGCTGGCACCCCTCTCCTAACTACCACACCACACCAACGGGAGGACGTTTCAGCTCTCGACAGATTTAACGTGCATCGCTGTCCTACAAGGAGGGTATTTAGTGGTACTGGGCTCAAACTCGTGACAAGGCCAGCCATGATCCGATACCTATACCACTCGGCTACCACGGCCACCACCGGAGCGCGTGAACTGATTAACTGGAAACACTAGATAGTTTTTATCGTGTGACTATGACGTCGCATGAGTTTTTGAATTGATTGGCTAGAATTACGTAACTTTCACTATCATGTGACTATGACGTCACATAAATTGAGCCCATTTCGCTCTATGAAGTAACGCGAGGGCTGTTGGTGAAGGAGCTAGTAATTTTGAATTTCGGTCAAGTGATGTGGTTGCCACCTAAGTTGGTACGCTTGTCTCCAAACTCCACACCTCGTCAACAAGATGACTTTTGAGCCTTGATGAAACGTGCATCATCCCTCTACACGGTCAATATTAAGAAGCACAAGGACTCAAACTCATAACACACGTGTTCGTGAGTGAGTGAATATTAACTTAGCACTATTCATCTACACGAGGGCTTATGACGACAGACCTCGTAATTTTGAACCATGGGCAATTCATGAGGACGACACTCGAGCTGGCATCCCCTTCTCCTAACTACCACACTACACCAATGAGAGGACGTTTGAGCTCTCGACAGATTCAACGTGCATCGCGTCTCTACATGGTAGACCTTTAGTGGTAATGGCTCAAACTCATGACATTCGTGCCATGATCCGATACCTTGACCACTGAGCTACCACAGCCACACGAGTCCGTACCCATGGCCACATGACTATCGTAAACGCCGTTTATAGTTTCGGATGAAGTGACGCAAATATATCATAAATCATATTAAAATTATTAAATTACAAGTTGGAGTTTCACTGAATTTAAATTTTCATAAAATCAAGACTATTAAAATTAAATCCAAATAAAGAGCTTAGAATTTCTTATGAAGTTATTTTGTAGCTTAAATTACTTTTAATACCTTTAATAATATTCAGAGGTAATGGGATTTAAACAAGGAAGCATGTAATAAATTAAATAGAAAATACTCAGAAACACAAATGTCTAATAATCAGCATTTTCGTTTCTTATAAACTCTTAATTAATTTATAAGTATTAGAAAACACACGGTATCATTTTTTGTACTTTAATAAAATTGCTCGCAAAGAATTCTTTTTACTCACTTATTTATATTATTTAATGTTTTGAACTTGCTTATTTTCAATAAATGTTTTCAAAACTTGCTTCTGCATAATTTCGTGTTACTTTTAAAGCATGAGCAAATTTCAATTGAATTTAACCCCGGGTCTATAATTTTCTTAAGAAAAGAAGTGTAATTGTGGGAAATAATTTTTATGATTAATTATTCATATTTTGAAAAATTATGAAACGTATTGGTTCATCGAATTTTAAGAGACTTTTACTTCCGACTAGTAAACACATTTGAGTATGCAGGAAGGAAAAATGTACCAACTTCATAGCTCAAATTGTATTTCAAAAAATATTTATATTTTTCGCATTGAACGAATTTGATTTTTTTTATATTTATAAATTGTTTGCAACAGGGAATTACCATGGAGGACATTTTATATGTAATTTTTACAAAGATTAATGTTTTATATTGATACTGTTTTGAAATGAAAAAAAAACTTTCATGAATATACTATTTAACCATTGAACTAAATATAATTTAATGAAAGATTTAAAATAACATAAAATATGCTCTAAAGGAGTATTGTTAACTATATACAGAAAGTGTTACAAAATTGCTAGGGACACATTATATGCCATAATACTGCGAGAAATACGATGGGTCTCATTTATTTATTTGTGAAGAAGATTATTTATGTGTAGGAGTTTTAAGAAAATAACATACATGGAAATTTAATAATTATCTAATATTCTAACTGTTTATCTTCAGCAAAAATGCAAAATAACTGTTTAACTAAAGGATGAGTCACCAGGAAGAATTTTAAATCTTACAATGGAAAATAATTGAATACTTAGTAACATTCATTTCCACTGCAATTGCTTGCTAAACATAATTAGTATATGTCGTTTAATAAATCGTATTAAATGGACATTTATTGTGGATCCTATTTATTAATACAGATCTACGTTTAAAAAAAAATTCGGAATTTTTGCATAGATAATTTGATATTTTTACTTTTCTTGCATTGACTATTTTTTTAATCAAAAATAATTGAAAATTTCCTAAAATATTTTGTGCATTATTTTTTTAATACACCAGGATGTACTTTAAAATATCAACTGAAAAATAAGTTCAGAATAAAAATATTCTAATTGCAAATTATATTTATTTAAAATACCTGTTTCGATTCTAATTATCATATTTTTAAATGAATTATATTGATTTGGTTGAAACGAAATTAAACGTGCATTCTTTACACACTACAAAATTTGAATTTCATTTTTCTTCGAAGGAAAGTTTTCTGAAGAGAGCAAGCAATTTTTTTATACATAATTATTCGCTTGCCTTTAATCTGCACTATTTTGATTTTAATTGAAATGCTATTTATACATTTTTTAACTATGCTTTATTTTAAAATTAGAATAAGATTGTAGTATTCAATAAAATACAAAAATTTTCCTTCGGAAAAAGAAGAACTTTTTAAAATTACTGCAAGAAGTGTTTATAAATATTTTAACAAAACGAATAAATTCAGATTCTTGCTGCATTAAAACTGTAATAATTTTAAATACATTTCATGCAATACTTTTTTATTAGCAATCTTTAGAAAAGTTTGGGAAGAGGAACATGAATACTTTTATAGAATTAAGAAAAATGTCTTACTTCATTGAGATAATCGTTAAAAAGCCTTTTTTAATGTACTTTTAAAGATAATAATAATAAATTAATTCAAATTTAGAACATGCAAATAATTTGGTCTGTTTTAAAAAAGTAAAGCAGAAACTAAAGGATATTCAAGCATTATAAAGTTAACAATAAGTAATCATTGTGAGTGTTTTAATTTATAAATTGAAGTTTTTTGAGCTTTAAATAAATAGTAGATTCAGAAGTAAATTGTAGTATTAAAATAAATGAATGTTGTTATAGTCCGTCTTTCATTGTTTTCCTCACAAGTGCTCTTTTTTTGTCATTACAAGTCTTAACTACTTGAATAGTGATAAGTTTATAAAGTGAAATACTGGATTTGAATACCATTTAATAGTGAAAGGGCTGCGACAGCCAACAATTCGCGAGCTTACTACAGCAAAGTTAGTATTCAAAGGTCATTGAAAAAGGATTCTAGCCATCGACTACATTAAAGATTCATAGTATTTGTATTAAAAGATTATCTGTGATTAGGTTTGTCTGCATCCTTGTTTGTTACTAAAAGGTAAATAATTCTAATTTTTTAAAATTTAATCGCGAACAAAATACTTTTAACCATTAGTTGAGTTATTTAATTAATCACTCTGATTATTAAATTGAGACTAGTTTTATTGTGTGCGTATTGTCTTCATTGTTACCATTACAAAATTAAGTACGTTTTTTGTGTGTGCTTGTTCCTTTTTAACTTAAGAAATACAAATGTTGGTCAATCAACAAGGATATAGTAAACTCACATTCAATAACCTTCGTAATTTTCATCACAGCATTAAAAATTTGAATTGATGTTAACGGATTGACTGGAACTAAATTATGATCTTCAGAAAATCTATTTATTTCAGTTAATTTAACTGAGAGAATTTCTTTTCCGTGTGGAATTTTTCATAGACAGAATGAATATGGACACTATGTTACACAACTGCTACATTCAAAATATTTCATAATTTTCTCCTGTATTCCCATACACATTCGTAGGTTAAAACTTAAAATGAGTCTTCAAGGGCCATATGCTACTGCTTAAATCTTCATTATTAATTCTTTCTCTCCATGTATCTGAAAAGGGTGAACGTAATATGTGTGTGTGAATCTTTAACGCGGATATAATTTAGTCTACAGCTTCCTGACGTGTTTCTTATATTATCTTTGGATCCAATGACCAAATTAAAATATTTGGAATACAGGCCTTTTAAACATCATTATTTACCCAATTTTTTAAAACATTTGAGGTATCCGACTACGTTCGGAACCGTGATTTTAAAAAAAGCACATAAATGGATAATTTTCATGATATTTAGTCTCACTTAGATTGGAATGCATGCATAAAATTGTTTTAAGGACTTTTTGACAAAAATAGGTTATTTAAATATAATATTTTGGCAAAAAATTAACTTAAAATAATCTTTTTTCCAAATGTTCTCCTTTTGTGAAAAATGGTTCCATTAAAATAATATTTTGCGTGTATACAGTTCAGATATCTCTACAGATACTCAACTAGAATTTTTGAAAAATTCCCATTATTTTCAGAGTTACCACCCATTGAAATAATTATTCGGGTTTTTTTCTTAAAATCTCTCCCCTCTGTTGTCTTAAAATATGAATAAACCCACTTCTAAGTTATATATTTTAAAAATTCTAATTGTGCCTCTGAACAGAGATCTCAGCTATATACAGATAAAATATTATTCTAATAGAAGCATTTTTCACAAAAGGAGAACATTTGGAATAAAAGCTAATCTAAGTTAATATTTTGCCAAAATATTGTATTTAAATAAAAACATTTTTGCCAAAAAGTCCTTAAAACAATTTTATGCATGTATTCTAATCTTAGTGACACTAAATTTCATGAAAATTATTCGTTTATGCGCTTTTGAAAATCCCGGTTCAGAACGTAGTCGGATACCTTAATCCCATAGTGATAAAAGTTTGTTTTAAAGATATATATATATATATATATATATATATATATATATAAATGTCTTAATATTTATTTTTTTCAACTATAAAAATAATAGTAGCTTTATCTAGCTGAAATGAAAATTGTAGAAAATATTAAAGGTGTCATATTTTTTTACACGAACATTATTGTACATATCTGGAATTTCAGTTTGACTTTTACCTCCTTACACTCAGACTACGCCAATAGGAATGAAAACGTTAAGTTGCGTATACAAGTAAAAATTATAAAATGAATTATCTATGATTAGGTTTCGCATATTAAGTATTCTTCAGAACTTCCTCCCTGCATACTCTGAAGCATAGTAAAAAGAATAGAAATAGTAAAATGGGGTAGAGAGGCAACACGCACAATCAGATGTATGTATAGATTGGGGCCTCACCAGTCTCACCTTGGGAACGAACACCAAGCACAGGGTAGTAGTGGAACAGAACATGATGAAAATGGAAATAATGATGAAGGCCGCGTCTTGTTGTTCTCTGAGAACAAACGAGAGCGCGGCCCCAATAACGCACATGATGACGACGTTGTAGACGCTCATACCGATGTACTTGGAATCGTTGAGGGCCGGGATGCTGACGTGCCTTGTTTCCCAGGCGAGAAAACAGCCAAAGGCCTAGTTAGAAGAAAATAGAAAACGTTTCTATTAATTATCTCTGCAAGATATATACATATAAATCATTAAAAAATAAATATTATATAAAATACAATATCAAGTAAGCAATCAGTGTTACAACAAACATATTTGATGGTTTTATTATATTCTTTTATTAAAGTTGCTTAATGAAGGTACAATAGGGCTGTTCGTGATGCTTGTAATTTTGAACCTCAATAAAGTGTAAAGAACGCCCTCTGAACTGACAAGCCACTTTTCAAGCCTCCACCTCTAACCAATATGAGGACTGAATTCCGACAGATTTAACGTGCATCAGTCATTCTTCATGGCAGGTACCAAGACTCAATCTTATAACTTTCAAACATGGCCACTTGGCTACCTCAGTCCTTACTTGATTGGAACTTAACATTACGAATATCAGACAATACCAGAAATGTAAAATTCAAAATTTCCTCGCCTTATTAATAAAAAAAATAGATATTCGTTTAATAAGATGATTATTTGAATATTGTTTTAGTTTTGCAATATACAATTATACTGGTGTGCAAAACTTAAACGACAAATGGTTTTTTATTGCCATATAACTACCAGAAATTATTTGATATACATGAAATTCAGAAATAAGAGACACGATCATGTACTTAAGCGATGTAGAAAGTAAAGTTAAACAAAAATGAATGATCTGCATTCAGTATGGAATCAAACAAAAAAGGCTTTTTTGAACTCATAGTATCGTTACACATGATTGTATGTTAAAGAGGAAAAACAACAAGCAGGCATTCCTTAATATAGGATATGCCCTCCCCTTCCTGTAAAAGTTCCTTCACAGCGTCTCTCCATACTCCGCACTAGACCCTTCAATAGCTTTTGGGGTGAAGGGGGCTCATTCCTCAATTAGCATACGTTTCATTTGTTGAGTGTTCCCCGAAGGGAGTAATCATGCGGCCAAGCATCTCTTCAAAACATCCCACACATGTTCTATAGAATTTAAATCAGGGAGAACGCTGACCATTCTATTTGAATGATACCTCACTTTCCAATAGCTGCTGAACATCAGCAAATCCGGTGTTGAAATGGTGCTTGCTGACTGGCCTGCAAGAAGATACATTGGTCATGTACTGCAGTTGTTTTCCTAGAGTGGCCACCTCCAACCTTTCTAACATCTGTACCTCTGGTTTGAAAGGCTTTCCAAGCGCGCGAAACGACACTTTTGCTGGTTCCGAACTCTTCAGCTGCATTGGTAAAACTACCCCCATCTTCCATCTTTCTAACCATTGTTCCACTTGTGAAGTCATCCAGGTCATTTCTTCTAGCCATATTTCACAAAAGAACTCACATTTGCAGCGAATGTCTAATTGTGTGTGAGTCTCCGTTCCTCCTTTTATTGTAGTCTTGAACTGCGCACGCCGACAGCACGCATTTTGCGTACACTCACGTCTTTAGTAACGTTTTGTTCTTGACATTTGCATAAGTATTACCTTCCTATTGAATGTGTTCATTATATTGATCGCAATAATCACTTTTCTGGAATTTCTTCGTTATTTGCTTCAAATTTATATTGTTGCATAAGTTTTTCACGCAAGTGTACTTTGCTCCGGAACATAATTTTATTCTAATATCGCATTCTGCTGCAACATATTTATTCAGTAAATCTATTGAGGTTATGATATTGCTTATTATTGTAACTGAAAAGTAGGTTAAATTCATGACGGTCACATGATAAATGCAGTCACGTGTTATCAATTGGATTCGAGACTGGCATTATACTTCTATCTGTTGTTGTATTTATAAAATATAGATAAAATTCCAAATTTGGTAGTGATTTTCAAGTATTAAAATTGTGTTAAAAGGTTTTCAAAATTATAAAAAAATTTTATATTATACGTGTTTTTTACAGCATTTTGTTTGCTTATGTGAGTTATTATTGTTTTATAACATGCACATTTTAAAAGAAAGTTTAAAAAACAAAGTTTCGCAGCAGCGAAGCGTATGAAATTATTAAGTGAGAACACGAGATTCTAAAAGAGGAATAATACGTGATTCCTATGATATGGTTTCACTTTCGCTGTTTAATGTGCTATTATTTATTTTTTATGTAATGATAGCAAATTAATAACAATATTCTAAATAATACCACAAATATTTTTTATTTAATTTTATTTATTATTGTGTGTGTAATAATATTATTCATTATAATATAAATACATATAAATTAATTTAATTACATTAATGTATATAGATGGTAAAAGAAACTATACTAAAGAAAGCAAATGTATGAATATAGTAGAATAAATAGATTATAATTATCATGTAATATTGACTATAAGTATATAATTCATATTATTAAGTATAACTAGTAAGTTAAATTAACTTGATTATTACTATTTACGCGGATGATCATATTTATGCATATATTAAATAACTTTTTTCATGTAATATACAAATATATAATTTATGTAGTTATATTTTTATATAATTATCTAAGTAATCTTTTTCCTGTTCTAATTATGTATTTCATATGAAGTTGCACTTTGAGACACATTTTAAACACGATTATTAAGTTTCCTAAATATACATGGATATTCATAATTCCCACCAGAGTTTCGAAACTCTCTATCATAAATAAACTGACAGATACAACAAAAAAAGAACATTTGAAGGAATAAAGAAACAATTCAAGTTTTATTTACATAACATACAAGTTTTCTATTTGTGGACCCTAGGTTACATGACATGCATCATGGGATAGTATAGTTCCTCCTACACTCTGCTCATTATGGTAATATGAAAGTTACTGACAGCGCGTGTTATTCTTTAATGCAGTTCTTCTACATCACGTGACATGAAAAGTGTGTGTGTGTATAAAGTTGGTTTTGTATGTAAAATTTTCGGATAACGCAGGCATCATGGGAAGGATATTAATGCTGTCAATAAAGATCATAGTACCATTTTTAGTGGAGTGTGACTTGACCTGTACTACATTCCTGAATGCCAAGCAACCAAGGTTACATACGTAGAACACTTCTAAGGTATGTAAATAAAATTCGAATTGTTTTTGTATTCTTTAAAATATTACTTTGTTCCTGGAGGGAATTATGAATTATCCTGTACTTACATTTTTTTTATTTTTGTGTAATATGTTTCGTAGTACAGTAATACTTCGACTTACGCTACCCCGACTTAAACGAATTCGGAGTTTCGCTATTTTCAAATCCGATCGATTCGTATTTTTTTAATCACTGAAATTGAGGCGGAAATAATGCCAGAGCATGATGAAATTCGTAATTTGATTGAAAAAGTTGTCAACCTTTCCAATCAAATAAATTTAGAAGTAAAGAGTAATGACGTTCAAGAACTGCTGGATTTCCACAATCAGGAGCTCACAATAATAAGCTCATAGAAATGCATGAATGAGACATTAAAGAACTTGAGTCTTTAAACCCACTTCAATCAGAAGATTGAATGACGGTTGGGAATTTGACAGAAGACTTCAGTTTAGTTGAAAAAAGGTTACAAAATTTTTAGAAAATAGCAACTCTAATAAAGATTGCATTTTTCCAAAAAAAAGTAAGGGAAATAAAAAATATATATATTAGCATGCTACGAGGGAATTTAATGGGAAAAAATCTTTGAGCTTGCAGACTACTTGTTACAGATTTTGAGATTTTATCAAACATTTTTCAATTCCTACTATTAGCTCACACGATCTATATATTTATTTATCTTGTTGGAATTTTCAATCGTTAATAAAATAATTTCTATTCATCCAATCAAGTTCTAATATTTTTTTAAAACTTGTAGTGGATAACACTTGATGTTAATACAGTTTTTTTCAAATATTAATTTATTAATTAGATTTTATTTTTTAATTTTAAGTTTATTCTGCGTTATCACCCTTGTAGTTACAATTAGCTGCAACAGATGGCGCCAGTACATTTTTCTAACACGTAATTTTTTTTTTAATTACTTCTTTTACTTGGTATTATGATTGCAAAATCTCACAATATACAAAATCACAATATTACTTGTTTTTTTCTAAATTATTTTTTTCTTCCCCGACCCCAACTGAAATTAATTTTTATGCATTTATATGCAAAATTATACCCCAAATTCGGCAAATTCGACTTACGCTGTTATCACTCTTCCATCAATCGCGTAAGTTCGAAATATAACTGTATTTAAAAATGAGGACAGTACAGCAAATCGTATTTATATTGACTTAATTAATTAAATCTACTTATTTGAAATACTAACCAACTTTAATTTTTACAGCAGAGTATAAAGAGAGATCTTTTGTTGAATATGTAGAAATTCCTGCTTGAAGCAACCTCTTCTAAGTACTCCGTAAACTGCTAATATATATATATATTTAAAAAAAGATGACCAGCTGAACTGGCTCTCAACAAACAAGAAGAGGAACTTTTCCTGTTGACAGCTACGAAAACGTGACACCCGAATCGCTGGTCAAAAATATCGTTTTTCGATAATTACTTTGGTCCTAGAGACAAAATTGATAAATCGATTTTTCGACGTTTAAATATCGTTTCTGTCGACACGAACTTTTCAGATGTAATTTATGTCTTCTGTATCATTATTTGAGAAATAAGTGTGCTTTTAGAGAAAAAAATGCAATTAAAAATTTCAGTACTGAGCCAGGTCCTTTTCCTTCCTGTTTTATTACTCTTTCATTCATATTAATATTCGTTATTCAAAATAAAGTACATAGTTTGTTAAAAGCAGGGCTAAATTTTAAAGATTATCTAACATGAACTGACTTAAACTTGGTTTATAGATTAATTATAATTGGAGTCGCTATTTGTAAAAAAAATATTTACATACTTCGCATAACATTTATTTGAAATAGAGGTAGTTAAGTAGTATATACGTTACATATACATTTTTCTCTAGTATTTTTTCATTTACAATTTATGTAATTGGAAATCAATACAGTTACATATCGTTATCATTGATTTTCTTAAATGTCTCGAATCTTATTCTCAAAAATATAGCACAGTTACTAATGTTAAAATCATTAGATTCAGTCTTTTAATCAGCATGCAGTAAACGCAGATGCAATTAGTATCACTGTTTACTAGAAAATCCCATATTGAATAAATATTACAAAAAATATGAAAATTAAGATCATGTAATATATTCTAAGAAAGTTTTTCAATTAGGCTTTGCAATCAATTTACACAGCATTGTAAAAACATTATAAATTGGATCGAATTTCAGGTATTTTCTTTTAATTAGTTATGCTGTATTTTACAAGAATATGTGAATATTAGGAAAATATCATATTTATGTAAGTGTCAAGGTACCAAATATGCTAGTTTTATCAGTACCACATTAATGGGGGCGAATGCATCTTGTTATTATAAAGTAGTTCACTAGAAGGAACTAAAGCCGTGTTTCTCAAACTGTGGGGCGTGCCCCCTAGGGGGGAGCGTGATAACCCTACATCAGGGGTGCGAGCGTATCGGAAAGTCGAAAATAAAAGATTATTTAAAAAATTATCAATTTACTAAAAGCAGACAAAATGTAGTCTGACATAATAAAAAAAATACACATTTACTCTGATATAGTATACTTATAAATGTATCAGTACGGCACAATATATTTGATACTAAGTATCAATAATAAATTAAGAACAAGTTTAATTTATTACTAGTGATTTTTCAATGGGCTTATCATACACAAAATTTAATACTTATCTTAATACTTTGTACGGTTTAAAATTAGGGCCGAATTGTAGCTTTAGCGTCTCTCTCAATGTATTATGCATTATTACTGCATTTAACAGATTGTTATTGTATGGGGAAGGGGGAGCGATGGAAATTCTTATTGAAAATTGGGTCACGAATATAGAAAGTTTGAGAAGCACTGATCTAAAGCATTATGTGAGTCAACACGTGACTCCTATGTATTTCATTACAGGATGCTGTAGAAATCAATTCAATTCAATAATTTGCGATCTCTCAAGATAAAGCTAATGAAAAATTTCTTTTTGAACACACAACTTTAATGAAACATATAAAGTTCCATACAAGGGATGCTTAGTTAGATAAAAAAATATATATATTCATTAGATTATTAACATTATTTTTTTTTCAAATTACCAAAACATTTTCCATTTAGTTCTACGTTTTATGCAAGGCTTGTTTCGTTCAATATTCTAAGAATTCAGCCTGATGGCTGAGTTGTCTTACATTGGAAGCTCATCTCTCTCTCTCTCTCCCTTCATTCATAGCACAAAATAATAAATCAGTTGCACATGGATACTTTGCTATCTTAATTCAATTACAAATATGTATTATTGTTTGGAATTTAAGGGACAGTGTTGTAAGATTGATTGACTCATCAGAAACCTGAAAAAAGATCGAAATTTTGCAATTCATCGTCAATGTGTTTGTGTTTTTATTAGTCTACTTTTGAGTGAAATATATGTTTTCGTGAATAAAATATAGAAAAATTATATGTAGGTAACTAAAAATTTCAAACTATAAATAGATAACTTAGAAATCATAAAATATATTAAACAATTTGAAATAAATTACAGTTTAAAAAAACTAAAATAAATATGTCTTTATAGTTAATCGAGCTAAAAACTAAAAAAAATAGTGCTTTAACAAATAACAAAATGATTTACGAAAAACTTAATGTCATTGTGGTAAAAGCGTGCGGGGTACTCTGTACTACATTTTTACACTAACTCTACATTTCGGAATAGAAACTAGCAAGAAATTATGGCAACTGATATCGAGCACCCCGCGCTTTTACCACAATGACATTAATTTTCTCCTTAATCATTTTATTCTTATTACATTAAGAATTTTTTTTACTTTTTGGTTCGATTAACTATAAAAGTGTGTTTTTTAGTTTTTTAAAACTATAATTGATTTTTAATTTTTTTATTTCAATCCACAATAAAAATCGTGTTTTTTTAAGTTATTCAAACCATCATTCATTCACTGATGAATTATTTTGTTTGTTGAATTTGTATTAATCATGTGCATTTTTGCTTTAGGGTTGTAGCAATCTTTTTGTCACTAATTCTGGAAATGGGATCTGGAATAGCCACCAAATGTGGAAATTGGAAATCGTTAAGTCTGATGATTCTGATCAGAACAACGGAACAAAAGTATTGAATTATTATTTTGTCATCGGTTCTTGACAAGTGTGCCAAATTTTGAACTAATCTGACC
The DNA here is from genome assembly GCA_019973935.1 of Trichonephila clavipes. NCBI lineage: Eukaryota > Metazoa > Arthropoda > Arachnida > Araneae > Nephilidae > Trichonephila > Trichonephila clavipes. The sequence goes on along the minus strand of BMAU01000645.1, from coordinate 229,827 downwards.
TTTGAAAGTGGGTAAAAATTGAGATCAAAGATTCCGTTACATACAGGTGAAGCTAATAAGAACGTGTTAAATAGGATCTTACACATTAAGTTTTAAAAAGTTATGCAAGCTTAAATTAATATATCCATTCAAGAGAAGAAGACGATATGAAATTCTATATCGAGAGAGATACTAAGATGATAGATAAGATTATTACCTAGATAAGTATGATTCGTAGTTGCGATGAGTTTTGTCTATTAGGATAAATTTGACCAATCCACTTCAGTTCATATAAGCCAAGGAGTTATATTAATATTACATTATATCGGGTATAAATGGTGTTTTCGTAAATCCCCAATTCAATTTTCCTTTTTTTTATTTGAAAGTTCGAAGAATGGATACCCGCATACTTTCTCATTACTTACGTGTATCAAGAAAAAGATACCACGATTGATTGATTGAATCAAACTTATGAATTACATTTTTCTTACATAATTGATTATTCTTACAACTTGGAAGGATAACAGTGGAGCAGTTAAGAAAAATGGAAACTATTTTTAGAGAAGGAAGTGATATTTCAAGATATTTCTAGCATGTCACTGATTGATTACAAGTGATCAGTTATAACTAAAGAGCAAAGTTCTTAGATCAGACGTTTCGGAAATAATTCTTTGAAGTTATTTTTCTCAATTTATATAATTATATATTCGCATGATTTATGTCCATTATTTCGAAATTGAAAGAATGACATGAAAAATATAAATTGACTGTAAAATTTGAATTTATATATATCTATCTATCTATATCTATATAATACTTATCAAGCAACCGAATTTCTGTAAGCAGATTACACAGAATTTATATGTATATATTTTTATAGTTAATTAAAAAAAGAATGATAAATATCTTTAAAAACGTTTCAAATATTTAATTTAAATAAACGCATCTTGTAAATTAAGATAAATAACAATTAACTAATATTTTGCAAAGAGAACTAATTCATTATTTGATTTGAATTATTTTGGCCTCATATGCGTATTTAAAGTTTTTCTTAAAATGTAATTTAAAAAAAGCTATGAATCAGCATTTACTTTCATGATTACTAAATATTTATAGGTTTATTTCTTAATTTTGACTATAAGATTTCACTTTAAACAGAATCATGGCGTAAATTAAAAATTACTTTATTAATATTTATCAAATATATTTTATTTGATTACATAAATTCCAATTTCATGATTTAACTCATGTAAAACTAAATGATTACAGTACTTAAAATATTCTATACATAGTTTTTGAATTATTAGCTTACTCCTTTGCTCTTGTATGAGAACTTTTATTGATTTCTTAAGAGTATATTTACTATTTTTACAATTCTTTTTCACTCAAAACATATTTCCCTTATGATTAAACTATTTAAGTCATCTTACATATCAGCTGAAATAAGCATAGTTCTATTTCTTATACACTAAAGAAAGATCTATGATATTTATTATTAATGCTTATTATTAATGTGTTATTTAATGATTCCTCTCCAAACCATTACATCATGGTTGTGGAAACGGGATATTTCACAGACTAGAAAAGGGACAAGTTGCGTTTTTCTTTCTCTCTCTAGATTAAAATGTGGCTGGAATCAATGTTCAGACTATATCTGGACTTCTAAGTGAACAATAATCTGCGCCAGTCTTCTTGGATCTATTAAACATGTTGATGGTATCAGTTTAAACGGACCTCCTCTTTGGAAGTTGGAGTACATGGGACACAATCCATTGATTTTATATCATACAATCCAAACTTGTTAAGCCTTTGTGTAGCACTATAAAATTCAAATTTCTGTGGTTGCCATACATTTTGGTAAAATATAAAACTGGTCTGAAACCAAATATATTGCTATCTCTTCCAGTTTTTTCAAGTCGATATTGCAGAAAATGCTTTTGTATACAGTTGTTGCTGTTAGTCGTCCTTGACGGCGCTATATTTCAACTGATCGAGTGCTTAAAAAGCAGCTCTAAACTTTTGATAAGCCACTTTGATGATTTTTTAAATCTTTTGTGATCAATACCTGTGTTGTTGACTCTTCCAATTATTCACTATTTTGTTCTTCACTGTAATGATTTCTTTGGGTCATAAAACTTATGAATATTCTCAGAGATCACATTCACTTTAAACAACACTGCAGACAAGAATTCCAACATCCGTCTATTGCTTATTTCATTGTCAATTACTGTCACAAACGCATGCGCGGAAGCGCAATTATGTTTTAAATTATATTTAGCATAAGTAATTGATGCACACTGACACACAGATTGAACATTGGCTACAAAATTAACTTAGCAATTTTTTTCTCATTATGCTTTAATTTTGATGACCAGTGTATTTTCATCAAAGTATGCAACGCAATTACTATAAAAAATATTTAACATAACTATCTTACACAGTTAAAAGGATAATATTATATATTTAATATAATAAAACATATAATTAGCTACAATTAGTGTACAAGCAGTGGTGGGCAGACTTTTATAGGACACGTGCTACTTCTTATTTTTTCAAGTAGTTGCGGTCCACCCAATGTCAGTGGCTTACACAAGGGCAGGAAAGGTGTCCACGGGTCCGGACCCTCCCTCATAACTCTTCATTTTTTCCCCGGTTCTTTATAGTCTCATGTATATAGTACGTAATATGTAATTAAGTGTTTGATATTAGTAATTTGTTTAATTTATTAGTGTTAATTATTTATTCAGTAATTTATTTTTTGCTGTGTTTTTGTTCCCGATAATACTTAAAATCAAAAATAAATGTTTGGCTGCGTATTGTTCTATAATACGAGAATGGTAAACCTTCAACCCTCGAGCCCCCTCCCTTTAAAAATTTTTGTGTGCGTCTTGGCTCAATGCCGTAGGTTTGGTATAATGTAAGGAAAATTTATTATTATAATTTAATAATAAGTATTAACTGCGTACTTACCTGCAGAACTAAAAATTAAAAAAAACACTTTTAAAACCATGTTTAACGCAAAAAAGAAGATACAAATTTAATAATAATAGTCCCAAATATAATTATATCAAGTGATGCATTTATTACGAAACAATTCACAATACATGACAAAAAATTAAACGTTTTTATCTGAAGTTAGTTTTCGTTGTTTTAGTCAGAAAAAGACAGCCAGAGTCTTTTTCTCAGCCAATCTTGAAAAAGTCAGCCAATCTTGAATTTTTGGTATATAATTACTAACTGGTAAAATTTTCAGGTGGTCACCCCCAAAATGTCTTGGTGGTCCACCGATCGATCGCGTTCGACGTAATGCCCACAGTGGAAGTACAGTAAGACCCCTCTTAGCGCGGAGTATGCGTTCCATCAAAGTAAAGTGTAATATGAAACAGCGTTAAACGAGGTTATCTCATCATGTAAATAATGGGGTTTGGGGAAGATGGGTGGAAAATTGGTCAGTTTATTTCGCCATTAAATTTATTAATTATATTTTTATAACAATAAAACAAATATATATTTCTTACAAATATAGAAACATAATAAAAGAATATACATATAAAAATAAATAAAATTCTGAGTCAGTATGTTTACATTTCAGATCATTCAGTCTCTTCTGTATTTCCGATTTTCTGTCTTTTCATCAAGAAGGTAGATTGACATAAAGGCATATTGCGTTCAATTTCGTCGTCAATCCATATAGAAAGTCTGTTATCCATTTCATACATTGCAATAGTTCTGAAATGGGTAATTCTAGTTGCAAAGCTTGTTGTAGTTGCAGTTGCCGATAGCAGTATTTTTTCTTCATTATTAAGAATGGTTCTTGTTGTGTGTGTTGAAGTTGCCAAATTCAATGCAGAACCAATGTGAGATTTACACTCAATAGTATCTAATCTTCTAATTACTAGCATTTTAGTTTCTAGTTAAATGATTTTTCATGTAACTTTATTTTCGTGGTTTTTATTATCACCCATGATAAAAACTGAAAATACTAATATTTGTCACTATAGAAATCGTTGTATTATCAAAATTTATTCTTACAATAATGTTAACAAATGTTTGAAACGATAAAAGTACGTTCGTATAACACCACAGAAAATATGAAACGTAGATAAACTGCTTCAGATATCGGGAAGCCTAACGCTGCGTGCAATTTCGAGGAATCCCACAATTAAAAAAAAGAGCGTTAAACGGAAACAGCACTAAGCGAAAGAGCGTTAAGAGGGATCTTATTGTATATAACTAAAGAAAATTATTATTATTATAATTTACATGTATAATCTCAACTCTCATAGCATACCCCGATTAAATTAAATCTGATAAATATGAAATTCCTATCCAAACAGGTTTGCAATTACACTTCTAGATATACATCTAGAACAACTACGATAACGAACATCATTATGTCAGATTCTCATTGACGCTTAATTTCAATTTTTATTGAATGTCGAAGTCTCTGCGGGGCTTCAATTAGATTCAACAAGAGTTTTCTCTCAAAACTCATTTTCATTTAATATCTCTCTCTCTCTATATATATATATAAATACTGTTTTCAAAGTTCTCTACATAAAAGACTTAACATTATTCCCATCATCCCGTGGCACGTAATTCCGTGACACGAGTGAGTGGGTGTACGTGTCTAATGAGATGATGCCTTGCAAAGAGCTTGAAAGTACCTTGATAAGAGCTCGGAGCTTGATTCAAGTGTCCTCTCAACTGAGGATCTTGCGTTAGAACTGCTATTAGAATGTTGTGGTAACGGTTTGAAGTAAGAGTGATATGTGTTTTGATGCTTTGGAAAGGAATTCTTCCGTGACACAGTGCTCGTCCTAAATATCATCACTTTGTAGAATAAACTTTTTAAATTGTTTTCCATCAATCAAAAAGGAAATAATTTTGAAGTGTGTACTGTAAGTGTGTGTGCAATTTATAGATGCAGAAAAATAAGTGTGCTTCAGAATGCATGATTAATCAAATGTCTTTCAATCAGGTGTTTTAAAAATTATTTAAACGAGGTTTATGTTCAAATAAGTTATATATTGGATAATTTAGAGATAATTATATTTTATAACAGAGAACTATATATATATATGATCCTACGAAATACCATATATCAATGTAAGATTTTTAAGAAAGCAAAAACATTTGCAACAAATTTCTATTAAAGTTTTGATAAGAAAGATTATTTTTATTATTATTTTTATTAAATTATTTTGATAATAAAACTATTTGAATTGTGAATTGAATTTTTAATATCAATAGATAAAAATTAAATTTTGGAGATAATCTTAAATACTATAACTAGAAATTAAATCAAAATAATTTTTTAAATGTAGATAAAATTCATTAATTGCTTTATAATAGATAAAAAGTGTTTGATTTTTTTAAAAAATTTGTTTTGATATATAAATATCTAGTTACCTGCGTCATAGAAGTACTGCAGGCTTTCATGATTTAAAATTAATTATAAGAGTAATTACTTGATGATACATCAAAAATTGAATAATGTTGATTTTTTTAAGTGAATGTAATACAAAAATTCTAAAATAAATTAAACCTTATAAACTGATTTCTTTATCTTCACTTCGTAAGAAAATATCAACTAACCTAATAATAACTTGGATAAATGTTCGATATTTTTTGCTCAACAAAATTAATTATGATACGAATGTGAATCATATGATTGGAAACTTTATGCGAATAAAATAAAATATTTCATTTATGCATTAATAAATAAATACTGATCAATCATATTGACATTATGTAATATTTCAAAAATGAAGAAATCATATTTAATTAGTAAGTTGGCATTGAGAGTTAAAAAATTAACATTAATTTGAGGGGGAATAAGTGTATGTTGCATTTTATAAGTTTAAAATGTTCTACATTTTTCCAAAGTATAAAAAATCGCATTAACATATTTTAGATGTTATGAATTTCCTTTGATATATTTCTATAACCTATGAAGTTATTTAATTTTATTAAGTTTCAGTAGATAAATGATTTCTTAAATCTAAAGACATCTACTTACTTTTTTAGAAGATTATTTTATTTAAAAATTGAAGTAAATGCACAACTTTCGGATTCTAGTTATTTAATTTTTTTTATATAATTAAATTTGTCTCACGGGAAAAAATGTTCAATTTCTAATTTTTTAACTTTTTAAAACTGAAATTAAATTCATCATTCATGAAGTATTAGAAACTTAGTTCCAATTACCATAAATAAACATTATACATCTAAAATATACCACATAGGCAATAGCATTATATTGAAAAATAACTCTCTATTTCTAAAATATTTTGAAGTAAATACTGTATGTTTACTTGAAAAATTAAAAATAATAGAAAAAAATAGATTGTCTAAAATATACTGTGTGTATGAAATTTTGATAAACATATTTTGAAAGAGAAAAATAATTTTTAAACCTATATATATATAGAATATCAAGTAAAACATAAACATTTTTTCCTCTGATAATAAGAAATGTAAGGATTATTTTATTTTATATATTATATTAAGCATTCTTTCTCTCAGCATTTTACCAATTAAATTGAAGTTTTAGAAAAATGTAAATACTATAGTATTTATAGTATTGTATTGTATCAGAGAATAACAACATTTAATTAAATAGAAAGTTATCCGTTTATTTATTATTCACATACAATTAATATTAAGTTACATTAATTAAAATACGAAAAATAATTAAAAAAGATTGTTTGAAAGAAAACATGCACTTCTAAATTCCTAGAATTTCAATATACCTTTTTATAACTTACTAAAAGACAAAACTAATTTTTTTAAATAAATCAATTAGAGATCAAATTTATTTTGTGTATACCTTTCCAGAAAATGTATATGCATATTTTTTAGAAATGAAAAGTATTTTTCGTATCTTAAGAAATATACTCGTATCTATTGTTCAAAAATGGGAAAGTAACTCAAAAAATTAAAAGAATTCCTGAAGAATTCCAAACATCTCTTGATAATTAACCCCGGATAAAAAAAAATCTAAAAATATTTCCTGTTGTTGATAAAGGTAAAGAGGAAATTATGTTTCATTTTCTTTATAAAAACAGCGAATTATAATCAGCGTTTTGAGTACGAACTCAGGAATCCTCCATTGTAATAAACGAAAACATACAGATTTTTTCCGGGAAAAGTAATTACACTTATACTTTGGACTATTTCCTGTTTAACTCCCAAAATAAATACGGAGGAGGGCATAAAAAGATATTTGTTGAGAAAAAGGACATTTTTCCTTTGGCACATGTATTATTAAAAAGAAAAAAAAATGTTTCTTTTTCGGGAAAAAAACTCGCATACTAATTTGAGAGATGGTTAAGCTAAAAGGAATCAATGCTAAGTTATTCAAATTCTCAATGTAGACATTTGTGTGTGTGTGATGGTCCTTTTCTCTCTGTATATATATATATATATATATATATTCTCAGAAGTGTAAGTATGATAGAATTAAGGGTTATATCAAGAATTACAGAAAAGATGTATTGCAGTTTCAACTTTGGGCTTCGAAAATTTAGAAAAAAGAACAAGCAATAATGTAATAAAGTAAAAAAAAATATCTTTCATTTACATTTATAAAACTGTTTGTGACATGATTTTTTTAGTTCATGTTTGTAAATTTTAGCAATTACATTAAATCATATCCTTTTGGGAAGCTTTTTGCAAGAAATGCCACAAATTATGATATACTTGTTTGTGTCTCGTTAGAATTAAAATATAACTCAAAAATGAATTACTCATTTGACACTTTTTAAAAATTCAGTTTGAAAGCTCATTATATAAAAAAAAAATCATGCAATGTACACTCATGGACAAAGAAATCAGCGCACCAAGAAGCAGTCGTCAAAATGAAACGAAGTTTTACATACGTAATGAGTACTTTGAAAGAAATAAATGATTAGAAAATCGAAGAAAAAGGATCATTTACTTCAGAGGAAAAAGGCAAAAAAACGGAGGATTCAATACCCTTTTGAACCCCCTCTAGCGCGAATGCACGATGTGATACGATTGGGCATTGAGACATACAAGTTCTGTATCATGTCTTGGGACATTTCATTCCATATTTGCTGTAACCTTGCCTCTAGTTCATTCAAACTCGTGGGATGCCCAACTCACCGCCCCAAATGATCCCAGATATGCTCAAATGGAGACAAATCTGGGGATTGGGCCAGCCAAAGAAGGGTAGTATCAGTGCGGAGACAGTCTTGTGAAACCTTTGCCGTGTGAGGGCGAGCATTGTCTTGTTGAAAAATGGCTCCTGGGAGCCGTTGCATGAGTGTCAACACATGTGGTTGCAGGATGTCATGGACATATCACTGGGCTCTCATGGTGCCACGGATCAATACTACGGGTGACCGTGTAATGCAGGCAATGACACCCCCTACCATCACACCAGCTGTGGGAGCGGTGTGTCACTGTAAAGCAAAGGCAAGATTCAGGCGTTCATCACGGGGTCTCCACGAACCAATTCATCTCTAAAGATGAATTGGTTCCATTCCACTGCAGTTCAGTTTCTTCGTGCGTGGCACTACTCCAAATGGGGGCATCGATGGGTGGGCTTCAAGGGAAGCACACGTAATGGGTAACATGATCCCAAATGTCCTTCATCCATGGCGCCTTCCTATGGTTTGAGAAGACACAGGGGAACCCTAATGAAGGTGCTACCTGTGTTTAGACGGTGGCCGATGAAGCAGTTGGCTGTACGCATGCATTTATTATGATGTGGCGGTCTCCTCGATGACTGGTTTGTCGAGGGCGTCCTGAGCTTGGTCTTCGTGTAAATGACATATCTCGGATCCACTGGTCCCAACACCTTCTCACAACACAATCAGAGCTGCCTAATTGATGAGCTACTCGCGTAGCTGACCACCCAGCTTCCTTCATGCCAATGATTTTCCCCTCTCAAACTGCGACAACTGCTCATATGGTCTTCGAAAACGGCGTAATGGCATGTATTCCCGAGCTCTTGCTTTGTAAACGATTCAGAACACTCAAACAAGCTTTGGTTAACTGTTTTATACTCCACAGAGAACGACGTTTAACGTCCTCTGCCGGCTATACGTAATTCGTAGTCAGGCTGCATAACTAATAATTTGCATATCTTGCGACACGTACCTTCATGCCATGTTCCATCACGATCCTGGAATTATTTCTTGTTGCACTAATTTTTTTGTCGAAGAATGCTTATCTCTGATTTTTCAACAATACCTACTCATGTGAATAAAAAATAACCGCGCTTATTTCTTGCATAGTGTTATTTCAAAGCATTTTAAAAAAGTGCTCAATGTATAAACTTCAGAAAATAGGTCTTTAATTTGCAAAATGTATAAAGTTATAAAACAATATATTGCATCCTTTTCCAAATTTTCTGTCTTCAAATTTGAGGGAATTGTGTATTGTTAAACATTTTTCAGAATCATTGAATAATTGATTTGAGTCTCGATTACACTGATATTTTAGTGTAGAATTATAAAAGTTTGCACAGCACTTTTTAAATTCTTAAGTGAATTTAGAAGTATTCGTGTAGTTCAATGTGAAAGCATAGATATTAAAGTAACAAATAAAACTCTTGAATATTTCTTATTCTAAGCCTTGGATCAAAGCTGTAATATTTACTTCAAGTATACCATTGCAATTTGATTAGACTTTTTTTCTTATTTAAGTCTTAATTTTAAGCTGCATGGGAGCTATTGGAAACGAATATCGCAATTTTAAACTCTTTTGAAAGGACTATGATGACAATTTAACTTGCATCACATCTCTCCGAAATTCCTCCCCACGCCAACGTGAAGACTTTGAACAACGACAAATTTGAAATCCATCAACACCTCTACATGACAAAATCTTTTTTGGCCCTAGGCCTTGTACCCAACCCTAAATAACTCCAGCAAGCTGGCCAAGCGTATCAAATCGTCCACTGCTGCCATATTCCTTTGTAAACCCGCCACCCACTTTATTATTAAAAATTCATTTAACAACGTTAACAATAAATAATATATTGGAATATTATTGATATAAATGTTTTATATAATTAATTAATCTACAAATTTAGAATTAACAGTAATATTAAATAAGATGGAATGTAAACACAAAAAATAAGAACAAAAGATAAAAAGGAAAATAAAAAATTATATTGTACAATATAATTTTTAAGTCCTATCCATGTTAATAAAATAAAATCCATCGTTATAATACCCGTATATAAATTTAAAAATAATTAATGGGAATTTTTGAGTATTTATATATACTTTTCCATAATTAAGACATTACTTTTTCTTTTCCTTATTCAATCAGATCCACCGTTTCTCAAAAATTTTAATTAATATGATTTTCTTACCAGATTTTTATATTCTTTTTAATTATTTTGAAACTATTTAATTATAAAAAGAGTCTATCATGTTTAAACATATTGATGTGATCTATTATAAATTATACATTCTCGTAATTATGTGCACCACATCCTTTGGGCAGAATTAAATTACCGAAAGTATTTTCTTTCCCTTAATATTACGATTTTAAAAAAAAAGTAACAATAATTAGAGGCTCTCTTAACCTTAATATTTTTTTACCAAATTTTCCATTCATTATAAAGGACCTTTAACATCTCCCGTTGCTTATATTCTAAAGTATCCAAACACACCTTAATGAGATTTTTCTTGTTGACTTCAAAGTGAATTTTAATTAACCTCTGGAGATGGGTTTCTTTTAACTTATCATTCCTGAAAGTGCACTCTTTACAAAATGTATACAGTCATTAAGTCGAGCTTAAAGGTAATATCTGCTGCGTTGTCGTAGACATCGTCTTTTACGAACAATTTAAGGAAAATTAAGTGTCAGATTTCGTTAAACTTTCACAATAGTTTTATTTTTTTTTCATATAAATTACATTTTTTCATAAATTAGTTTGTAGCTAAGATATTCATAATTTACATTTTTATAGAAACTGAAGAAAATATGTTGAAGTGAATGTTTAATTGGGCGAAATTATCATGAATGTACGTTTATGTACGCAAAGAAACAAAATATAGGGTACTCGAAAAGTATGGCCACACTTTCTGAAAGGATTTGAAAGTAAAATATTTTCACTTAGGGCCTTTTCTGATTCATGTGAATTATTAATGTTTCTGTTTAATGAATTGCGTACTAGATTGCGCAACGTACACGTTTTGCAACATTCTCGTTTCCCACACAAAATAACTTCAACACAAAAACTGAAATAAGTTATAGAATGCTTAATCGAATTTAAATCCATAGCACATGTACAGCGGGGATGGAGCACTACCACTCTGGAGTTTGGAAGTGAGAAAGGTTGTAGATGAAAAATTCACGGGCGATGGATTGGGATACTGTGGCCACCTAGATCTCGAGACATAATGTCATTGGACATCATCTTGTGGGGATACCTAACCGACTCGACCAACTTAACTTGACATCAAATAAGGTTGAGACCATTCCTGAATTATTCAGACAGCTGGCACTTGAAGAAATAAATGACATACCGGATCAAGCCTTGATTATTTACACAGATGGTAGTCGTTCGGATACGGGTAGAGCAGGAAAGGGTATATTTAGTAACACTCATGAGAATGATGTTAAAATCAGCATCAGGAATCCTGACCACTGTCCCGTCTTTAGATCAGAACTTGTTGCTATTAATGGTGCTCTCGACCATGCTCTTAACTCTTATAAGAACAGTATCTGGATCCTGACAGACAGCAGAAGCCACATCCAATATTTGAAGAATTGGCCAAAATTATGCACAGTACTGGTCTAGATATTTTATCCAAGTTAGCTAGGCTTGATCAGAGAAAAGTATGTCTCCAGTGAATACCATCACATGTGGATGTGCCTGGGAACGAAGCAGCTGATAAGCTGGCTGATAGGGGTTGTGATCTCACTAACCCCAGTTCCACTGTCTTAACCCATTCGGAAATTCATTCCCTCCAAAGAACTAAAATGAATTTGACTTGGTGAAACCCTCCTGATCACCACTGCTATGCAGCTAAGAGTCCTGGCATATCTATACAGTGCAGGAGTTCCAGGGCTCATCAGACGGCCTTGGCGCGCTTTAGAAGCGGTCACCTGTGTAGTATGACTTTTGTGCAAGGGTAAAGTCTTTCTTTACCTGTCCCTGCTCTCTCCTTGCTTCTCCTGCTCATCTTCTGGACTGCCGGGGCATTTCCATGCGACAGTTGTATGAAGAGCAAGACCTGGTGGGTGACACTATTACGCGGAAAGGTCAAATGGACTTGGTGTAGGCTTTCCTGCTCCAAAGGGATTGGAAACAACAACAGAGCTAAATTCGGCGCTTTGGAAACTATTGAACAAATATATCCCAGAAAAGAGTGGCTCCATATCTATACTGAATAATCATACCTACCAAAAATTGATATAGTTCGCACGGGATGGATCTACCGGCTGTTTGAGGACTCATTGGCTGTGTGAAAAAAATGCCCCTAATTATGATTGTGAGATATCGGTTATTTGGGAAGCTACAGCACAATTACTACCTTTTGGCAAAACACCTGCCAAATTTGTCTTCTTCATCGAGTCCCAAGCTGCCAATTCAGCCTTAAGCAGCAACTCACTAACTGACTGCAGTTACACAATTAAGTGTGCAAACTATAATTGCGGAGCTCATTTCATACGGCTGAACTGTGACCATACAGTGGTTACCAAGTCATATAATATGACTTTTTGCTTACATCTACAGTAATTTTAGCAAAAAACGTTTATTGTTATCAAAAGTCTACAAACTATATTTTGGAAGTAAATATTGTAAATTATTACCTGGTTTTTTAAATTATATTTTACGCGTAACGTATGACTAATTTTCTGTAATATACGTTTCTTTTAGTTCAAAACAAATATTTAAATTAACAAAAGTACAAAAATATAATGCAGAGCTTAAACAGTTCTTGTATTATGTTTTCTAAAACTTTCTTAATAACTCTCAAAAACAAATGTTATATTTCGTTGTAAATGTTTATAGCTCGCACCTCTTTTTGATTTTTCTTTTAAAATTTCTTCCATTTTCCATAAAGTTTTTCTTTTTATTATTAAAATTTGAACCATAATCAAACTGCAGGTTTTGTATTTATTGTTAGCAGTTTTGCGACAACTTTTACTGTAGTATCTTAAATATTAAAATCAAGAAACTGAATCGATCTCATTTGAAATGTCTTTCGGTGTGGAATATCGCATAAATATTTTTCATCTCTCCGAAAATATAGTACAATAAAATGCGAATATTAGAAACGTTTTATTATTTTGACACTTTTCAGAAAATGCCTTTAATTTTTATTTCCTGTGCCAAACATTCGCATTAAAAATATACTTGTATAAATTTTCTGTTACTGCAAAAGATATCGGCAACTAATTTCAAACATCAAATTGATATTCCAGATCTCAAAATGATACTCCTCGTGAATAATTTAATCTCAACTGAAGCTAAGAGATATGAACTGAATACTTAGAATGACTTTTCCATGTCATTAGCTTGTAACTATGACTCCTCTAATGTTGTAAACATGTTATTTTTAAAAGTGAAAAAACGAATTAATTAAGCAGTCTAAATGTCCAACATTGGAACTTCAGTAAAGAAAAATGTAAAGGAATTTTTGTCAAACTAGAAAACTAAATTTCAAATTACAAGGACGTGAAAAAATGCATGAACATTGCTGTGGACATTAAATTAAAATAGTCAAATCTCACTAAACGTTCTCAGGAAATGTCATATGAAATATAAATGAAGTTAAGAATAATAATATTAAGATTTTTGATACTTTTAGGTTAATTAAATATGCTGTTTCTCTAGTTAAAATGTATTTTAATTAATGTGAAAACTGCTTTTTAAAATATTTCGAAGACATTTCTTTGTGATGTGTCCTTTTAAGTCGCTGGGTTTGAAGTATTTTCTTTTTTCAAAGATATGAATAATTTCCTTTCATCTTTTAAAATTCAGTAATTTATTAGAAAATTTCTTCTTTCACTTTTCGTTATTTTTTTAATTGTACATGAGCACATTATGCTTAAAAGTGAAATTTAATGTCATTAAATTAACTATAAAATATTGTTACAAAAATATACATTTTTATTAAAATTTTATTCGTATAAATTCATTTTGAGTGTTTCGTTAAAAAAGATGGTACATTTTTTCCTAAATTTTCTAAGCATTTCGGCACAATCCGAATTTTTGCAAACCAAAAACATGTCGGGAATTTTATATTTCTTATGTGTTCACTGGCAGTTGAATTTACAAATTTATAAGAAGGAAAAAAATCCTTCAGAAATATCTATTGGTCCAGACACTGGACAGATTATTTCTACTTACAAAATTGCTTGTTTATAATATAAAAAGCTATTTTTTACTAAGTTTTGAAACAAATGGTATAATACATGTTGTTATCAGAGACAAGCAAAATTTCATTGCTCAGGAAGCAAAAATATTACTGACTTTTCAGCTGAATTATTTTTGTAGAAGAACGAATAGTATTATTTAAGAAAATATGTTTACTTAATTATGTTTTTTTTAAATTCCTTTTCTAAATAAAGATGTGCAATAACTATAATGACACTTTAAATAAACTTTGTCCTTTAGAAATATTATGAACAACATTTTAGAGGTAAAATATAATATTTATAAATTATCTGACAACCCACACGAGCAAAGAAAAGTTTTACTTATTCATCAACATTTGCAAATAGAACTAGTAGAGAACGCTGTTATGAAACCAAAAAAATCAAATTCATTAACAAAAGACATATTTATTTAAAATTTATTCTATATGTTATTTCAATTTTTTGGCGCATCATGAAATTTTCCTGGTGTGCCAAACATGGTGCGTGTGTCATGTAATTACCACTCTTGATCTAAATATACTTATGAATCCCACAATTTTATTTTAGTATTGTAATATTTCTCTTATACATCTTGAACATTTCATATTTTATGTCAAAATAAAATAACTAGAGACGTTTACCACAAAAGGATTAGTTTGTTTCTGTATATGATTTTATTACTTAAAAAAATTCAAATGGAAATTTTAGATGAAAAAAAGTAATGGGTTACAGATTCAAACTTTCTTTTTTCACTAATAGATGAAATTAAAGAGGTTTTGCATTACACTTAAGTGCAGGTAAATTCAAAGATTTTTTTTAAAAAAATATAGTAAATGCTAGCTGCGCTTAAAATATAGACTAGCAAAAATTTTCTAAATAATTCCTTTGGTTAAATTCTAATTTTTTTAATGTATTTACAAAGCTGCTAGAAGACACGTTAATTTAAAAGCAAAATCTCTCTCTATTGCTATTTAAAAATTTTAAACTAAGTATATCCTTCATTAATAATTGAATTAAATAAATTTATCTTAAAATAATATCTACAATAATTTTAAGTTTAAATATTAGAGTAACTATTAATGCCAAAATCAATAAATTTATTCTTAGCATGTTTATTCAGTTCTTATATTTTTGTATTAGTTTAAACCTTGATTAAAATCAACATAAAATGGTATTACTGCTTTTATATTTATAAATTATTTTAATTTCTTACATTGATGCATTGTAGTAAATGCTACATGCATAAAACATAAAATTTATATATATAATGTAATTAGTCTTTAAGTAGCCGTGCTGTAAACGTACGCAAACGGACAATAAATTCATAAATAATGTTTCATTCACAACATAAACAAATTACACCTAATGAAATACTTTGATAATAAATAAAACTTAAGTTTCAAATGCTATTTTTCAGAAAACTTGAATGCTGAGTAGTATCATAACACTTTTTAAAAAAGTATAAAAATATTCAAATGGAATAAAGAATATAAGTAATTTTGAATGCATAAGTGATTCCTGTTTTTTAACGATAAGCAATGCTTTATTTTTTAACATATGTAAAATCTAAAAGACCAACAGATTTGCACTGTATGTGAATAACGAGTCTATTACTAATAATTTTAATAATATTAAATATTGTTATTAGTTATCGGTTACTAATAATTGTTATTTGTATTATCAATTATAATTAAGGACGATTTACGTTAAAAACATCAAAGTTACATGCAGCAAGCATTCTAAAAACCAACACTTATACAATATTAAATAGAAAGATAAAGAAAAAAAAACATTATTTTGTCAAAAAATATGGAATAGTTATTAAAAACATTGCACGCTTTTTAAAAATATAAATCCGCCTCAGTATACCTTCTTTATACATTCAAACCAAGACGTAAGACTGATTGCGGGTTGAAAAACAACAAAATGTTGTTCGTATATTTGAATAAACGCGAGCCAAACTTTTTTCATTTCTAGATCCTTTCAACATATTGGAATTAAATCTCTGATACATACATTCAGGGAATTTTTAAATTGCAACTCGAAATTGAAGGCGAACGAAGAATGTATTTTCTTTCAAATTCTTGTGTGTATCTTTTCTTTTTCTTTTTTAAAAATCTTTTTGCTTACAAATGTTTCATCTGCACACAAAATACCCTCAGCAATTTATTTTTCATTTCTATAGCTTTTGTTTTCAATGATGAAAGAGGAATTCACAATTGAGGTTACTTTTGAAGTATTGTATTATTCTCATTTCTATAAGCTTACAGAAAAAAAAGAGTATGTTATTCAAATTGGAAAAAAGGAATTAAGTTTTCAGAATGGTGTTATATTTTCTATTTCAGGTGATCTACACATAAAGTCGTAGATTTTGTTGCTACTTAAATTATTTAGAAAAAAAACTTTAATTACAAGATTTTAAGAAGCAAAACGTAATTAAGTGGCAAAAATAAAGAAGTACTTACCATTAAAAGACCTTTGTATGCATATATGGAGCCTAAAAATATCGTCATGTTGTGACTTTGACAGAATTCTAACTCTGGAATGATTTCTATATCTTCATTTTCTGGTGAAGGCTGTGAAAAAAATTTGTAATTAGAAGCTTTATATTCTGTAATTTAAATTTTCAAGTTACAAACTAGAAACATTTTACTTGATTAAAGTTGTATAGTTCCCAAAAATGATAAAAATATTTTAAGAAAAACTGCTTTGTATATTTTGGCTTCGCCTCTGGTTGAGAAGCTAAGTTTCAGATTTGATTTCTAATGGTATTAGAATATGTATGAAATTTTCTGAGCGTTGTCAGTCCCTAAATGCAAACTTTAAATGCATTTTTCTTAAACTTATTTTTGCATGTGTTTTTTGTCCCGAGAGTCTTATTATATGTTAAAGATAGATTCTTGAAAATATTTGTAAGAAACTTTCATATATATACATATATATATATATATATATATATACTGGTATGCAAAAATTAAGGACGAAGTCGAAAAATTAGCATATTAGCTGAACGAAGAGGCAGAGCGTACAGAAAGACCAATCAGGAGATTAAGTAAAGTGATGTACGGTAGCACATGCGCAGATATGCAAGTAGACGTAATGGGGAGTGTCTGAGTAGTATAAAGCATGTTGTCGGTGTAAGATCAGTATTTCTGGCAAAGAGATTGCACGCCGTATAGCAGTTAAAATCACACCGAGTTGCTGCCTCAGCGAGAAATGGCGAATAATCAATCTGTTAGACGACATCTGGATACTTTTACCCGAGGTCGAATCATTGGAAAGTTGGAGGAAGGCCGTAGTGTGACAAGTGTGGCTGTAGAGTTAGGAATTGCTCACAGCATCGTTTCACGACTTTGGAGACAATTTCAAACTAAAGGAACATCTATCCGGGGGTTCAGTAGTGATCGTCCACGAGGAACCACACCCGCAGATGACCGGTACATTGTCTTACAGGGCAGAAGAAACAGGTGGCAGACATCGCTAGACACACGACACAGGCGACTGGACGACCGATATCGCGTTTTACCGTGGCCAGAAGACTGCACGGTGGTGGTCTGTTTGCACGACGCCCTGTACGGTGTGTACCTTTAACGCCTGCCCATCGGAGAAGGCGTTCTCTGTGGTGCCGGGAACACCGGAATTGGAGAGACAATGAATGGGGACGAGTACTATTTACAGATGAGAGCAGATTCAGTTTGAGTAGCGATTCTCATCACATACTCATCTGGAGAGAGCGGGGAAGCCGCAATCATCCCTCGAACATCATTGAAAGGGACAGGTATGGAGGTCACGGTGTTCTCGTTTGGGGAGGCATCATGCTCGATAGTCGTACAGACCTTCACATCTTCGACGCAGGTTCAGTCAACGGGACCCATTATTTTAACGATATTCTTCTTCCATATGTGCGTCTTTTTAGAGGCGCTATGGGTCTGCACTTCCTTTTCATGGACGACAATGCACCATGTCATCGCACAGTAGCTGCCGAACAGCTCTTAGAGAGTGAGGATATTGAGTGTATGGATTGGCCGGCATGATCTCCGGATCTCAATCCCATCGAGCATGTATGGGATTTTCTAGGCAGACGCTTGGCAGCTCGTACCTTACCACCAGTAACGATTCGGGAGCTTCGATTGGCGCTGCAAGACGAATGGGCAGCAATGCCTCAACAACTCATTGACACCCTCATTCTCAGCATGGGCAAACGCTGTGAAACCTGACCTAGCAGTCAGGGGAGATCATATCCCCTACTAAAGACCGGATGATTCTTGCTGGACACCCATCACAGGGATGTTTCGGCCTTAAATTGCATTGAGCTCCATGCTACTTTTTCAATCAAGCTTCTTTTTATTCTTCTGATTTCTCTTTTAGTAAGTGTTGCTTACATTACACATGTCCTTACGTATTGGGGATCTTACGGTATTAAATGTGTTGATTTGGAAAGCTTTTGTACAAAGTTATATTGAAAAAACCGTCTCGTCCTTAATTTTTGCACACCAGTGTATATGTGTGTGTGTGTTGTGTGTATATACACACAATACATATAATATATATATATATATATATATATATATATATATATATAGTACAAAAGTTACCATGTATTTATATTTAAAAGCACTAGTTATTTTTTCTCTTAAACAAAGTGAAAATTTGAACTTTTCATGTTTTCTTTGGGTTTAACTACGAAAAAGAATAATTAAATTAAGTCTCAAATATTCCAAAATATGTAAATCACTGTAAATAAGTAAAAATTTAGAAATATTTTTCGAAAAGTTAAAAAAAAATTATCCCTCCTTTAAAATTTTGAAAAGTAATACCTTTAATCTATAATGTTTTTATTTTTTAGAAACAATTTAATAACACAGCATAAATTTTATAACTTTAATTACTTATAATATTACTATCTTTAAAATAGTTTTTTTAGAATGGGTACTATGTAGCCTTAAATTAATTAAATTTAAATATTTTTTTTTCAAAATCCAAAATAAATTCATAATCCTTTAACAATACAGCAAAGGTGATATAATAAAATAATTCAACAATTTAATGCAATTAATTATTCGACGCTGAAACAAATTATCATGCACGGTATGCATTTATATTTTAATACATTAATTTACTTGAATTACATCAATCCTATAATAATTGATGCTGATTTTTTTTATTTGAGTACAAAACTATTATTACATAATGAAGGCATTTTATAAGCAAATGATAAGCAATTTTTAAGCATTGTTTGTTTAAAATTCACCAATAAACAGCTAATAAGTGTAATTTTTTAAAGAAAAAATGTGATATAATTTATTATAATAAAAATGTTTAGCGTTTCATTTGACTTGAATTAAAGGGAATTCATTTTATACATGATAATTTTCTTCATTTTCCCGCTACTGAAACATCTATGCATAATTATTTGTATTGATGTAGATATCTTATTTGATTGGGTCAAATTTTATAAAACAGATGAACCGAATTCAGAGGATCATTTGAATAGAACATATTTATTACAAAATATGCTCATATTTGCATAAAAAATGAATAATTAATAAAATTCTAAACATTAAGTAATTCTTAATAAAATATGTAGTGGTTTTACAAATATACGTCCATTCTTGCAAATACACTTACAAATATAAAAACCAAAATGCCTTATGGGTATAGTGGGTAAAATGCCTGATGCATATTTTTTAGACAACCACATTCTTAAATAAGAATGAACATTTACAGAAATATATAAAAAAAAGTAAGCATACTTGGTTTAACTATTTTCTTACACTTTAAATAATGGTATAAATTGTCATGGGACCTGATGAAAGATCTACATGAGAAGCAATATAATAATTTGTTCAATTGTTGAAGTGTAATCTTGTTTTTATCTTAATAATTTTGTATTTTTTATAGCAAATTACAGAAAATAGTACTTACAGTTGCTTATACTACTCATTCATATTAATTATCCTTAAGTACCTAATTTTAAAACTTTATGCTGATTAAAAGTCTTATAGTGGCAAGTTTTGTATGAATTCAAGAAGCAATATAATTTTCAATAAATATTTCTTCCTGATCTTCTTAGAAAAATAAATGAAGTAATATTGCATAATTTTAAGCAAATATTTGATTTTCATTCAAAGAAAAGATAAAATACATTCTTTGTTTAAAAAATAGAGAATGTATCGAATTGGCGGGGTACTCAAAAGAAAAAATATGTATATTTTATAAGATTTTAAATCTGATTGTGCAATGGAACCTACCAGACATCACGCGGGACAATGGAGACACTTTTATATCCTGAATGTTGATTGATTGATTTATATTTTGAACATTTGTTTTTAATTTATGTGTTATCAAATACAACAACATCACCGTGATTAGTCAATGCTTTATAAATTTTCTATGTAACAAATCTAAAAACACATCCCTACTAAGGCAGTGTTTCTCAAACTGCGCTCTCCTTTAGGGAACGTGATAACCCTACGTGAGAGGCGCGAGCATGTCGAAAATAAAATATTCAACATAATTATCAATTTAATAAAGGAAGAAAAAAAATTTACATTCTGACGTAATAAAAAAATCAAATACACATCCACACTGATATAAGGTACTTATAAATGTATTAGCACGGCAAAAAGTATTTGATAGTTAATGTATCAATAATAAATTAAAAACAAGTTTAATACTTAATTGTGACTTCCATGGACTTGTCATGTACAAAATTATGCACAAAATATAGCACTTATCTTGAAAATTTGTACAGTTTATTATTAAAGTCCATTGTTGCTTTAATGTCGAAATACATTATTACTGCATTCAATACATAGTTGTTGTACGAAAGGGCAGGGTGGGCACGATGAAAATTATGACTGAAAATTGGATCTCAAACATTGAAAGTTTGAGAAGCACTGCATTAAGATATTAGGTAACGAGTTGCAAAGACATACCAATCAAAAACCACTTTGAACCTTCGGGAAAAATCCTCTGACGGTTGCATCTTCACATCGCACTGTTTCTTCCTTGAAAATCTATACAGACGGAAGCAGGGGTGACAAAGGCATTTCGGGAAGTGGAGTGTACATTCCTGCTCCCTCTGGGGCGTTAGAATTTAAAATTAAAAACCCGAATTAAGGTTCAGTGTTTGGATCAGAACTTATAGCCATCAAGAGGGGCCTGCAGTGGGCTGCTCAGTTGGAGGATCGTTTCCAGGAAATATGGATTTTGACTGACAGTCTAGCCTCGATTCAGCATCTCGCTAATTGGGGTGACATTGTTGATCAAACTAGCCTGGACATACTGAGTCTTCTTCACGATCTTTCTTCAGGACATAGTATACATTTTCAGTGGATCCCTTCTCATGTTGGCATAGAGGGTAACGAAAGAGCTGACTTTTTGGCTAGGACTGCTGCTGTGGAGGGTGTGAGTCCAAGAGGCAATCTCACATTTTCTGAGATTTCCTCAATTTCTAAATTGGAGCTCAACCGACAAATTAAAACTCCACCCAGTCATGCATGGTATTTTGCTAAATGTCCGGGCGAGTCCTTTAGACTCAGTGGTAGACCTCTCCAATCTACTTATTCTAGATTTTTGAGCGGACACACAAGAGCTCTCATGTTCTCTAATGGACAAAAGACTTTTCCGGAATGCCACTGGTGTTCTTCCGGAGAGGCCTCACCGAATCTCTCATATTTTACTTTGTTTGGGTATTAAAAAAAGGACGAGGTCCTTTGTGATCCACTGCTGTTTTTAGATTTTTTACAGATTTTCGGATTCATGGGGATTGTCTAGCCCTGCTAGGCAGTACCGAGATTAGTAAAAAAAAAACATTGCTTCTGCTTTGGTATGAAATAGTCTTACTTATTTAACAGGAAAACGAGCGGTAAAAGTAAGATGCCTTAATCTTGTAAGCTTATCCGCTTTTATCGATGATACTTGACTTACTATCAAGAAGAAAATGCATTAAAGGCATGTTGGAAAGGTAAAATCTTATTTTTTTTGACAATTTGAGATTTTTACATTTTCATATCGTATGGATTTTAACCTTTATAAAAATACCTTACTTTAACCTCTAGAAGCCCTGAAAGCATATTTTTAAATAATCATTGAAACTGGAACACGCCCATTTGAATGGCGAAAAACGAAAACAAAATACTTCGTTTTTGCTTAAAAGTTTAACGTTTGATATAATCCAAATTATTTATCTTTTATTGTAAATTCAGCTTTATATTTATTTATTATTTCCTAGCCGATTAAAAGCCTCACTGTATGCATTAAATCAATTTATCTCAAAATGTAAATTTTGATGTTCGATGTACCTTTTCTGAGAAACTATTGTTCATAGGTATACAATTTTTTATGATACATTTATCATGATGGCTAATATATATTGATATGAGCTTTTTGGTAAAAAACTAAAAAACTCATTTCTTACAGACTTTTATGTGAAAAATGGGTCAAATTTCACAATGTTTGATAAAGTATATCATAAACTATGAAAACATTCAAAATTAGCTAAAAGCTCATTTTAGTATAATGAGAAAGGTGTACTTTAATTGTATGACAAATTTCAAGCATGAACATATAACAGATTTTCAGAAAAGTTACATCGAAAACAGCCAATTTAACACTAACAGTATAGAGAGAGATTTCCAACTCCTCTTAAAAGGAGTGCATTTTTCAATCAGAGTTCGGAAGATATTAATAAAGCAGTCATCTGAAATTCTCAATATTTGTGACCCAATATTCAATCGTAATTTTCATCGCCCCTTCTTCCGTACAATAACAATGTAATGAATTCAATAATACTATACTTTGACGCCAAAGCTACAATACTTTCTTAACCTCTTAAGTTCCACCGGCGTATATAGTCGTATTGCTCAGCCAAAGCGTTAATTGCCGAGGAGGTATATAAACCTCTTTCCGAAGTACGATCTTTTCTGAGTACTGATATTCATAAAATTATTTCGAATACTTTGGACTGCAACAAAAGACCTTGAAAGCGTTTGCGAAGGATTTACTTATTTAAGAGAGGATTTTCTTATTTATTTCTTTTCTCCCCCTTTCTCTTTCAATACACCACATAAGCACGCCTACGTGAAAAATGGTAATATTGGGGACCGAATTACGTATCTTTTCATCGGTCTTGAAGGGATTAATTATAAACCGTACAAATTGCTAAAATAAGAGTTAATTTTTGAATATAATTTTATATATAAGCCCGTGGGGGACCAATGATAGTTATTAAATTTGTTCTTAACTTAGTATTGCTAATTATAAAATATATTGTGCCCTACTGATACATTCATAAGTGTTTTATACCAGTATAAATATTTATTTATTTCTTATTATGTCAAAATGTATTTTGTTTTCTTTTAGTATATTAATAATTTTTTGAAATAAGCTTGTTTTCGGCAATTCAATATGCTCGCTTCCTCCTTCGTAGAATTATCACGCATTCCATGGGGGTGCACCTCACTGTTTGAGAAACGGTGTACTAAATTTAAGCATCACTGCCTACAATTATGACCATTTGGTTACAGAGTTCACATAACTGTAATTAAAATAGTTCATCATAACTGCAGTCATAGTATAGGCCCACATCAATTTTATTAATCATTTATAGAGTTTCATAATGAACTGAAACCGTTCATTGGCTAAAGTAATTTTACTAAAATATGAAGATCCTGCTTGAGAAATTTAAATCATTTCTTTTTTCTTTCTTAAGCAGACCTTATTTATTTAAGGAAATTTTCATTTCCACCTTCTTGATCTACTGAAACGTATACAATGCAGATGCTCCTTTATTAACAGATGATTTTGTGTATAGTGGTCATCACTCATCAGAGTATCATATTCCCCACTAATCTCAACAATTCACTTTTTTAAGAGAAAAAGTATTAAACAAACAAAAGATTCAATCCTCTGCTTTTGAATTCTGGAGATTAAGGGATAAATTCAACAGAAGCCCTCAAAAACTGTCAACAAAGCAGTCTAAGCCTGGCACTACCCTAATAACACAGGCAGAAGATTTTTCTAATCCACCTTCCCCTTCTCGTTTACTTATGCGCATATCAATCGCATTTTTCGAGTATCGGTGACGGATCTAACCCTCCCAATTCCCTGTTCGACGTCTTTGGCATAAATTCTTTTTGGAATGATGCTCCATTACCCAAGTGATATGTTTTCCTTTCTGCTTTGGGGGCCTCTAGAGGGGATTATGTTTTCACTCCTTTGTTTAATCTAGTTGGTGGAGAGATTCTCAGCTGAATTCACTTTTCTACGGGGCTTATTTTCACAGATGATTGCCCTTACTTATTTTTGCTCCTTTCCTTTTCGGGTTTTTTTTCTCCCTTTACCCTACTCTATTTCCGGTTGAGAATGATTCCATAAATTTTTAACAATAGTTGGGATTTAGTTGAATTATAATCCTGATCGAATGCGTCGAATATTGTCTCAAGATCATTACCAGATGTTTATATTCTTTATGAGATATTGATTTATTAAATATTCTGATTTCATGTAATGGTTTTGTGTGTGTGACTTTGGTGTTGATTTTATTTCATTTAATGTGTTACCTCTGTGCAGATGAAATTTATTTTCTATACTTTGGCAAATATATTACCTCCTAGTTACTCTTGTACATTCTAGAGAATGAACTTGTATGTAAATGTTGGAGAAATGGAACAAATAAAAAAATAATGAAATTAATTACGACAGATAAATCTGTCTCTTCTTTAGGGGTCCTTTAAAAGAATTTACGCACAAAAATGCTATTTTTTTCATCTATCTCTAATATTTTAGTTTCCATTATGTAAATATTTTATTTTGTAAAACTTTCTGAAATAATAATTTTGTTTGTTTTTATTTCTGTCTCAGCAGAGCTTTAACAGAAACAAATTACTTCGAATTAGTGGTACTTAAGAATAGCTTATATCAATGCTATTTTACAGGCATACAAAAACTACTGACACACCCCAACAATTTTCATAATTCTGAGTATTTGCCTCAGGCGGAATTTGTTTTGAACCCAGGACTAGACTCCATACATTGACTGCCAAGAATTTCTGGACCTTAGATATAAGGTAAACATTGTTTTTGCACCTTACATCGAGGAATTGAGATCCAAATTGAAAGTTTCGATTAGCATCAATATTATTTGCAACAAAACAATGAGTGAAAGTTTGCAACTAAATTCCACTGGAAGCTGAAACATTCACTGAGAAATGACTTCAATATTTTTGAGACTCGGTCTTGCGATGTGAAAACATATAAATAGCTATATTTTTTTAAATTATTCCACATACTTGAAGAGAATTTGGATCCCTACTTACAGTGCAGAAGCTCAATTATTTTATGCGAAAATTCAGGTCTCGGATTCGTGGTTTGATTTTAATTTCATAGAATCAGAATATCTTGACCATGATCTTTCAGCTATCACATCTTCACGATACGCAATAGATTATTTTGCCTTCAGCTCTATTATTCATAGGTTTACGACTCGGAAGCAGCTTGAACAAGTATCACAATAATTAAACTTCTGCACTTCATTATATATATTTTTTTGTAATTATATAGTGATTAATTACTTAACACATACTTATTGTGAAGAATTCAATTAGTTTATGAAATTATCACAAGTTAATAAGTCAGTATTTGAGAATATTGGGAATCATTTGAAGTCTGGAGACAGATTAGTAATTAACATTATAAAAATGAACTTTTAGTGAAGAAAAACTTTTTAAGGAAGTTTTATAATACAGCAGCAAAATGTATTGTATTGCAAACGTTGATTAATTTTCCCAAATTGTTGTTCTAAATGCTTAGTATTACCCCCCCAAACACATTAATTTCTTGGAGATAATCTTTAATAAGAATTAAATTCGATTTTTATTGAAATACCATTAAAGCACTAAATTATGATTATCATAGAGCATTTACTTAAGCTGTTCGGTATGTGCAGAGAATTCTATGCATTTTATTTCCAGGGAGGATTTCATGCCTTTTCTTTAAAACTATTCCCTCAATTTAGATCTGTGTGAATACTAATTAGATCTCAATTAAGATTTGAATTTGGCATTTTCATAAGTGCTTCGAAATGGAATATATTAATGCATTCTCCAGCACTAATTATTCCGATATATGCAGTAAGATGCCTTTAATAATGGGAAATGTATAGAATGGGGAAAAAGGAGTTCTTTCAAACAAAACCATCATCATTAGGATTTTATAAGACACTTTTAAAAACTTTAATTAAAGTTTAATTGAGCAAGAAAAAGAATAATTTAAGCGTAAAATATTTTCTGAGAAAAACTCTTAAGTTGACATTATTTTGTTCTGCTTTGTTTTGTACAAGTACTATAATGGGCAACGATTCTTCAAAGCAATTTTTTCACAAAACCTCTACTGACATTTACTTTGAGTTATTACTTTATTTCGTGACACTTTAATGGTGTTTCAAGGACAAATGTAAGTAACTGGATGAGTTAATTAAGAAAATAAATAACGATATCAAGTCTAATAATGTAATTATGATAGATCATTAATCAATACAAAGCTCTTGGAGACTTTAAGCACAATGTGTGAAATACTCGCTTTGATCTTAACATTAATACATTTTTTGAAGTGTTAATTTGTTATCTTTTATTAATTATAAAGGTCATTTTGCTTAACTTTTGTACTATGCAAGACATCTTTAAAAAGCGATGTCATTTATCATGAAATTAATTATGACCGAGATGTAGAAAACCGAAGTCCAACGAACTTATGAATGCTTATATGAAGACGATTCTCCAAAAACCACTTATGAAAGACTCATTGAATCGCTAAGTACTTTTAAAAGTTTAAAAAATGAATGTTCTGAAACTATAAGAGTTAGCTGTAAGAAACTTTTGAAATCTGTTCTACCGTGAAGAATTAAAGTACCTCTTCCACACATTTATGCTGCTTCTTCGAGAAAAATAAAAACACATTTTAAAAGAAACGACATCGAAGAGAGTAATAAGGTGTTCTGGAAACTAATTCCGAACTTAGATATCCAGTAACTCGAAAATCCTAATTAAGATACTGCGTTCCTAATGAAGACATCAAGATAGTTCTTTATAATTTCGTTTCTTCTAGTCTTCCTTTTTAGAATCGATGCAGTCTGTACGTTAAAAACTAAATGAGCTCATTTCTTTTTCTTTTTTTTAAAAAGAAAAATAAGTTGGGTAAACTTATCATTATCTACTTTATGTTTAAAATGTTTCTTTGGATGAATATTGTAGTTTAAATAAAAATTATCACTTTTATACTTTTACTGACATATTGTCGCAGAAATTTATTAATAAAGGAAATTTTTTAACTAGTTTATACATTCATGTTTGTGAAAAATTTCCACACTATGAACGAATCGATTATGAAATTTATTTCGCATAGTGGCACAGTGGTAGTAAAAGAAATAGTGATAGAAAAAAACGATCAAATTTGCAACAAAACACCTGTAGCCGTGTTCCAACGTTGTGCAAACACAGTAGAGGACGCTATACAGTCCATTACAAATAGGTTGATGATGAGTCTGTTTGGTTTTTTTCTGGCCATTTCTTCCAAATAAACATTCATGTTTTGCCCCTACATTACATGTGGGTTGCCATTTTCGATACGAAAACCCAGCCTCTCTCACACCGACAATGCAGTCTCTTAACACTAGAACGTCCGTTGGTGTCAATTTGACACTGGAGCCTGTTTATTTTGTTCTCCTTTCCACACTTCTTCAGGGAATATGAGAATTTTTCGTGACTTTTAATCATTTTCCCTGGTGATTACACAGAAAAAGTTTGGTAGTTCTAGATTATATATATATAAATCTTTTTATAATTAAATATACCTATAAAGTTCACTGATGTCATTTCGATACCAAGGCAATGTACCATTATAAAAAGTTGTCGTCAATAAAATATAGCCCACTATTAGTAAAACAAACTTCCTAAAGCTTTTCGCACATTTTTTTGACCTTGAATGCAGTGTTATTGACTTCAAAGCGGGAAAGAATCAATTAGACTCTAGTTGCTGTGTCCAAGTGTTTCGTTATATAGTATTTACTTAGCTGCTCATAAAAAGAAATCATCCGATTTTCGAACTTAGTGCAGAGCAAACACCATAAAAATATAGCTTTTAGAAAAGGTCTAACCTTTGATGAAATTGCTTATTTGCTGCGAGAGCTTTCTGAGAATGAATCGGCTCTGATTTAGATTCCAATGAAGACATACGATTGAATGAGAGTGACAGCGAATATTCTGAAGAATGTCAGATATAACTGCTAATACTCTCTAGTAAATCCTGATACATATTTCGCTAGGGATGACACAGAATGGATACCGCATATAAGTAATGTTCCTGGTAGATTTGTGATGCAAAATGATTTGCGACAAAGCAGTGGTCCAACACGCTTCACTTTTATGATATAAAGGATCATAATATATGATAATTACATAAAATAATATTAAAAAGTCTTAAAACTAAACCCTACTGAACCGTAGTCCTGCAATTATTTAGTTAAAGTTATTACTTTATACATTTTATATAGCGGTGTCAAAATGACACCGGTGGACGTTTAAGGGCATTCGAAATCCCGGACGTTCTAGTGTTAAGAATTCCAGTAGTAGTTGGCATGGCACCCTCAACGTTTGACGAGGCATATTAACAATGAACTAAATGCTTACAACACATAGATGATAATAAACAGATTTCAACGCTTCACATTTTTTATACACATGTAACACGTGACTGATAAAGAGCCTGTTCTCATTCCACGCATGCTCAATCATTTTTTATAATTCTAATCAATTGCATGTGTTACCTCCCTTTACAGTTCCTAACAGTTTGATTTAATTTTCTTAATTACTTCATAGTGTTTCCCTTTTCTTAAATGTGAGGGTATTTTTAATTACTTCTATATTCCCAAGTTCGACAAAATTCGATAATTAAGCAAAATAAATTAAGAAACAAAATAATTCTTTATGTAAGAAGCGATTTACTATTTTCAGCTTGGCACACATAATTCGACCAATTAATACCTTACCAAAATTAGGGACAAAAACGAAAATAAAATTAGAAATAAGAGCAACTTTTATCTCCACTTCAAACGTTTATGTAATTTTGTTGTGTTGTTGCTACTAATGACATCCAATCGAGAGTGTCAGACAGAGGCCTACGAAATTCATAGTGGCAAAGGAACTGTAGTACGATTGTTGGCTTGGCCGCTACTTTGAGAACTATGCAAGTTACAGCAGGTTTTGGCTCATTCCACCCTAATTTTGAGAAAGAACACCCAGGGTGGAGTTCCTCTTCACCCCTCTTCAGGGTTTGCAGACTTTTAAAAGAAATAAGCCTAGTTGTGTTATTAGAACAAAATATACTTAAGGCATTAAAGAGCCATCCATATGCATATGTGTACGCCGGACGAGGGTGGAGGATCCCTGTTGTAGCGGTCTAGATCAAAACTGTCTAACTTTAATATTTTTATATTATTTAAGATTCCAGACTAGTGCAAAAACGTCAATTTTGATGAAAATGATGATTTTTTAAACTTTATATTTTAAATAGGTGAATTTTCTGCTTTCTGAAAATACCTTACTTTTGTTTGTACTTCAATTATTTACGAAGTTATAACAGTTTTTATGTCAAGAGAGCAGCAAAAACGAACCAGAAGTTAGGTATCTAAACCGGAAGTGTTTGCATTTTAATACTTTTTTTACACTTTTTTGTGTTAATAGAATTTATTTAAAAATATTAACTTAGGTAAGGTAATAACGGAACATGATGATATTTTTAAAAAAAAAATAATTTATCAGTTTTAAGTGAAAATTGGCAAATAAATTCGTAAAATTTTTGTCATTTTCCGATTTTCTTAAAGCCCTCGCTTCTTGATATTTTGTTTCATATTTAACTTTATTTTATATATTTGATAGAAAACTCTGTTCTTAAAGATAAAATATTAATTAATTATGCCTAAAGCAAGGTCTGTGAGGTCTAAGGAAATTACTTCATCATTGGTGCTAGCAGTAAGGTAAATGTTGTCGCAGAGCTAATCCCAATAATATTTAGTCAGTTAGTGACAAAAAGTTGAAATATATTCAATATGTTTCAAAATTTACTCAGAAAGTCTTTTTCAGTAACATTTTATGGGTATTTTACTTAAAGATACAATTATTTAACTTGAAACATTTCGCTTATAAGTGCATTATTAACGTTAATTTCTTTTAATTTGTAATATACAGGTTTATTATCATTATATATATAATTAGAATTGCAAATACTTCCCTTCTTAAGATCTTGTACCATGGATTTGTAAATTTTTATCTGGAACGCTTTTTAACTTCTGTAGGTCACCCCTTAAAATATAGAAAATTTTCGCGGAGAAAAAAAGCTACATAGAAAACAAAATTACTAAGGATGAAAAAAAGTCAAAGTGTATTTCATATGGAGGTTTTAAAAGCCGTTCTTTGTATGCTTTTCATTATAATTTTTTTTTAATCTTTGTGATAAGCAATATTTTTTAAAATAAATTTTTAAGAATATTTACTGACAAAATAACACACAATAATATATATTTTATATTACATATTTCTTAAGCTCTAAGGTACTTAGTGGAAATATATACCTGTTTTTCCATATAAAAAATATCATTTTTTAACCTAATGAAGTTTTTCTAGTGTGCTTTTTATATCTCTAATTTGTATTTAAAATCACTATACAATTAGACGTTAAGAAAAGCGTTTTTGACTCTATAAAAGTGGTAAAAAATTAAAAAAAAGGATTTATGTGAAACAAATATATAATACTGATATGGGATTATAAAAGGTTTATTTTTTTAATATAAAGAGGTTTTAGGTTGTTTTAGTAGCATAATTTTTTTTTAGATTTAGATTTTAAATCTTTAAATGCGTTTTTCTCCGAAACAGATTTTTCTATATTTTATCGCATGACAAACATGATATCTCAAAAATACTTGAGATAATTACATGGAATTTAGCATCATTGTTTATTATTATAGTATGCATGTTGTGCACTAGAGAATAAGAAAAAAGAATATATTTGCTTTTTTTATGATTGTTTTTCTTTGTGATAAATGCAACATTTTTGAAAAATGTTCCTTTTGTGAACTTTTTGACCCCTTATTTTGTGATAAATTGAAATTATTCAAAGATGATAGAGAAAAACATAGGTAAACGCTTCCTGAATAAAATTCAAAGATCTTTTTTTATCTTATACATTAGAATTTATTTTACAATGTTTGCCGTGATGTGCAAAAAATGCCTAATTTTAACCTAAAATTGTCAATTTTCTTACAAAAATATATTGAACATTTTTTTCTTTGTCATTTTTATAAGTTTTCAGTTATAATCAAACAAAAAATGAGTTTAAAAATGAACTTTCAGCATTATTTAAAAAAAATGTTCCCGCAACTAGTCAGGCACCTTAAATAAAGTTTTACACGCGGAAAAATTGTCCATTCCTTTAAAACTTAAAAATTATGAGTTATATTTTTATTTCTCTGGCTGAATGTAAGAACCACCAATGTCGAAATAGCCTAATGTTCGAAATCTAACGTTCAATCTCCATGAAAAAATATCCATACCAGTCACAACATAAGTGCAAATCATTATGTAAATTTATGTTTATATTAATATCATTTTCATATAAAATTGACATTGGTTGCTCTTTAAATATTTTCATTAAGCATTAACCAGCGTTGTTATTGGAAAGCAATTTAATGCTGAAGTATGTTTAAGGCCAGGCAAATGTTTACATGTATATGTAGACATTGGTAATCTTTTTAATAGAAAAATATAAAATAGTAAGGGAAACATGGATTTTTTAAAACTTAAGTTGCGATTTTTTTTCTTAATAATGCAGACAAAAGTCTAGAGTCACAACCTCCTTAAGGTAGTAATACTCAAACTTTCAACATTAATGTATCAATTTAAATCATAATTTTCCTCGCACCCCTCCTCCCCTCTCATACAATAGCAATGTATTGAATTCAATAATATACTTCGACGCTAAAGCTACAATATAGGATTTTAATTATAAACCGAACAATTTATCAAGATAAGTATTAACTATCGCTATATATATATTTTTTGTCACAAGTAATTATTAAACTTGTTCTAAATTTAGTATTGATAAATTAATTATCAAATACATTGAGCAGTACTGATACAAAAGTATATTATACCATTGTGGGAGTGTATTTTATTTTTTATTGTATCTCAGAATGCATTTTGTTTTGCTTAATTTCAATAAATTAATAATTTTTATAAAATAATCTTTACTTTCGATATACTCGCACCCCCCACATAGGATTTTCAGCCCCCCCCCAAGGGGCTCACCCCAGTTTGAGATTGAGAAACGCTGGTCTAAGGTGGGAATTATATTATGATTAAGATTTAAATAGATAACTTAAGATTTGCTAAAGATTCCATGCCACACAGGGACATTTACAAACATCCATGTTTTCTTAAAAATTTGAACGCGAACTTTAGTATAGCTGTTAGAGTCACTAACCACTATCCGGTTTGGGTGGCTTATATAATTTTGAATAAAATTCGTGGAACAAGTTGAAGATAAGCTTTAAAAAATAAGTTTCAATTTGCCGAAAAATATTAATATTAGTTAAGATATTATTGGCTTAAATAAAAACAAGAAACTTAATTAAATTATTAATTCGAATTTAATTCCAATACATACGATCTTCATTAGTAAAGAAACATTCCAATGTTCGAACGGTAACGCCGCTTAAGGCATTTTTATAAAGAATGGTGGCCATTTAAAGGGTGTTATCATTACCAAGCTGTTGCTTAAGATCACAATGTTCGGTTTGTCTTAGTAAACTTTTGTTTCATAATATGATACAACGTTAATGCGGCATAATTGAACCTTCATCTTAAAAGATTGCCTCATATAAAACTCGTTCTCCTAAGCCGTCATTAATCATAGAAACGGCAACTCAAAACTTCATGTCAAGTAATCGCAACAAATAAAGAAGTCAAATTCACGAGCGTGAAAATTCCGAATAAACACAAATGTAAACAAAGATAAATCCTTTTATTCAAGCAAACCACTCCAGTCATCTTGGAATCCGTAAATAATAGCAGCTACTGTTCGTTTTTAAATACAATTAATGATACTCAAGTCAGAAATAATTGAATCGCATAATAGGAGAGTTATGAAGAGCTTTTCAGTCCGTGAAGCATATTATACGTTTTCTATAGGGCTTTGCACACTCGGTTGGTACCTTTCCTTTAATTAATGTTTGCTATAAACATGTTAATCCATTTGCAGAATATCATAATCGGAGTTGTGTGTTTATGAAAACAGTAGTCTGGTTGGTTGAGTCACTTCTGCTGTGATGGATGAGCACACAGTGAGGTTTAACACATACAGTTCCTAAACTACTGCGCAATATTACCTAGGTGTAGGTAATGAGGGTATTATACTTAGAAAGCATTTTCTTGAAAGGTAGTGAATGCTTTCCGAGACAGAAAATTAATGGCAGAAAATTAGTATGTATACTTTTGGATTAGTTATAATAATCATTGTTCTTTCAAAGCGTTCACATGGGTAATAACATAATTGTTCTAGTAACACGTTTTAACAATAACTTAAAGGTACGAAGTCAAAATTTACGCTATATCATCGTTTCTCAAATTGTGGGGCACGTCTCCCAGGGGTATGTGATAACTCCACGAGGAGGGCGTGAGCATATTGAAGAGTTGAACATAGATGATTAGTTAAAAAATAATATTAATTTACTGAAAGTAAACAAACAAAATACATTCTGACATAGAAAAAAATAAAATACTCATTTACACTGATATAATACGCTTATAAATGTATGAGCAACTGTACAGTTTATGTTATAATCAATTTTAACAATATTAAGTTAAGGACAAGTTTTTTTAATAATTACCAGTGGCCAATTCATTGGAAGTTATTACAATAAAGGCTCAAAAAGTTATATATTAGCTTCTATTTTCACATGCTCTAAGCTCCATAAATGAGAAAACAAACTTAATACAAAGCCCCTAAATTAATTGGAAAAATGTAATATTGTAAAGCAATAAAAAGCAACGATATGAAATATTATTTAAATCTAAATTGAACTAATTCATGTTAAAAATGAATAACTTTTATTTTTCATAATTTCTAATCTAATTTTTAAGTATATTTCAAGTTGTATAACCTTCATAAAACATCATAGAAATAAAATGCTGTCAAATTTTATAATTAAAATTATTGTTCACACACACAATGAGTGTATTCATTTTTTAAACAAGGGTAATGTTTTATATCTGATTTTATAAGCTTCATGGTATAACCCAGAAAAGTGTAAAAGATTCAACGACGAATAAAATGTTTGGATAGAAAATTTATTGTTTTTTGAATAAATATAAGCAGTCTAAACATTTAAAATGCGCAGAAATATAATTAACTGTGTGTGTGCATTTAACTCATATTTATATATATTGGAAATTTTCATGTCCACTGAAGTGAACCTTAAAATACACAGTGTGTAAAAAAATTAAAATATACTTTGATATAACTATGGAAACTTAGAACCGACTTATTTAATACCATGGTATGAAAAGTATAAATAAAATTAAATAATAATCAGCTTATTGGAACTAATACAAAATTCCCTCTCATGTAAAACGCATTACTTACAGAATATAATTAAGGAAAATTGTTATATTCACAAAATCGAAAACATGAGGGAATTCTTATATTAATAAGAACATGTAAATATATTCGAAAAATATGATCACAGATAAAAAAACATCCAAAGAAGAAAATAAAATTTCTAACCAAGGACAAAGGACAAAAAAGAA
Organism: Trichonephila clavipes; assembly: GCA_019973935.1. Classification (NCBI taxonomy): domain Eukaryota; kingdom Metazoa; phylum Arthropoda; class Arachnida; order Araneae; family Nephilidae; genus Trichonephila; species Trichonephila clavipes. The sequence goes on along the minus strand of BMAU01000645.1, from coordinate 194,635 downwards.
TATAAAAAGAACACAGATCAGAAATTGTTGTTAATTGTTTGATTTAACATCCAACAGCATATAAAAAAATAACCCGAAATAGAATAAAAATCTCTTCTCTTGAACACCAGATTTCCATTTTTGCTTTATATAATGGAATTACCACGTTAATGATTATATAATTAAATTCTTCTGTGTCGATTCAACATTTGCTCTGCCTTTTCTACCCCGGCTGCTGCTCATGATTCTGCTTGCACTTCTTTTAACTGATTTAATTTGAGAATAGAAGATTAATGATTTTTTTAATGGTTCTCTCAACTAACGCTTCATTGCTCGATCGTGATACGTTCATTACAGTTTATTTGTTTAACTTAATCTGTTCTCTTTCATTTACCGTGTGCATACATTGTATTTGCAAATTTAGTTTATTAACAGACTAGTCTGCAATTTATTAATGCTAATTTATGATAGAATTGTTTGGATTTAAAAGAATGGGAAAAAAACGATAAAAACTAATTATATTACGATGCATGAAATAATTTTACAGATAACTTAATCCATGGAGAACTGGGATTATTTTATCATTAAATTTAGAACTTTTTCCCCTTATCTGGAAACATTTGGAGGGATTACATGATTTGTGCTTTAAATTAATTGAAACCAATATGGTGTACGTACATGTCGGATTTAGAAAATAGAAAAATTAAAGGCACAAGATTTTTTCAAAGCATTAGCATTTGTCAGGTACTTTATTAGGAACATGATTAATGTAAGCAATACGAATTTAATAAAAATCTCATTGTCAACAAACAAGAAAAAACATTCTTTCCTCTTTAGGGGGTATTTTAATCTAGAAATTAAAAAAAATATATGTTTCTTTTTCATATTTTCAAAACTTAAACATTTAATAATATGCACTTAAGAGGATGTTTCAAAATTGTGATTATTTTCGGAAATTATTTTAATGATGCAGCATATAAACCAGGTTGGCTGGAAAACACAGTTGAAATTGTAATTTTTATAGCAGTTTGTAATTTTAATGAAGGCTTCATCCTCATTTTAAAAATGTTTACCCTTTATGGGAATAAAAATCGGTCCAGAAGCTTATGCATTTGTCATTAAACGTGGTAATATCCAGATTGAGCGCTAAATAAAACGAACTTCTGACGCTTCAAAATAGGCAATAAATGCTCGTTTGGAAGAAAAAACTTCCAAAAATGCCTTTTTTGAAGTACAAAAGGCCGCAATCTATGGAGCAGGAATCTCAAATTGAAAAAAATTGTAAGTATAAAGTACCATTGTATGGCTTAATCTTTGCGTAATTTGAAATTGCAACTTTAAACGCGTTTTTCTGGAAAATACTTTTTCCGAGACACTTGTTCTGATATCTAAAGTTCTATTCAACCAATTTACTTGACACTTGATGTTACTATATCGCATTAACCAAAACTATGCTAAAATGTCAATTTTTACTATTTAAAAAAAATTCTGAAAAGTTAAAAAGAAAAACACTTTAGAAAAAAAGGCCTTTTTTTTTTCAGAAAGCCACTGTTAGCCGAATTTATTTATTTTTTTTTACTTCTTCAAAGTTTTGACGATGGTGAGACAGTTTTTTGGATAAAGAATTAATTTTTTTTCAAAATTACTAGGAATGTTATAATCATGGAAGTCATAGCATGCCATTTTTTGAGAATCCTCACACTTCATCAGCCTGTAGCTTTTTAAATTTTTATTTTTCCACTCGAATGATTTTTTCGTATATTTCAAACAGCATAAATATCTCGTTAAAAATGTCTAGTAAAAATATGTTTTGCATTTTTATTGCACCTGATAAAATACCTAAAATCCATGCCTCTATACTAAAATACCGTCTTAATGCTTATTAATTTATGTCAAGAAATAAAGAAAATACAATATAGTATTTTAGAATGTTTTCTATATATATATGAAATAATATTCAATTTAAATTTTCTTTCGAAAGATTTCATTTAATTATTATGGTATTTAACCGTACAAGGTATAATATCAGGTAATAATTAATACATTTACTTGCCCTCCTTAAAGGGAAATATCCTTTTATTTACAAATTCATTGCGTCAAAAACTGCCGCTCTTTGACACCTTTCAAAGTAAAATGATGCAATATTACATCATACACTGCTTCTGATCTCTCTCTCAATCATTGTATTAACTTACGGAAATCATATGATTATCAAAGCTTCTGGTTGGAAAAAAACATAAAAGCTGATAAATCTCCATAATGTAAAGAATGTCTTTAGCTCATTGTCTAAATTATTGCGGCGTTCCATCTATTCGCTTTACTTCTTTATCTTTGAAACTTTACAAAATGTGGAATTTAAATCAGAAAATGCCTCCTTAATCCATTAAATGACTGCAAACAGATAAATATGTTCTTCAACAGTGAAAACATCTCTATATCACTCTCCATATTCACTCCCTCACTCATACTCATTCTCACTCTCCGCTTATTTACACTCTCACTCACCTCACTCTCTCTGCTTATTCACACTCTCATCAACCTCACTCTCTCTGCTTATTCACACTCTCATAAACCTCACTCATTCTCACATAACTCACCATCACATTCTCTTTTATACTCTCTCAATTTCTTATACTCTATCAATCACATATTCTCTCTCACACACATTATGTAAAACTCTTAATTACAAACTTTACTATGCACATACACTTGTGTGCAAAAATTAAGGACGAAGTCGAAAAATTAGCATATCAGCTGAACGAAGAGGCAGAGCAGACAGAAAGACCAATCAGGAGATTAAGTAAGGTGATGTACGGTAGCACATGCGCAGATATGCAGGTAGACGTAATGGGGGAGTGTCTGAGTAGTATAAAGCATGTTGTCGGTGTAAGATCAGTATTTCTGGCAAAGAGATTGTGCACGCCGTATAGCAGTTAAAATAACACCGAGTTGCTGCCTCAGCGAGAAATGGCGAATAATCATTCTGTTAGACGGCATCTGGATACTTTTACCCGAGGTCGAATCATTGGAATGTTGGAGGAAGGCCGCAGTGTGACAAGAGTGGCTGCAGAGTTCGGAATTGCTCACAGCATCGTTTCACGACTTTGGAGACAATTTCAAACTACAGGAACAGCTATCCGGGGGTTCAGTAGTGGTCGTCCACGAGGAACCACACCCGCAGATGACCGGTACATTGTCTTACAGGCCAGAAGAAACAGGCGGCAGACATCGGGGGAAATCGCTAGACACATGACACAGGCGACTGGACGACCGATATCGCGTTTTACCGTGGCCAGAAGACTGCACGGTGGTGGTCTGTTTGCACAACGCCCTGTACGGTGTGTACCTTTAACGCCTGCCCATCGGAGAAGGCGTTCTCTGTGGTGCCGGGAACACCGGAATTGGAGAGACAATGAATGGGGACGAGTACTCTTTACAGATGAGAGCAGATTCAGTTTGAGTAGCGATTCTCATCGCATACTCATCTGGAGAGAGCGGGGAAGCCGCAATCATCCCTCGAACATCATTGAAAGGGACAGGTATGGAGGTCGCGGTGTTCTCATTTGGGGAGGCATCATGCTTGGTAGTCGTACAGACCTTCACATCTTCGACGCAGGTTCAGTCAACGGGACCCGTTATTGTAACAAGATTCTTCTTCAATATGTGCGTCTTTTTAGAAGCGCTATGGGTCTGCAGTTCCTTTTCATGGACGACAATGCACCATGTCATCGCACAGTAGCTGCCGAACAGCTCTTAGAGAGTGAGGATATTGAACGTAGGGATTGGCCGGCACGATCTCCGGATCTCAATCTCATCGAGCATGTATGGGAATTTCTAGGCAGACGCTTGGCAGCTCGTACCTTACCACCAGTAACAATTCGGGAGCTTCGATTGGCGCTGCAAGACGAATGGGCAGCAATGCCTCAACAACTCATTGACACCCTCATTCTCAGCATGGGCAAACGCTGTGAAACCTGACCTAGCAGTCAGGGGAGATCATATCCCCTACTAAAGACCGGATGTTTCTTGCTGGACACCCATCACAGGGATGTTTTGGCCTTCAGTTGCATTGAGCTCCATGCTACTTTATTAATCAAGCTTATTTTTATTCTTCTGATTTCTCTTTTAGTAAGTGTTGCTTACATTACACATGTCCTTACGTATTGGGGATCTTACGGTATTAAATGTGTTGATTTGGAAAGCTTTTGTACAAAGTTATATTAAAAAAACCGTCTCGTCCTTAATTTTTGCACACCAGTGTATTTTAATCACATTTTTAAAAACAATTAAAAGTCATACGAATAAGCATTTGTTTTAAAAAAACGATACATTTTTTTTCGAATATACTGATTTAGGAAAAGTTCAATAAAACAGATGAAGCTCGGAAAAATGTATGGATAAGTATAAGAGAAAATGACTTTTTTACTAAATACAAAAATCATTCAGAAGTAGTGATCATTGCCTTGCTTATCAACGTGATGAAACATATTAATTTGTTGATAGATTTTATATGATATGAATACTATTATTGATGTTAGATGGTAAGAGAGAAAAACAGTATAATTGACATGTCTTGCTTATATAAGGCATGTACTCAAACGAAAACTATACCAGCTTGCGCCTTAAATAAAATGCGGAATTTTACTAAAAAGTATTTCAAAATAAATGGTCCAGATTCTTAGAAACTATTTTAGAAGGCATGTTGATTCGAACACATGTTACGAAAACCTACAAGAGGGCTATTGGTAAGGTGAAAATTTTTCCTACAATGAAAAGGAGGACGAAAAATTCAAGAAAAAATTACAACTTAAATGTAAGAAACGTTCTATTAATTCAAACAAAAATACGCTAACTACACTCTCTCTTACATTCTTTTTAATTATTATCTCAAAAGGGTATTTTTCCACTGAATGATTTTTTTTAACATATCATTTTCCAATACATCGGAAAGTTAGTGCAAACAATGTTCTTCATACTGAATTTTACGGTAAGCACTGTAGATAAATTATTAACATTAATTTTGATTTCTCACTAGTCACTTCACAAAAGTCATTACCAACTGAACAAAAACTCTTTCAACTGATGCATTAGTTTCGGGGCATTGCAACGTAAATTAAACAAGAAAAATTATGTTTTCATATGGATTGTGTTCATTTTTGAAATGGTTTAAGTGTACACCCATATTTTATCAATTTCTCAGCATGTTGTTTTTCTAATTGTTCTAATTTATTAGATATTAGATGCACATACAGTCTTCTTTCTACTTCAAACAGACAATTGTCATCGATTTTAATATAAGGCATTACTTTCGATAAAAACTCAACGTAATTTTCTATGTCTACTCACTTTATTTGAGACCAATTTAAAAAAAAAAACTACCATTGAAAACTGTTATTTTCTGTGATATGTGTTTCAGACTATATTTCGATATTTTACATGTTCGGTTCATCTCTGAATACAGAGATTAACATATCAGTTTTAAAATATTGAAAAGGAGGACACTTTTCGAGGAAGGACAGAACCGAAAGTAGGAGGACGATTGGTCACCTTACTATTTATTGGTAACGATTTTAAACCATACAAAAATTACGAGGATGCACCTAGCTCACTATTTATAAATGACTTTGAAGTTTCGTCTTATTTAACATTCATCAGCTGTTTATCTGAATATTGCAGATACTTTGGAAGTGTACCAAAATGAAATTTTTAGATTAATTCAGTTGCACAGTACTTTTGTATGAAATCTGACAAGAAATGATGCATAACTAACAAAAACTTAAAAACTACATAAAATGCTAAAACGCATTTCACACAGATGAAATAAATAAACTATTTCTTAAATTAAAACGTACGCAAGATTTTCTTTTTTTCTTATTTTTATAAATAAAGTAAAAATTAAAAAAAATTGTAATCTGCCAGTATATGAGGCTCATGATAATATTTCCTGGTGAAGGCAATTTTTCAAACCTTCTTCAAACTTTAATTCCTCTAAGAAGCACTCTATCTGCAAAAATTTTTTATTTCCCCCTGCCAACTTTCAAGATCATTTGTTTTGGCAAAATAAATGAGAAATTCACTCTTTATGGGAAGAAAACTTTCTTCTTATTTTACCTCTGGGAGATATATTCCGAATTATCACGCACGAAAATTGATTTTTTGAGAAGTAACATTTTATTTATCTTATGAGCGAAAACGGCGATGTATTTATTTTAGAGGTAATTACTAGACGATACAAGAGATGAAAAGAAAAGAAAACTTTTATTAAAACTAAATTCTCATTAAGTGAAAATTACAGATTATTGATTCCTTAAAAAAGGGGGCAGTGTGTTCCATGTAATCATTGATGCAGCGAATGTTCAGAATTTTTTTTTATTAAAAACGGTGTAATATTTATGTTAATTTGATGAAAGAAATGATGACAACTATGAAGATGATTACTGGAAATTAAAGTATGAGGTAATGTAAAATGACTTTATATTAAAGAAATTTATTTTACTCATTTTCTTTTTTGAAAGAATTAGTCGTTATGAGTTTTTTTTTATCTATGCATTTATAATTAAAATAACAATAAGAAATTCTAGCTACTTTAAATATATGAAGATTTCAATCCGATAAATAAATATGCATCAGTTAATAATAACTTTAAGAAATAACTATAAATTCAGTCCTTTCTACTCCAAAAACTAATTAAAGAAATAAATAGAATATATTAAAAATAAAATAAAGAGAATGCATTAAAAATATTAAAATAAATTAATGAGAATAAAATAAGGAGAATGTATTAAAAATATTAAAAATATACAAAATAAATTAAAGAGAATAAAACAAGAGGGATAAATATATTAAAAAAGAAAATATTTTTTAAAAAAAATGAATATATTTAAAACTAAAGTGACATAACTAAAGTGTTGCTTTTGCAGAAAGTAATTACATTTGAAAACGATGTTCTATGCGATTTGCGATTTTATTTTTTTCACATTAGAATATTATTTATGATCTTACAAATCATCAAAATATCACCAAAGAGTACATTTTTTATTTACTATACAGATTGAGAGTAAAATTGTTAAAAATGGGCAAAATACAAATTTTTTTCTTCATTTATTTTGATGATAAAGTATTCTGAAATGATGTTATGAATGGTTGTTTTTATTTTATTTTATTTATTTACTTTAATAAATGATTTCAATCTAATGATATAACAAAAAGTTAGTTGTAGTATTTAAAAGAAAACAATTAAATTCGCGACTTCTCAAACTTTGGGATATTTTCCCTTTTTTGAGAAATTCACAAATTCAGAAAATTGTTTTTAAACAGAAAAACAGCTATTACTTTAACTATATCACAGTAGTTTTCAAATCCATGTAGTAATGCTCCCCAGTAAATAAGTACATTTAACGATAACGTAGAGTTATGTGAGTATGCCCTCTTCCTTTAACATGATAATGTTGAAAGAGATTTATTTTTAAAACTTATTTGAAAAAGACCTCTAAAATATAATCAACTAGAAAAAATAATGAAACAAACATTTACAAGTATTATACGTATATAAATATTTGCAATTTACATACACAGTTATTTTTTATTTTTTACACCTATTAGTGCATCACAATGTGAGAAGAACATTTAAGGTACTACTTAAACATGAATTTTAACCAATTTATATAAATAACTATTAATTAATTACTCCACTAAATTAGCTCTTTCACTCTTATCACTTTCCCCTAAATTTAGTCCCTATATCTAATATCTAACTTATTTATAAAGAAAAAATAAATAAGATTAAAATACTTTAGTCTCAAAATGTCTTTATGCAATCTTTACTTTTAATTAAAATTTTAAAAAGTTCATGATACTTCTAAATTGTGATTGTAATACGATACATTTACTTTTTTTATCTTTTGTTCGAATCCCTAATTCTTACAGCACTACAAAACTGAAATCGTCAGACTTACACCATTCTTCACCAAAGTTTTGAAGAATATTTTGTCCAATTAACTTTTATGGCATACTTTTCTCTAAGAAGACAGTTTTATATATTTAAAGAATCTTCTTCAATTAGAAGGGGCATTTAGAACAAATCGGCAACACATTTCGAATTATTACTTATTATATCGAAATAATACTTTTTAGTTGCTAGTAAAAAAGGCAAATATAATGTTTTAAATCTATATTTGGAATTATTATTACATATTAACAATATTAAGCAAGCATAAAGAATTTTTATGGTTAACTGCAAATAGTGTTTTGACAATGTGTTATAATAAAACACTGTATGCAAAAAATATGCAGAAAAAGTAAGTAAATAGTGGGAATGTACCATGAATATTTTATTGTGGCGAATTTATAAGTAACAAATTCTTCTTCGAAACTAAATGTTTATTATACTGTAAGTAAAAAAGTAAACAAGGGGGATATATAGATTTTTTCTCAACACTATAAATCATTGAAGTTATTCATTGTGTTAAATTACTGTTATGTCATAGTCACATGATAACTGTAATCCCAGTTTTTCAGCCAATTAAATCATGTGCTTCGATGTTGCCAACTTTCGTTTTTTCAGAAACATTCTTTTAAAATATACATGTTTGTCAACCATGATAACTTTATAAGTGAACAAACTATACTTGATTTAAAAGTACATGTTTAATGCAGGGTGATTCATAAGGGAATGCACACTTTTCAAATGCTGTAAAACAGTAACAGTTAAGAACAGGCACCACCTCAGTGAACGGTAAGGGAAATGTACTCAAGTTTTTTGTTGAGGTCCTGATGGAAGTACCGTAAGCAATAGAATGCGTGTCGCGTTGCGTGAATGCGCGGGGTCTGCAGTTGAAAAAGCTTTTTGTGTTATTGAAGGGAATCCGCAACCGCTGTGCAATGGCATTTTTGGTCACTATTCGGAGAAGATCATCCAACTAGAAAATATATCTAACAATGGTATGAACAATTTAAAACTACGGGCTATTTTGGCAAAAGTAAAACCCCTGGATGAAGCTGAAACAGCGTATCACAACCAATTATCAATGAACTTGATACCTTAACAAACGTTTGGGTGGAAATGAAGTAACGGCTCGATGTATGTCGTGTGACTAAGGGTTCATACAGAGAACATATATATGTGACTACCTCTAACAATTCTTAATACAATTCCATACAATTATGTTACAAGTTTCATATTTATAGTGTCTTAAATTGTCCTTGATTTCTGGTGCATTTGAAACTGTATACTTCGTTATAAATCTCTCTGTATAAGAATTTTTTTTTAAATTTTGTAAATTTTTTTAAAGAATATTAAAATTTGGGCAGATTTACTCAATCATCAAATTTAAAAGTTGATCTAAATGTTACATCTGGAATAACAACTAAAGGTCTAATACAATGGAGAGCACTTGAGTGTGCAATAGTCATGCGGCCGTCATGAATTTAGTCCATTAAAATTATACCTAATTAAAAGTAGTTGATTATTTAACGATGAATTTCATAAGTGAAATGAAATGTTACACATCACTGTCTTAGAAATTGTAAGTGGTAATTTAATCGTTTGTTAGAAAACTTGTTACATAAATACAATCTGTCAAAAATTAGGAAGTGTCTACCACATCGTAAAACTTAACACATATTAAATAAAATAAATTGCTTTCGTATGTGTGTTGTAAATTAATTTCTGAAGTTATAAAATAAGTTACAATAACCTGACTTTCTCCTCTCCAATTGAAATAAGAAAACCAATTTAATATATATATATATATATATATATATATATATATATATATATATATATATATATATAATCACACATGCAATCCTCACAAAATACTTCCCTCACTTATTTATTGATAAAACAAAATGCAATTTTTGCCTTTTTGGCTTTGCAAAATTAATCAACAAAAGAAAACGACTATCCGAGATAACTTTAGTAAAAAATATGACCCACAAAACTTCTGCCTTCGGTGGAAAAGAAAATGAAAATTTTTCATTTTTACTGACTTCCTGTTCCATTTCCTTCAAAATCTTCGGCAGAACTAAGTCTGCATTCTCGTTCTCGGAATGGTCTCCTATTCTTGGGAAAGACGGAAATCAAAAACTCGACGGTGAAGTCAGAAGTCAATCGGTCAGTCGCAAAAACTTCGGACATGAACTTCTTCCATAACTTCATTTCATTCTCAACGTATACGTCGCGGTATCGACTGTTTTTGTCAATATAATGAAGGAGAAACGGTCCAGGAAAAGGGGGGACACAACAGGCCGAAGAAATAAAACGGACGGTATTTTCTGTCGGACATTCTGTTTCTTTGAAATGGGTTTATTATTTCGCTCTTTTGCTGTTCTGGGTGATGGCTGGGGAAGAAATTTGGCGTTGTTTCAGAATGTTGGGTCGTCTGTTGCTTTTTATATGCGCCGTTAGGAAGAAAGAATACAGTTGTAAGGATAGAGATTGCGGTAAATGGATGGGTAAATATACATACATATGATAAACTTGTTGAGTGCAGTAGTTTTATGGAGAAAATGGGAACATGTTGCAAGAATAATGCTGCATAGTTTGCGTTAAATTTATTTTCACTTAATGTTTCAGAAATAGGTTCAAACTGGAAAATACTTTCAACTAGATGAAGTTCGCTGATATTACTACCATACTTTGATGTATTATTAATAATAAAATTGGTACTTTCAAGATGATTCTTATTTTTACAGTTGGACCTGTTTTTGTGCGGTAGATAGAGACCGCAAAAAATAAACGCACAAAAAAAACATCCAGAAATTACATAAATACTTTCATAAAACAAACTAATTCATGGAAATACTACAGAATTTTTTTATGCGGTGGATAGGTACCGCATAAAAAAGTCGCATTTATAAAATATGGCAATCATTTACGAAATTTATGTCAGAATACTTCCGTAACAAAATGAATAATTAAATATTACACATGGAAACATTTTAAAAACATATAGTTTCTCATTGTATACATGGATAAGTTTTCAAAATGCACATACATAATTCATTGCTACTCATCGTAAGTCAAAACGCTGCAATGAATAAGTTCAAAATCGCTTTCGTCACTTCAAGGTGCAATTTTACTTTATTTTTCTTTGGCAACATAAAGTAAGAGAAATTTTTGTGACGAAGGACGGGTGGTCAGTTGCTTGTAAATGTCACGATACCCTGCTATGCATGATTGAAGCCCTTTTTGGAATTTTATACTCCTTTCTTAACTGGTATCTCTTAAGAAAATTCTTTTCCAATTGGTTGGAAAGCTGGATCCCTGCATATTTTTATCCGCTCTTAAAGAATCCGGTTCTTCTTGTCCGTCTTCATAATCTATCAAATTATTGATAATGTCACACTCATTGAAAGTTTCGTCTTCAATCAAGTGCGGGCTGTGTTCGAGCGTTGATAGAAAGCAACTGAATGCGCATTGTAGGGAGACTGTTTATAACAAATGAACAGAGCATCTTGAGATGTCTACATTTCAATTGCGTAGCGTACACTCCCGAATCACGGGAGTGAGAGAGCCGGACTCTAGGGGCCTAAGGCCTGACTTACGCTAAATAAGTATTTACCCAATTCATAAAATATTAAAGGGAAAATCTGACTTTCAAGGAGGAGGGGGGGTTCTAATATTCTCCGTTATATTACAGTGGCGCCAAAGCTATTGAAATTCATGTACCGCATAAAAACAGGATTGCACATAAAAAATCGCACAAAGAAAATCACATAAAAATACCGCAAAAAAACAGGTTCTTCTCTATATGAATCATTCTGCTTCATGCTTCGTTTTCCATATATAAACAGACAGTAGTTATTTTACTTTTACTTAAATATTCCTTCACTTTATAAATACACGAAGGACATTTTGAAAGTAAGTTTCGTAATTGTGTTTCAAACAAAATCTTTATTGCCAGAAAAATTATACCTCGGTATATCAGGACCTATATATTTTGCACAATTTGTAGACACCGTCTTCATAGACATTGTGACATTTGTCGTATTATGTAATTATTTTGAAGAAGCTACCCTGGTAAAACTTGGTGTCTTGAAATGCAAGACATTGTCACACAAGCCTCTAATGTGGTTTTCATTCATGGATGTGGAGGGACGCCTACTTCAACTTTCATCCTTCACATTCTGCCTTCTTTCACTGAACATGTAGCCCCAGTGATCAACCATTTGCCGAGTCAGGAAAGGTTCATTACACACATTCCCTATGGAATTCATGAATGATGGACACACTAGCTCCACGTGTCGATATGTACCATATAATATAATGCAGTTCTATTGGCAACCGTATTGCCTGCACACATCTGTTTGCCATGGTGTTTGTACAAGAATAACCTCAGACATGCCCCTCTGCTGCTACTCTTTCTCCTCTGTCATTCTGTGCATTTGTCAGCTCTCATCTGTTAACGTTACTTTTGTCATTTACCCAGTAATGGATGCAGGTTCTTATGACGGTGTAACGTTTTCCATTCTAACAGCTGCAAGAGGGGCTTCCCATTCAGATAGCATTAAGCCATTCATATCCACACATTCACCCCTAAAATATTGCGGGATCCTTTTGTCTTCCATCACGCCCACAACCGATGGTCGTGAGAAAACCAATGGCTGGATTCCAGCTGCGAGCAGAAACCTCGAGTGAATTTTGAGGTGTAAAGAAAGACCGCCCCCTCCTCAAGAGAATGGAGAGACAGTCTGTCTGAAACACCCGACAAGAAACGTGATATTCGTCTCCTCTTTCACGAAAAAAAAACATTCTGTAGTATTGAAATACTCAATAGCTTGAATAACTTATATCTAAATGTAAATAGAGTAATTAATAGTTTCGAACGAAATAAATGAACAATTTAATTACTTAGTTCTTACACTACTCATCATTTTTCCCAAATCGTCACAGTGGTTATTAGTTTCACTTCCAGTGTAATCCTTTTTTTTCAGCTATGGAAAATTAACTTTCGGAACATCCCTTCGTGATATGATAAACTTTTATACTTGTTACACTTACATGGTTTTATATAATTATTCAAAACTTTTACACCGGTAAATTGCTTCGAATTTGAATCCTACTCATTCAAATTAGATGAATACAGTTTTAAAGTTTGTTTTTATTATACTGTCGTAATTATAAAATCCAACCCTTTTAAAAATACACACTATGCTACTGAGTGCCAAAATTTTTTTTCTTAGTTGGTCCGCCATAAATCTAAACTCCTCACCAAAGTTAGGACTTTTAACCTCATTATTATACATTGCGAGTTTTAGTGGAATTTGGGGTTTACACCAACGAATTTACGACAACAGTATCACCCGTGAGCTTGCAATTATAACAACTGGGCTATTCTGAGCACCAATCTTAAAGGCATGGTAATAATAATTGTAACGAAAAACATTGCATTAAATATTAAATAAGAAATTTTTTAGTTCCACAAACATGTGGATTACTAGTAGGAAAGTGAGATATTAACAAATGATTTAGTTCTGCTAACTAGACATAATTTAAAGTTGTTTTGTTTGATTGTTAATTAAGCACATCTTTGTTATTAGTGTGATCTGATATAACTAATAACTGGAATATTTATAATAAAAAAGAAAACACTTGTGATATAGTGAAGTTCGTGATTGGCATTTTATGTTAGCTGAAAATCGGGTGAAAATTTCATTGCCACACGAAAGCAGAAATATCGGTGTTTGTCTCACGCGAAGATAATTTGGAAACAACGAAGGGGTGAAAAATGGATTTTTCAGGATTTTATTTTATATTTAATTTTTAAAAAGTTACAAAAAAATCAATAGGTAAATAGCGACAGGTTACGTAAAAATATGGCTTGACTAGCGCGGTAACTAAACTGCAATCTCATCCACTGCCATATTTCTTCGATAACTCTGAAACGCAGTTTAATTTAACGCTTGTAGTTTCCATCTTTATGCTAGATAGTTTTCAGTTGAAGTGCATAGTTGACGTAATGGTTGAAGTTGAAATGGATTCTTCAAAAAGTAATAGTTATAAAACTTATATGCTTATCAGCAAGCCACAGCGTTTATTTGAAAATTCAAGAACTGGTGTTGAGTTTCCATTTTTAGTATGGAAGCTAAACTTATGCTCATTTTTAAAAAGTAAGCATCACGAAACAATGTTCAATAGAGTGATGTTATTTAGCAAGCAAACTTATTGTAGAGTAATGTACAATATTTTCTGTAGAGTGCTTTTAGTTTCCATGAACTCAATTCTAATGTTATTTAATTATAAGTAAATGATCTATATGGCTCTATTTATCATGTAAAAATGGATCTCAACCGATAGTTGCCAGATGATTGCATTATAAATGGAAATAAATGACAATTACATGAGTCTGGAGGATAAGTAATGAATTTTTCGTAAAATTAATTTAAATGGGGGGGTGAATGACAACAAAAAGCATGGGTGTTTTTTTTATTAAGAAACATATCTCTTAGCTTTTAACTTCTTTAAAAGGTCAATAAGAGAGTATATTTTGTTTCTCGTTACTTTTCATATTTCAGTAAATCAAAAAAAGATCGAAGACGTTTACATTTTTATGGAATATAAATATATATTACGTTTACATAAAATTTTTAAAAATCTGATTTTTTTAAATATAATTTTAAGTTTTCATACATACATTTTTGAAATTTTCAATATGGTTTTGAAACAAAAGTTCCAAAAAATAGCCTAATTTTATAATTTATGACAAATTGTAGGAAACAATAATCAGGCTTGAGTATATAATAAAATATAGCGAGGAAATTCAATTTTTATCTGATATTGATAGTCTTTTTTAAAATGACGCATCAATGCACTTGATTATGAATCAATTCGTCAATCAGTCTCTTTCTTTTCTCTCTCTCTCTCACAAAGGTAAATATTTTCCAATATCATTATAATTAATTATATTGTTTTTAAATTTGAATATATATGTTACATATAAAATACACTTTTTATAAAGCTACATACAAATGCATCAAGGGGACACAGTATGATCCAATTGGCAAAAATCCGTAAAAAAATGAAATCTAATTTTATTAGCCAAAATTATTTTTTGTATATTTTTTATACTCTCATAAAATTTGAAAGATACAAGATTAAAAAAAGCAGAGTTGTGATAAGTTTTACGTTCGCTTTTATTCACATTTCAAGGACAAATCAAAACTTTTAACTGACTTATCCCAGAAAGATAAAAACACTAGTTTGTTTTCATTTAAAATGATAAGGCTTTTTTGTATTGTGCCTAATACTTGGAAATGTTTTCACTTGTTGCTAATAGTACATTGAACAAAAAAGGTGGTATGCAATTTTCATTTAAATAAATAGTTATTTTTAAAAAAAATAATTGAATTTAGAATTAACAGATATCTTAAAGAATTTTTAATTCATAAAAAGAAGTATTGTACGAATACCAATCATGTTTTCATAAAATTTTTCCTTTCCTTTCCTTTTCCTTGAAGGGTTTTCAACCCTTTATTTGTTATACATAGTTTGATGTACGTGTAAATAACATTTCATATATCTACATCAATTTTTGTAGGATGAGGATCATTTTAAAATAACTTCATAAGTTTCAAGTGTTTCGCTTAAAAAAACTTAATGGTTATTTTTTTATGAAATGTTTAGCACAAAATCTGTTTTAAATCATACATATTCATAGGAGGCAACGAAAAAAATTATGAAAATCATTAATTTAAAAAAAATGTGATAATCGTACCATGCCCCCTTAAAATTAATTTCCGTATCATATTATCTTGAGTAAACTAATTTTACATGTTAATTTCGTATATTTTCAGTCTTTACCTATATCCTAATAATTTTAGCGTCGGGCCTTTTTTTAAAAAAATGAATGAAAAAAATGTTTTTAACTATATATTTAGTAATAAGTCGTGTGATGCACATATTTTTTTCTCTTATTTTGGTTATATATGTACTTATATTTTTAGCAGACTTCTATTAAATTTTGAATAGTTATAAAACATGCATCCATACTGCAAATCTATACTTTATATTAGGTTTACAATCAAGTGTTTCTCGTTAAATAATTACTTCTGCTTAAAGATAACTCTTTGCAACAGTATTTAAAGATAGGAATCGGATGTTTACTATTTCAAATTTGAAGATATATTGCATTGATTTCGATAAAAAAATATCTCGTTGTATCTATCTTAAGAAACTATACAATTACATTTTTTATTAATAATTTTAAATAGTGTTCAGAAGTAAGAAACCGTTTTCTCTTACAAAAGTCAGCACAGAATATACTTAACTCTTCAGAGTTGATACGATTTCTAAATTTAGTCTGTATCTGAAAAACGCAAGTGAGCTCAGAAAAATCTTAGAAATCAACCATCAGATAGTAGTTAAGTAAAAAAGAAGATTAAGAAGTAAATGATTGATGAAATCTGAAAGTATAGGGAGAGGGAAGGGGGAATTAACTTACCAGTGGTGCACCTAAGCTTGTTTTTCTGTAAAATGGATCTATAATCTGCCAAGTGGTTAGAATGATGACATCGATCATGACTAGTACTCCAACTACCATGAACAGCTTGTAATCTTTAATTATCTGTAGGAGAAATAAAGTTAAACTTTTATTATCTATGGGAATATTTTGTCACATTAAAATTCATTCTGAATGAACTGTTATTACAGATTCTTCAAGAAAACATTGTGTCCAATGAGTGATAATTAAAAATTTTCGTAATATTGTAGTTAAGGTTACTAAATGTATATATAAGTACAAAATACATTCATTCCCCCAAATTATCTTTTAATGCAAAAGACTATAGATTTCCTCTCTGAAAATTGAGAACTTAAACATTTTTAAAGGTTTGTGTGTGGAATGATACATAACATCAACACAAATGTTATATAACATTGAAACATCAGTGTACAGGGAAAAATTAAAAGTACTACATGGTATATAAAACAGTAGCATAGAACAATAAAAATGGGGAAAAATTTATTTCTGAATAAAAAAGAACATCTCAGAACTAATTTAAGTCTTATGAATTTAACGTAGAATGTAATCTATGTGACTTGTGCACATATATTACATCAAAATGATGGCAATCAGATTGTAAACCATAATTTGGGAAAATAAGTTTCACTCCTATAGCAATACGATATTCGTAGTATTTATATTGTTAGGATGTTTTCATGTAACAGTTCAATGTAAAAATAAAGTATGTTAAGAGTTTTTGTAACGTTCATGTAACTCTTTCTTTTATATTTGCTCAAGGAAATCATTTTCAAGGAATTCCTCTACAATGTTTGCTCTAAGAATGTGAGTACTATCGTTCGTAAGAATAAGAAAAATGATTCAGATTCAGATGCACCGTTAAAAAGCTTTACATACGTCTGTTGGATATCATCTCGATATCCCTAGCGAGAGTCACAAATCCTCCTTGGAAAACGTGTAAGGGGGAGAAGACATCAATCATTATTTTCTTCTCATAACATCACATCTGTACTGTGAAAGGGTCACATTCCGCAATGTTCCAAAAAATATTTTCGCGTTCTATATTCCCTCCTGATGCAAGAAACCTTTAGAATAAAAAGTTGAACAAAATCTAGACTTTTCAGGTAAGTCAACATGGACCCATTTGTGTACACTCAAGTTCTGATTAAATATGTATCATTTAAAATGACACCTCTGTGACGGGCTCACGCGTCATTTCTTTAACATGCCCTTTGGGTTCTTTGGCGCCAGAATTAATGGCAGTGAAGTGTGAAAGAAAGATGCAAATTAGGAAGCATTTAAATATCAGAACTTAGAGAACGCGGGATGGAAATTTGAGGAATGTAAACATAATCCTTTCTAACGTGAAGAAGTTTTGTAAAACGTTACGTGGCGACTAGTAGAAATTATACGTGATAGAGATCCATTGAATCAAGGGACATACCATTGCACTCGAATAATTACATATCTTCATCTAGGATTGTTGTGATCGTTACTCAAACTACAGCAAGGTAGGATTGACTATTTAATATTAGGATCTGTAATAGTATTGGAATTTAGTTTAGACGAGTCAGTTATTGATAGTGGTCCAGGTTAGGTTAATTCGGTATTATATATATATTATGTGTTTTACCACCGTAGATTCTCTCACATATATTATTATAATCTAATTTGTTCAAGGATTATGTTAAATATCTTAATAAAGTCATATTAAAATAATGCATGCTTCTAGTTCTTCCGTTAATCCTACACAACTAGCTCACACTTATAATCAAAGAGATGCTCACCCGTGGAGGGAGATACCACACCTCTTTGGTTATGTGGACAGTAAAACATGTACCCTCGATATAAAGGCATTTTCAATAAGAATGTTTGTTATAGTTTTCAATAAATACAATAATGTTTTTCACTAGTATAATTTTGATCGTAACTGCTGGTCAGTAGATCATGTATTATGTTGTGTAATTATTCCCATATATTGATCTTGAGAAATACTTCAACGATTACGATCTTGCCTAGGCCAGAGCATTGAAATTATTTTCAAAGCTTATATGTAGTATCTACCTTATGTATCCCTAAGCCTCATTTTATTCATGATAGTCTGCCCTGCATCTAAATGGACGATAATCTCTGACTTAGTAGCTTCTTCCAAAAGTTAGTACTTGGAAGCTATAACAAACCAGCCTGAATGTTTACACACTCTGAAAACAAATGCAGACATTCTCTCAGATACTCACTTTGAGTAAAGTACTTGATTCACCGTCGGATGACGTAGCGTCTTTATTTGCATTTCGGAAATCCCTTGATTTCTCTCTCTCTCTCTTGATTAGACGACGTTAATTGGATTATTTTACATATTTCCTACACAACTGGATTAGCTCGTTTGGATATTATCTCTAGTTTTGTGTAAGTAGAGAAAATTTCGGATATGAGTATATTATGCCTTACGTATATTATGTTGTAGTAAATGTATTTAAAGTGCCCATAGATTTAATGATATTTCATTGGGCTATTTTTGTAACCAAAAAACTCCTAAGCAATCTGGTTAAGATTTAGTTTCTTTTGTAATCAGTCAAAGGTTTAAAAATCCCAGTTGTTGTTGTTTCCAATCCTCTTGGAGCAGAAAAGCCTACGCCATGTCCATTCCACCTTTCCGCGTAATAGTGTCACACACCAGGTCTTGCTCTTCATACAACTGTCGCAGGAAAATGCCCCAGCAGTCCAGAAGATGAGCAGGAGAAGCAAGGAGAGATCAGGGACAAGTAAAGAAAGACTTTACACCCTGCACTAAAGTCATACTACGCAGGTGACCGCTTCTAACACGCGCCAAGGCCATCTGATGAGTCCTGGAACTACTGCACTGTGTATATAGACCAGGACTCTTAGCTGCGTACCAGTGGTGAGCAGGAGGCTTTCGCCAAGTCAAATTCATTTTATTTTTTAGAAGGAATGAATTTACGAATGAGTTAAGACAGTGGAACTGGGGTTAGGGAGATCACATCCCCTACCAGCCAGCTCATCAGCAGCTTCGTTCCCAGGCACACCCAAATGGGATGGAATCCACTTGTTTCCTCTGACCAAGTCTAACTAATTTGGATAAAATATCTAGACCAGTACTGTCCATAATATTTGGTCAGTTCTTCAAATATTAGATGCTGTCTGTCAGGATCCAGATACTGTCCTTATGAGAGTTGAGAGCATGATCGAGAGCACCACTAATAGCAATGAGTTCCGACCTAATGAAAAACTTTCTTTCAAGTTTTATTGATATGAAAATAATTAGCAAACGGACGGATACAAGAAGATGTCAATTAGAAAAAATTCAATTTCAAATTTATGACAATGATCACAGTAGGTGTTGTTTGTGTGGAGTCATGAGTTCGATTTCTGATATATAGAAGTGTATAAAATCTTCAGTGGCCCCAAGGTCCGAGTCCCCACCTTCAAAAAAAAACAATGCCAGCCATGGCATTGTTTTTGTGGAGGCGCCTTCATAATCCTTCAGTTACTGCATTCGCAACACATACATCCGAATCTTTAAAATTACCGTATACATTTGTAGAGGAAAAACATTTCATTTAGAAAATTAGATATTCAAGATTCAGTTATTAAGATTATGTATGCTATTGTTTCACATATTATTAAAAATAAATTATTAAAAGTTCTATAACTATGACAGAAATATATAGAATCTAAAACTAGTACTCCTAATGTATTAATTATTAGTAATTAGAATTGTATAATTAGAATGTTGCGGGGTTTTGAACATTTTCCTCTTTGTTCTCATTAACCATTATTGCATCCAATGAAAAAGCTTCTGTAAAAGAGGTTTTGGATAAAATTTTGTGAAATCTAACGTTTAACGGGTTCTTTTAGCGTCCTTTTGATAATCTTTAAGAGGAAATACTTTCCATGCATTGTTTGATTGAAGGATATATTTTTGTAAATTAACCACGAGGTTTTCAAATGAAAGAAACTATTTACAGTTAAGGGAATCGAGTTCGAGGAGGAAGAAAGCCGCAAGATGTGTTGATACTACTTTAAACCATGTAGGAGATAACGGTATTTTGAACTATCAGCGTATCTGGCCACATGGTTATCTTGTTATCTGCCCCGAGGAAGATAGCTGTAAGTCTGTATTTCTTCATATATGCTTGATAAGTAGCATTTTTATTGTTATAATTGATTAGGGATAATTTGTTCCCATTAGATATTTGCAACCTTTAATAAAAATTTAATTAATAAGAATAAAATGGTTGTGTTTTAGGCATGTTTCTTCCTTGCGCTACTTCTCACATTAACGCGAACGGAGGTTCCCTACAAAAACGAATAACTGTAAGCAGGTGAATAAAACATGATTTGCTGTTATACAGTAGGGTCTCTAAAACTGGGCCTAGTGGGGGCCGAAGGGCGGTGGAGTTTGTGAAAGAGCTCAGTTATCCAGAATGGGATTTAAAAAGCATATGTACGAGTGTTTCCTCAGAAAATATTGGGCTGTACTTGTTTATGTATTGTTTGCTTCAGAATACAACATAAAATAAACTGTCGAAATACTCTGAACCCGGCACTTCAGGTGCGGAAGAAAAACGAATTGAACTTCACGAGCAAGGTATCTCATACCCAAGGGTGTTTGCATTCTGTTTTTATCGTAACATTTGCATACAAATGTTAAAAAGGAAGAAAAGTAGGAAATGCAATATATTTATTACACTTTTCACTCCTAAATTTAGTTTTTCCGTTCTTTTTATTAGGGCAGTCAGTATATTGTTCACACACTCCTTTAGTCTTCGTCGCGAGTAAGTGCGATGTTTTTACTGGATCTTAATTATTTTTTAATTTCGTAGCAGAATTGTTTCTTGGTTTCTACATTCTCTATATTCTTCAGTAAATCGAACTTCAAACCATTCCAGAAAGCAGCATCTGGTTCGACGTTTAGTTGGTGGTTTCGGACTATTTAACAAAATAATTTGTGCATTTATTGTCGCAACGTTTAACAACACAAAATATACTTATATATAGCATAGGTTAACGATTACTTATTATAGCCATTGAATATGGTTGAATAATTGCTCCCTCAGTTAAGTTATATTGATAAATTTCAGCAGAAGAATCATACTTGCCGTTATACTCTTCATCATTCGATTATTCCTCATCATCCTCGCAAAGAGACTTTCTTCATCCCAACATACTGTTGTACTATATCTATTAAGTTACTTAAGTATCACATTTATTCATCATAACTAGAACAATGCGCCAATGCATAAGGAAGATTTTAAAGCATGCTTATGCATTTTGAACTGTAAAGGTAGTTCACGCACATAGTTTGGCGTACCCGAAAAGACGGTATCCAAAAATAGACATTTATAATTCATCTATAAGTTAAAGCACCTCAAAGGATATAACCTTAAAGTCAGCTACATGAGAAACTGTTCATTTTTCGAAAAGGGTTTAAATGGAGTCTTGAAAGATTTAAGAGATGGGTATGACATACCCTGCGCGAGAAGTTTCGGGTTAAACAAAGGAAATGCATGAACTTTATGAAGGCTATTTGCCTTCATAAAGTGCATACTTTGCTACATAAATATGAAAATTAATCAATACGTAATATACAGTAATTTACACGATGAGACACACTTCAGAAAATAAAAGAAGCTGACTTTGCAAAAACTGGCTGCTTTTTCATAAAGAAGTGCGTAAATTCCTATCTTTAATCTGCACTTTGGGGTTGTTGTTGTTTTTTTACCTGCAAGTTGTGGCCGAGTTTTCAAGAGTGCCGGGTGATTGAGTGACGAGTTTTCGGGACTCTAATGTATTTATGCAAACATGAGAAAACATTTCCAGAATTTTATAGAAATACTTAGAATCTAAGAAGGTACTCCTATTTTACTAATTTTTTGGAAAGATACTGTAAAACAGTGCTTTTCAAACGTTCAATGTTTGCGACCCAATATTCAGTCACAATTTTCATCGCCCCCCCCTTTCTACAACATCTAGGTATTGAATGGAATAATAATATACGATATTAAAGCTATAATACGATTTTAATTATAAACTGCACAAATTATCGAGATAAGTATTATTTTTTGTATATGACAAACCTATGGAAATCACAAGAAATTATTAAACTTGTTTTTAATTTAGTATTATTAAATTAATTATCGAATAATTTTGCCGTATTGATACATTTATAAGTATCTTATATTAGTGTGAATATTTTATTTTTTTATGTGAGAATGCATTTTGCTGTTTTGTTCCCTTTCAGTAAATTGATAATTATTTTAAATTATATGTTTTCAATTTTTCGGTATGCTCACCCCCCCAAGCAGGGTTAGCATACCCCGCTAAAATGGCACACCCCACAGTTTGAGAAACGCTGATGTAAAGAAATATTCATGAAATTAAACAAACATTTTATTTCCATGAATAATTTAAGCATCTACATAAAAAATGCTTTTCGGTGTTATTTCATGAAAACTTATTATAAAGTTGCTAATTAATTCGAGAGGAATACACATTTTTCAAGTGAGTAACAATTACTAATTGCTTACTAGTTAGATCAAGTGCGCGTAAGCATTTAAATCATTAATTTTAAATTGCTTTATATTTCCATTTTGAGCAGCATTAATTACCTTATTTTTTAAAAAATTTATTTCCATGGGTGCATAAAAAAGAAAATCAGTTTTAGTATTCCCTTAAAAACAACTAAATAAAAATACCCAATTTTGTCGCTTCGAAAATTGTTGATATAAATAATAAGGAAATTGATCAATTTTTTATTAATCTTTACTTTGAAACAAAAAGAAAGAAGTTTACTGGTGGTAAACGGAAAAAAAGTATAAAAAAGAAATCGGTAATCAAAATCAATTGTCTGACCAAAGAGATTTTCGGCCAAACCAGAATTAACGAGGCCAACCATTCCAGTTTTGTGTTAGAGCAGGGGAATGGACGAAATAAGAAAGGGGGATATCCTAAGAAACTTTCCACTAACACAGGGAAGGGGAATCAATTCTGCCGTATTGATTTCCACTTAGGCCTATGTCAGCTGAAAAAAAAGATCCCATAGATTCCTTCGCTGCAGAGAAAAAAAGCTCTGAATAAAAAACATCATTTTTTAAACTCTCCTCTGTAGAAAATCATAAAGAATAAATTTATTCTGCCTTTTTTTCTTCCATATTCAAAGAGTGGATTTTCTTAGCTAGGTTACTCAATAGGAAAAGACAGATAATGATCCGCTGCTTTTGTGCACGGTCTTTTTCAATTGCAATCGGATTTTGGTATCTTTCGCGTAAAGCAATAACCATCACTTTAAACAGAGTGAAGATGCATATCTTTCTTTTTCGAAAATAAACAGTTCTCAATTTGTGTAGCCGCGGGAAAATAAAACTTCTTCCTTTTGTGTGTTTGCAAATTTTTAGAATAGACTTGACATATGACTTCAAATGTCTAAAAGTAAGCAATTTGGGACCGTCAAATATGGGGAAAAGAGATCGAGAATGTGAATATATTTAATGAAAAAAGGCTTATATCATTAAAAGAAAATCCTGGGCTACAATAGTTTGTATTGAGATTTTTTGGATGAAGATTTGTCACGATTCTTACTAATCTTCTAGGGAATATTCGTTCACACAAGAACTTTACATCTTAAAAAAAAACCGCTTTTTGTAAGGAAACCGCGTTTTATATTAATGAGATTTAAAGACGTTTAAAATCAAGTGACGAAGGAAGTTGAGACGATGGTGATTGTTATTATAGGGATAATGCGATGTTGAAAAAATTAATAGTTGTGTGAAATTGCAGGAATTCAATTAGAAAAATTCCAATGTGCATTCTAGGACACGTGTTATTACTAAGAATCTTCTTTTTTCGATAACAAGGGGAATTTGGATAGTGAATTAACCCTTTAACCATCATGGGCGTATATATTCGTCTCACTCAACCAAGAGTTTAAGTACCTGGACGTATATATACGTGTACTCGAAATATCAGTATTTTCTTTGCGCTGGTATCATTACAACCATTCCGAAGTCTATGGAATGCAATAAAATGATCTTTGACAGCATTTGCGAAGAATTTACTTATTTCGTGGAAACATTGGCTTATATATGTGCCTTTTACTCCCCCCCCATAAAACCGCATACGCCTTTCTATGTGTAAAGCAGTGATAATGGAGAGATAATCGTATAAATTTTAATCGGTAGTTAATGGGTAACTGGTCAAAATAAAGGTATTTCTTATAATAAAGTACCTCATCCTTTGGTAGACTCTCCCACTTCCGCAAGCGAGATTTCGTGACAGATTGAATACTTTGTACAAACCTCAATAAAAAAAGTTTTATTTAAGTTCTGGAATCATCCATTAATGGTATTTATAGGTTTATTTTTATTTTTCAGTTTAGTCAGTTCAAAAACTTTCATTTTATTTCAGTGGATTTTGTATTGAATTTACATGACAGTATGTTTTTATTTATTTCATAGCAGCCACCGACTGTGTCGAAATGTTTTTCAAAGAATTTATTCAATTCTTTTGATACAAGCTGCCACAGATCGATACCTACTACGGAATACTAAGATGAACATTGTTCGTCTATCTTAGGAAAAACATCGTCAACATTTCGCCTCAGACGTGACCGCTGTTTCAGACTTGTGCCATCACTTTGACTTTATGGTCTACGTGTTTGAGTTAAAATTTAAATAATGGAGAAATAGTTGTTTGAACACAACATATTTGTTCAGTAAAACAACACGGGAGTGGGGGGGTTGTGCATTGCTATATCAAGTATGTTGTAAAAATTTATTTAATTGTTGTTCAGTATATTGCTGAATTATTTACATAAAAAAACAAGACAATGTGTAATCATTTTCTCAATAAAAGTATTACATGGTTTAATTTAGATTTTATATGCCATTTTATTGTTATACAAGTCAATTCGTGCTAGTACTTCACTTATGCACACTCTAAATGCCGTTTTGTTTGAATATTTTGCCTCTAAAATCTTAACATGTTTCTAGATTGAGAATGTTTAACATCTGAATCAAATCATGTTATCATTTTATAGTGAATTTCAAATTTTAAGCAATGAGAGGAAAGTTGTTGATTGCTTAAAACTGATTTTAGTATAGAATGAAGAGACATATTTAGTTCATAATAATTTAAAATAAAATTGTATTTGAATTTTTAAATTTAAATACTTAAAAAATAACTGAATAAATCTGTATAATCATTAAAAATAAATTTAAAGGGACTTGCTTTCTAAAAACTATTAATTAAAATTAGCTTCTTATTGAAAATTGCTATTGTAAACATCATCTAGATGAGTCATTTTTAAATAATTCACGTGTATAATCTGTAACAAGGTGGTATTCACGAGTTTATCTTCATTTACTCTAGTTTTCTTCCATCCAGTCAAATTGGTACTTAGGCTACAACAAAGCCTCAACGCAATAGAACATCACTATCGAATAGTATATCGAGAGAATCTGCGAAATAAATCATATGGAGAGATATAGAAACGATTGTGACGATATTAAAACATAGATTAGTGACAAATAAACATTGACGTATTCTTTGGTATTCAAGATTGCAAAGGTTATTGGATCGTTAAAGACTAGCGTTTGCATTTGATTCAGAAAAGTACAAATTGATTCGCCCGCTTTAAGTTGTCTTGTCTGCATATCGTGTAATCATTTCTAGTGTTTAACTCAGCGCTTCTCAAACTTGTAAGATTTGCCACCAAATTTTCAATCATAATTTTCATCGCGCCCTCTCCATACAATACTAATGCATTGAATGCAATAACAATGTACTTTGACGTAAGGCTACAATACTACTTCCATTATAAACTGTACAAGTTATCAAGATGACTATTAAATTTTGTCTATGACAAGCCGATGAGGTCTCGAATAATTATCAAATTTGTTCTTAGCATATTGTTGATGAATTAATGATCAAACACATTGTGCAGTACTGATACATTTATAAGTATATTATATTAGTGTAAATATGTATTTTATTTTTTATGTCAGAACGTAATTTTTATTTTGCTTCATTTCAGTAAATTAATAATTTCCTTTAAATATCTCTTATTTTTGACATGCTTGTGCCCCCTTGGTAGTGTTGTCACGCGTCCCA
Source organism: Trichonephila clavipes (assembly GCA_019973935.1). Taxonomy (NCBI): domain Eukaryota; kingdom Metazoa; phylum Arthropoda; class Arachnida; order Araneae; family Nephilidae; genus Trichonephila; species Trichonephila clavipes. Next base: position 168,068 of record BMAU01000645.1, on the reverse strand, counting down.
CAGTTTGATAAACGCTGGTTTACCTCAATATAAATGAATTTTTCATGTTTCTTGATTTTAATCAGTTCGAATTTGATTTTTTTGGCTTCTCTATCCATCCTCTGTTTAAATCCCACCGAGAATGCTAATGATAAATCTGATCTCCACTTCGCCCAAGATGAGGGAATTCCACGAGAAATGATGAATTGAAAAGACATAATTTTTATATCATTTAAATAAGTTTGAAGATTATTATTGCGCAGTCGTTAAATATACCAATCAAGAAAAAAAAACAACCCATTACTCATCTTCTACGGCCATTTGTAATCTTATTTTTCGAACGTTGTACAACTTCGAATTCAACATAACTTAAGAATTTTAAAATTAAATTAATATGAAAATTAATAATTTTGTTTCGCATGAGTTTTAATTAAATAGCTTAATTTAATAAAGGATTTCTTTAATCTAATTCTTAAAAGTTTTGTAAATTACATGGCATTACCCTACATACTAAAGGGGTGATACAGACAACTTTATTAAAATTTTAATATAAGTTAAAATAATATAAATGAAATAAACAATAATTGAATTCATTGATTAATTTAATTATACCTCTTAGAAATAGAAATTAATTTATCACACTAAACATTTAGTTTATAACAGTTAACAGCAATTCATAAGATAAGATAAAAATTACTGTATTGAAATTAAATTCCAGTTATTTATTTAATCAATATAAAGAAATGAACCAGACGTTCAATATCAATATTGTAACAGAACGATTTTTTCGAACTTTGATCTTACCTTTTTGTTGAGCTTAATGTTTGTGAAAATGGCATGAACCCTCCATGTTTTGCTAAACATGGAACCGAACGCCAATGTAAACCCAGACATTAAAACCCACGCTCTCGCCTAAAATATAAAGTGAAATTGTATTTAGTTCAATATAATGATGAAAAATATAGTTATATGATTTACAAGAATATAAATCTTTTAGTTTATTGAACATAAAACAATAAGGATATGTGTAAATGATTAATAAACTTATTTGACATCAATATTGTTTTATATTTAACTTAATAATAATAATAATAATATATATATATATATATATATATATATATATATATATATATATATATATTTGTATACAGTTGAAATGAAACATGTGAATTTTATAAAAAAAATATCCTTCGTTGTACTTAATGGTAATAAATTAGTGATATAGTTATTGGTGTTTAATTGATCTACAATCTTTTCGGCATACTCCCAAATACATTTTGAATAAGTTTATTATATAATTAAATAAACAGTGTAGACAAATATTTCACCATAATGAAATATTAATTAAATTTGAAAAAAAGTATTTTCAATGCAAAATAGGAAAAAATACTTCATGAGTAAATTTATCTAAAATTGTTACAATTCTGGTCATCAGAAATGCAAAAACAACTACAGAACAGCAACTAACAAAATTTACCGTATTGTACGTTCACTTTCATAGTAGGAAGAAACATATTTTAATTTGTGAGCAATGGGATGGAATTTACAGGATGCAAGCAGATTCCGACTCCACCAGGTAAAACAGCTGTAAGTTCGTTTGGCAATGAATTGGCTGAACTTAGTTGATAGGTACTCGCAAGACATTCTATGGTGTTTTAAGACTATGCACCATTTCCTCAATCGTAGCCCCACTTCCTTGTCGTGGTGGCGACCCAATATCTTAGCAACTCATGGATTATGTTTTAGCTATGGAAAAGGTCTAGACAACTTGCTGGCCAGGTCAAACCAGGACAATCTATGTTTCCAGGTAGGTCAGAATACGACAGGCAATATGTTGTCTTACATTATCCTAAGATGCACCTTCTGAGACCTTGAAGTTAGCGCACAATTAGGGGTGTTAAGATTTGAGAAATGTAACGTTAGCTCTTCAGATTACTGACGACGTGAAGAAGGTGCCTTTTTGTAGTGTAACACTGTATCATCATGTCAATTGTTGAGTTAATATGACGATAACGAATCCATGCAGTACACCTGCGTTCTCCTCAGTGCCTGATACGTTCGTTAAGCTGCACGAAGAACTGGGATTGCTATGAAAAGACGACGTGGGGGTACCCTCTTTATATCCAGCTTTGTTGCTGGGTGCCCCACCATTAATCGAAAAGCTCATTTATGCTGCAGTTTCAGAGGCCGCAATAATCGTCACTGGGCGGACAATCGGTGCTGTGTCATTTGTCGCAATGTCCGTACGGAGATACCTGTGCTACATACATGTCTATTTTTTGACTAAAGGCCACTGGTGTGACTGTAGGATGTTGTAGTACTGACCTGATGAAATATGTGCTTCCTCGCTGAGTAGCGGGAGGCCGTTCGGTTCCTGCATGGTGTTCAATGCGACCCACCTGCACCCTTTGATTCTATATTTACATGCCAATCATTGGATTCCAATTAATACGAGTAGTAATATCTGAGAATGACAAATTTCACCCACGATAAGCCAGGATTCTACCACTATCGAATTCTGACACGTTCTGATAGCCATTTCTCTTTCTTATAAGAGGTATAACCCAATTTTTCCCAAGCAGTCATCATTCAAATGTGAAAATGAACGTTCAAATCATTCCGAATGATACCTCTCTCAGTCAAACTTACCTCTTACGCACAGTATGCCATTTTTTTCCCTCCTGCATTCTGAGATTGCACTTAAATGCTAATAATTTGCACATCCAAGTATTTTCTTCCTCTTTTTGAAGTTTGACATCCATGACCTCCTTAATTAATGATGTTGCAACTTTAATGATGTGCATTGAATTTCAGAATTAAATCTAAATACCAATCCTATATAAATGTGAATTTTAAGTAGATAAACTGGAAACTGCCGAAAATAAGTCTGTGCTTCACGCATTATGCAAGAAGATAAGCTGATGTTTATAAAAATACACAACAATATGAAGGAATCATCAGAATTAAATTTAATTTAATGCACAAATGATTTGTATTAGTACAAATAAATGACGACATTTTCAAAGCAAAAAAGCAAAATTAAGTGTCCGAAATCAGTATTTGGTGTAGCCACGACGCGCTGTAATAAAAGCTGCTATACGACGGGGCATTAGGTCAAACAGATTTTGAATATCTGTTTGTGGAAGCGAATTCAAAATTGCTTGCATGTGCAGCAAAAGTTCGTCTTTTTAAGCTAAATGACACGAATCACGAGTGAGAAGCCTACCAACCAAATTCCACACGTGCTCAGAAGGAAAAATATCCGGCGAATAAGCAGGCCAAGGAAGAAGTTGCATGTGTTGAGTTGAAGTGAAATCTCGAACAGTCTTTCCAATATGCGGGCGTGCATTATCATGCTGAAATATAGCTCCAGGCATGCCTTGAGGGAGGGGAACGACTTCGGGCTGTATCACTTCACGGACGTACCTGTTGCTATTGAGATTTCCCTCAATTCGAAGACAATTGGATCGTCCAAATCGCACCCCAAACCATAACTCCGGGTGTTAGGCCACTATGTCCTTCGATAACGCACTCTGGAAGGCAGCTTTCACCGGCATAGCGTCTAATACGAATGTGGGCATAATGGTCCCACAAATTGAAGCGTGATTAATCTGAAAAGACAACTTGGTTCCAATCGGTTTGCCAGGCTCTGTGCTCATGAGCCCATTGCAGACGCAGCCGTTGATGGTTTTCCATGAGGGGTGATCCTGCATAAAGGCACACTTGTACGTTATTCACGGTGCAGCAGACGTCGACGAATTGACAAAGCCGACATTAGTACTCTTGTAGATGTAGAACAACGTGCCAACTGCCTGGAAGAAGCTGTACGGTCATTAACCGCCATGCGGAGCAGGTGTTGATCGTCTCATGCTGACGTCAACTTCCGTCATCCATTCCCACTTCTTCGAGTGATTCGCTGCTCGTCGGTCCACTGCTTCCAAGCTTGCATCACTGTGGAACAATTCCGCTGCACACGAGCTCCTATTGCATGATAGGCAAATCCTCCTTCTCGATGGCCGATAATCCTGCACCTTTCAAACTTTTGTAAGTTGTTGGAATTTCTCCTAATTTCGTCGTAGAGGGATACTTAGTTCGCCAATAACAAATAATCATTAACTATTTTCAACGGGGATCTCGCTAAAGCCCTCAATTTATACGCTTTACACATCAGTTCTGAGGACACTGCGTACGCCAAGCATGCGCGGGGGCTCTGAAACTTAACTATATTATGTACCATCCTATAATTGATATTTACTACAAAGTTTATTTAATTCGGACGATTTCTTCATGGTGTTGCATTTTGTCAAACACCAGTGTATATATTTAATTAATTTTTTGTTGTGCATTGTATATCTATGAAAGACGCCATTATCGTGCAAAGTAAATAATACACTATGTAAAAAAAATATTAAAAATCCAAGAAAGGATACTTACTGTACATACGTAAGGGAAGTTGGCTTCACTACTCAGACCGCTGTCCATTCCAAGAAGTATGACACTTGTGTATGTTAGCATGCATCCTACTACTATTATGTTGTTTAAATAAGGACTTGACATCTTAATATATCTGAAAAAAAGAAAAAAAATAACCACATTTAAACAGTATAATTTATGAAATGAACAAATATTCATGTAATAAACATTTATTTTGAAACTTTTATGTTAATTGATTGGATAAAAATATTTTTCAGATAAAGTCTAACTATGTCATGAAAATAAAATGACTTAAATATACATGAAAAACATTTTGTTGTTGTCCCTGTAGTTTTTGCATAAACATTAATTATTTCTTCTTAACTTTTTTTTATTCGATATATTTAGAAAAATGTTCCATATTACCATGCATTGGAATTATTCCACAATTCTTTAAATTCTTAAAAAGTTATTTGTGTCGTTACGTTTTGAGTTTTTTATTTAAGGAAGAAACAAAAATTTTTCTTGTTCTGTGTTTTTTTTTGTAACTTTTATTCCCTGTAATTTACTCTAATCTATTCATTTTGAATCGTAATGAGTGTATTTCAAATTTTATTTTAATTACAAAATTCAAGTATTAAGTTATTTTTTCATTAATTATGGCCATAAAATGCCTTCTTCTTTAATTATGTGAATAATATTCTTCCATTCCTTGTCATTATTAATTACATAAGCAATATAAAAAATAATTTCACTTTGAAAAAAAAAAGAATTCACATAGAATTAAGCAAAATATCGTTTTACCGCATAGCCAATAAAAAATTTTGAAGCTAAAAAAAATTCCAAAAATCAAATTAATTAATGAAATTTCATTAATGTTTTTAGTCAGAAGCTTTTTAAAATTCTAAATGAAGTATTTGAACTTCGTTAAAATATTTCTCCCCTTTATACATATATGGAGAACTCGACTTTATTTTTCCGAAAATTAATTAATTTCCCTTTTTTCTTTTTGTATTAACGAGTTGTTTGTTTTTTCATACATTGAGAAGGAAATAAAAACTTTAATTAAAACTGATTAATGCTCTTCTCTCCAAAGGGAGCGTGGAAAATAATCTATGTAGATAATTAATTTGTTCATATTAAGCGACAATATCTTTGTTGTAGTACTAAAAATATGAACAAACTTGTATCAATTGATTCGAAGAAATTAAAAGTAATATTTTCACAATAAGTCATTTTAAAAGCAATCAGTGGTTTCATTGCAAATGTTTTAATTCATGTTTGGGATAAACTATAGTTCTCAATGGTTCCTTTGCCCTTTTCAACATTAGAACGATTTTCACATTTAAATACTGGTTCATTTGGGAGTGATTCTAGCAGGTGTGTAGCGCTTGCATCGCACATGGGGGGGAGGGGCAAATCAAAGAGCGGGTGCAGGCGGCATATTGTTCAATCGATCAAGCATACTTTTTAAGAATTTCTCAGATAAAACTTGTAACAAGTTTAATGAACATGCTGACTTTTAAATAGTTATTGAAAAATCAAATTAATTTCCGAATTCCAGATTTGCATAGCATAGTTTAAGAAAAATAGAATGTTAATCCTTAGAGTGTTGGTCCATTAATCATTATTGTCTACGCTTTACAAGCATTCTTCATTTGATAGCAGAGTTAGTGACAGAGCCGGCAATGCCGCAATTGAAAAGGTTTCTTGCGTATCGGCGGCAATGGTGGTGCACTGCGGATCATTGCTTAACAAAGGCATATAAAAAATTAATTTAGTAAAAGTTGCTGTACGAAAATATCTTATGTGTTTAATATTACCAAATACGTAGGAGTGTGTTTAAATTCAACATGCAATTGGAGAAATTAAAAGTCTTCAATTTAATAATAGCCTTACAATTTTTGACAAACAAAGTAGATGAAAGAAGTGAATTTTCTGTCTATTTGCATTGTTATTAATGTTTTACTTATTACTGTCATACAGATCGATGAGCTTATAAAGTCAGCGCATTAGTCAAAATATTAAAATTTCTCTAGAGGGGCGGCACATGGGTGGTCAACACCTTAGTATCAATCCTGGTCTCAGCAGTACAAGGGAAGCGTAAATGTTTTATTCCTATTGAAAAGGCTATATTTTCAAAAGTATTACATAACCACTCATGAAGAGATGTATGAGAAGAACCCCAAACTCACCAAATTTGTATTGTAAATTCTGGGATAAGGAAAATCGACGTTCGTTCGTGACATTTAAAAGATATTCGCTAAAGGTGAAAGTTTTCTAAGCAGTGTCACAAACAAATATGTATCGGCCGTTTCCCTTCTCTGGTTAAACTGTGATCGGTAAATGTTACCTTGATATAAAGCAGTTGTGGGTGTTCTCGTAGCTTAGTGCTAACTTCAGGAATTTGTGTTGCAATAAGACCCTCCTCATCACTGGTACATAGCCATTCGTGATTACCTAAAGCAGGGGTGGCTAACCCGCAGCACACCTTGAATAATTTTGTGGCCCCCGTGAGATTCATTACAACTTTACAAAATACGACTATTTTGTGCAATATTTTTCTTTTTAGTGTAATATTTTGTGACAAATAAATCCCACAACTGATTTTATTTCATTACGTTGCTTCTGTTTTTGTACAAACTTAAAAGTGGGCAATATTGAATTGCTGCGACCGCTCTCAGAATTACACTTAATTCTTGTAACTTTTTTCAACTTAAACCTGCGAATCGTTTTTTTTTTCGAAAATAAAACCTATTTAACATAAATCACCCTCACAATGTACTGCCTTCTTACAACATCAATTACGATACAAAAATACACGCATTGAGATCGACTTGCAAAAATTAAGGGAGAAAATTGTGAGAAACAAATATCTCCCTAATGGAGTAACTTCATGGTCAGACTGACGCCAGTAATTACTCACGTGATTCCAACGTCAAAAACTGCACCTGTGAATTCATAGCGTTGGTTTTACTATATGTTTGTTGGCGCCATTCTTGTGTCTTAATTTTATCTAATTAAAAACATATGATATCATTGTATTGTTTGTATTATTTTAGAAAATATATTTGTTAGGAAATAATCTTAACAACTCTTTTATATATATTTTTTTGTTTTATTCTAATTTATTTATCTAATTAGGCAATTGTCTACTTCCGACTAGTGTTTGATGGCATATATATTTATCCTAGTTCAGTTGGATCCTAGCATTTATTTATAGTTCATGGTACACACTTAGGTATGGCTCTTAGTTATTTTAGTTCTTAATTAATTTAGTAGTTATATATATTTATAATATAGTTTTGCGCAAGAAGGGTTGACAATATAGAATTAAAACTACTTTTTTAAAACTGTATGATTATCGAATAACATTGTGTGTGATATCATTTCTTTAAAAAGAGCTTACACCTATTATTATACAACACAGTGTCAGTTAGGTGTGAATAATATAAAAAAAATGTATGTTTGTAATTTTAATTAATAATTCAAAGTCAGGAGAAAATATTTTTTCTAAATTTTTTCAATTTGATGATAATTTGTGGGAAGTATGTTTACAAAAATTAAAGAAATGTTTCTTTGATTCTTACCTTCCACACACAAATTATCGATTTCTAAATTATTTATAATTATTCTTTGCTGTTAAAATTTAATATGTCATTTCTTTCTTTAAATTAAAATACAATATTCTTAAGGGGAATGAAACCATTACAAAAGGGGTAACAATTTTTAGAAATGATTGTATTTAATTTGAAATGTTATTACCTTATATTTTTGAAGTACATATCAAACTTGCAAAAAAGTTTATTTCTTGAAACTTGTGTATACAGAACATTAGTTAATATGAATGTTTTAGATATATGAAGAGAATTATCTTTTGGTAAAAGTGTTTTTTTTTCATCCTTTTTCTTTTGAAATCTCAGTGGCTACTTAAGTAAGTATTTGTTCATCCGTGATTTAACTATTTTTCTTTGTTGCACAAATCCTTAGAATGGTTTAATTCCGGAAAACTCAGTATTATGCACAGTGGCGTAACGGAGAACTTTTGGGCCCCCCTGCAAAGTCAGGTTTAGGGTTGCCTTGTTGAATTTTACAAAGGGTAGGCACTTGCGTCAGTCAGGCTTTGGGCTTCTTTAGAACCCTGCCCCCCACGATGCGGGGGTTGCGGGTGTGCACGTTACGCCCCTGATTATGCATGTAAAGGTAATTAAGGATGTGAGTATATGATAAAAATATATATGCCTCCTGTGATGAAAATTAAATTTTCTTTACAACTTCATGAATTGCAAATTTTACAATAGTATGGCTTACCAATGGGGACATTAAACACTATGTGAAGCAATATTTGTGTCAGACATTTGAAATAATCCCGTAATTTTGGTTTGATTTATCAATACTATAGGAAGTTCTTATTTTTTTTCCCTTTGTACTTATATGCTACTAGCTGATAAACCTCTTCTTCACACAGGTCTGAATTTATAAATATAAATAATGTGTTATGCATGAAATTTCTCTTCCCCCAGTACTTCATTATTTAGAAATGGTAAATAATAAGTTTCTAAAAAAATATATTATATTTATTCGAGTTTACCTACGTACACTTAAAATTCAAATGAATATTTTATTTCACTGTGTGTGTGTGTAGAACAGTTATTTGTTGAAAATGAAATTTTCGTTTACGCAATGTATTGCGCGTAAATACTTCATATATATTTTGTTCAATATTATGAAGCATTTAAAGATATTTGAAAATGTTTCTAATAAAATAACATTTCTATCTTTGACTGTCTGATTTACTTAGTAATTATCCTTTAAAAATGTTTGGAAATTTGTTTAGAAATGATTGTATAAAGTAATAAAAGAAAATACTATTTCACTATTAAGTTAAAGAAATGAATCATATTAATATATAATTTTTAAGAAATATTCAATGTAATATGAACTCCACCTTTATTTCTCAGCTACTAAATATTATGCATGGATATGCGACACTTGGATCACAAATTCAGATTATTAATGCGAGTATGAACTATATTAAAATTTACATTACAAATTCAATAATTTTTTAATTGACTTTGTATGAAGTGCTTATAACATGTTGAACAACTTGTTTTAAATAATTGTATAATATTAAGGAATATTTCATCAGAAAAAATGCTATAATTTTCACAAAAATTCAATTTAATTTCTTTTTGAATTGCATACTTCTTTAAGCTATTGTTTATGTAATATTACATAGAGTTAATATGAAAGTTTTTGATTAATAATAAATATTTATCCTTTGATGAAAATGAATCTTACTTTTATAACACAATGAATTGCAAAAAAGATAGAAACAGTTTAATACAATATAATACAATAATATGGAAATAAATAGTTGCATAAAATTTATATTCACAATTTCTACTAGTTATGTCTCTTGACCAGGTATTTATGTTTAGTGTTAAACACTTGAGTTCCATTTCATGCAAACTTAAAACTCATTTGGAGAAATTTATTGGCATTTTATTTTGTTATCACTAATATGTATCTAAAGTATCCTTTTATATATAATCATACTTATAAAAAAAGAAATTGATCATTATAATACACAAGAGCCCTAAAATTGTCTTCGAAACATATGTCAGACAAAAATATTCAGTGATTTTGAGCAATTAACCTCTTAACAATAATTTTGAAAAAAAGATTCTCTGTAATTCTCTTCGATAGATATCATAAAAATGATCAAAGTACTCTTCATTGGTCAATATTTGCAACAACCTCAATGCAACAAATTTATTCAGGACTTATATTATGAGATTTATTTTTTCAAAAGTATACAATAAATCTCTAATCTCTATAATGATAAATCTACAAATTGTGCAAATACCAATAAATGTATATTTGTTATACATATGTAGTAAAAAAAATTATATATGTGTGAGACAGGTTTTTATACCATACAGTCAAACTCTGAAAAACATATGTGTTAACTCAGTGTTTCTCAAAGTGTGGGGCGCGCCCCCCGGGGGGGCGCGAGCGTATCGAAAATTTTAAGATTTTTTTTAAAAAAAATAACCGGAAAGAGAAGTAAAACAAAATGCTTTCTTCCATAATAAAAAAAAATACACACAACAACACTGACATAATTTATGTTTATTATCTGGCTTTTTTCCGTCATCAAATAGCTATCTTTGATCCCAAAACCAAATTAAAGAAAAAAAACATTTTGTTTTATTTGCTGTATTTCCTCAATGAGAGATTTTTTTATTACGTTTTAACATAAAATATTACTCGTTAAAAGAAAAAACGAAACCCAGACCCTGAGAAAAATTCTAAGAAGATAAACAATTCACCACTGTAATTATTATTGAAATACTGTACATTAGTTGTAGAAAAAGAAAAGGAAGTCATGATTCACTTTTCAGCCAGGCTGCATAGTACGTTTGCTAATCATTTGATTGACCTTCAATCTTATGGTATGGTTATTATCAATATTAGTTCCCTCCCATGTGTTATGCGTTTGCTTTTCGCTTAGGGAAATTGTAAATAATTGAGTTTTGCGATATTTGGAAAATAATTGATTGGTTTAACATTTCTGTAGGATAATTGAAAAGTGTCTGATTTGCGTCCTTTATTATGGTCTTGTACTTTTGAATCATTTTAGTTCAGTTTTATTGGATTTTTTCTCAAATCATCAAAGAACTTAATAGTCCTTGAAAGAAGGTAAGTATACTTTCTATAAATTAAAATATTCACTAGAATTCCGATTTGTATCGTGTACAGTAAAAGTAATTCTAAACAAATGATTGGGGTGACTGAGTCCCCCCGCACTACCATTAATGTTAGTATCGAGTACGCGCCTGCTCCCGGGTTAAAACATTTTGAAATCTTCTCGCTTTAAAAGTTAAAAAGTAACACAATTATTCTTCATCGGAATTTTATATTCTTTTTCATAATTTAACATTAATTCTAAATGCTAATTGTGTGAGGTTTAAAATTACAGTTCTTTTAAACAGTTATTTACAATTATAGCATTTATCTAAAAAAAAATCATTTTACATTTTTGTATACAATGTCGTGCACACAGTTTTACTCTCCTTACAGTTCAGCTATTATATCAAGAATAATGTTTTATATTTTTAAAAAATGAACTCGTGCGAAGAGTCGGTGTTTTAGCCAGTATACGTTTGATGTATCAGTACTGAAGAAGGTATTTTATAAATAATTTCTTATTACTGAATTTGGCCGCGGTAGCCGAGTGGTATAGGTATCGGATCGTGGCTTGCCTTGTCACGAGTTCGAGCCCAGTACCACTAAAGACCCGCGTGTAGGACAGCGATGCACGTTAAATCTGTTGAGAGTTGAAACGTTTTCCCGTTGGTGTGGTGTGGTAGTTAGGAGAGAGGGGTGCCAGCTCAGGTTTCATCCACGTCACTTGACCATGGTTTAAAATTACGTGGTCCGTCGTCTAAAGCCCTCCTGCAGCTGAACAGTGCGACGTTAATATTCAATCAATCAATCAATCTTATTACTAAATTAAGAACAAGTTTAATAATTATTAGGGACTTCCACGGGCTTATCTTGTAGAGGGAAGTTTTTCAAAGGAAGGTTTATAATATCAGAAATTGACACTTAAAGAGTTATTTTTCTATATTTAGCTGAGATCTATATTTTGTCTTCAAGGCATCCACTGCAGAAAATCCGGTTTGAAAAAGGTAGGATGTTGAAAATGGTAATAGTATACGAAGTGCTTTTGTTTTCAGTACAGATAATTCCTCATCCACCTCTACCCCAAATTCAAAGTGCGATTTATTACAAAATTGCCTTTTAATTTTTCACTGGATGTGAAATCTATGAAGATTTCTTCTTCGGAAGTTGAGAGCCCTTCTGGAGTATCTTGAAATAGATCCCTAATCCACTCGTAACTTGCTACCAAGCTGTCCTCATCCAGAAAATACTTCTTAAAATTCTTTGCCAACATAGCTAAATGATTTTACATGTTTTAAAAACAACTTTCACACGTTGTTCTACAGATTTGTAAGTTTTAACACACATCGAGCTGGGGTTTTTTATCCATCATTTTCTTCAAAGGTGGTAAATCCAAAATTTAAGTATTTTTGAGAAGATCGCCTTGATTTAATTTTCGGAACCATGCTCGTTCGTCTGTGTACTTGTTGATTCTTTATTATGGTCGAATGTTTGCTTACAACTTAAAAATGTATGTATGATATTGTTTTAATCTACTGCCGTAAATACTTAATTACCGTGAATTACAATTAACGTAGAAATTAAAAAAATGGACATTCAAGCTAGATTCGGTAGCTATAGGAGTATCGAGTCGACCAAACCTGACTGGAATTGTACGAGGAAAAGCATTTTTACATGTTTTGCGCAGACGTCCGATACGTTGCCCAGACTCACGCAAATGTACCCTATAATGCCAGATGTGATGGATATGATAGAGAGCGACATTGACTAGTCTATTTTTCTAATGACATTTGTACTTTGAGAAATGAATGCTGAAGGAAATAAATCTTTAAATACATCATTTTGCGATCTGTTCCAATTTAAAATTAGAGAAAGAAAAATAACACAATTCTAAGTAATATATATATATATATTTTAAGTAATTTTCTTAAAATATATATATTACTTAAAAGTTACTTATACACAAAATTTAATATACTTATCGTATTAATTTGTACGGTTTATAATTAAGATCGTATTGTAACTTTAGCGTCTCTCTCTCAAAGTGCATTTTTATTGCAGTAAATACATTATTGTTGTACAGGGGGGCGAGACAAAAATTATGATTGAAAATTGGGTCGCCAGTATTGAAAGTTTGAGAAACACTGCTTTTAATGTATGAGTGGTGCACAGAGTATTTTATGACTAATTAATTAATACTAAATTAAGAACAAGTTTAATAATTATTAGCTACTTCCATGGGCCTGTCTTACAGAGCAAATTTTTCAAAGGAATGCTTATATATGATTAGAAATTGACCCTCTGAGTTCATTTTCTATATTTAGCTGATATCTATATTTTGTCTTCTAAGCAACCACCGCATTTTGTAATATGTTCCAATTTAAAAATCAGAGAAAGGAAAAATAACTTAGTAATTATCCTATTACTTAACTTTTTTTTGCTTAAAAGTAACATATACAAAATTTAATACTTATGTCATGAATTTGTACGGTTTATAATAAATATTGTTGCTTTATCGTAAAAGTGCATTATTATTGCATTTAGTAAATTATTATGTATAAGGGGGGGCGCGATAAAAATTGTGATTGAAAAGGGGGGCGCCAGTATTGAAAGCTTGAGAAGCACTGTGTTAACTGATACCACGCAAATATATTACAATTATTATTTTTTTTCTAAAAGAATTATGAATTCAAAAATGACTTTTTTATTTTGGTCATGTAGGAGTGTGTGTGTGAGTGTGTGTGTGTGAGCAGGACTTTTATATTTCATATATGGACACAAATTTATATTCTACTATATACACATTCTAATTTAAAAATTTTAATGCCTTAATTTATTTCCATATTTCGAATTCAATTCTCGATAAATCATATATTTTACCTTAAGTAGTGCAGCGAATAAAGATTTTTAAAATGTAGCACAATTTTTTTATGTGTAATTTTACAAATGGTAAATGATAATTTTGATTTCTAATGTCAAAGCACTTAGATTTGTTAACATGATATAAAAAAAATGATTTTTTTCTTTCTAATTATCATTTCTATAACTGATCGACCAACCATTTCAGCAAAATAAGACATTTTAGAAAGTAAAATGTAAATCTTTAAGAACAAAATAATCTTACGCAATAGTAGTAAGCAAATGACGACATATTCACCGGTTGACGGATCACGTGATCGTGACGTCACATGAATTTAGTCCATTAAATACCGTAAAACCCGGTGTACAATGCGCACCTATACTTTCAAGCTTCATTTTTGAATATTTAGGTATATTCGTCGTATAACGCACACCTTCTTTTTTACGAAGAAACCTTAAGTGTGATTATGCAATTCTTTTATGTTTTGAAGTCATTTATTCGAGGTATTATCCCAGGCTTATGAAGAAATAGCCTACTTCTGGAACCAAAACTGCTTCATTTCATAAGATATGCCATTTCTTTTAAGTTAACAGTATTTTTTGATATCTGTAGAAGTATAATTTTTTTATTTTAATGTTCATCTCTTTTTTTTATTTTTAAATTTGAAGCTATCACTTTTATACTTTATATGCTTTTAACTCGCACCCATAAAATTCGATCGTACTTTTGGTGTTAAAGGTGCATGTTATAAGCCGGCTTTTTTACGGTAAATTAAACATTGTCTGATCATTACATTATTATTATATTATATATGTTTGTATAGGTGAAAAATATAAGAAAACAAGAATAATATTTCATTTTGTTTTAAATTTTCACTCCAATAAATGTTTGTAATGGGTCCAAATCTAATGTAAGGATTTATTTTTATGTGCAGCTTCAGGATTATAATGTTTTTCCGAAGTGGCACGCGATGTCATTTAAGTTCGCCACCTAGAACTAAAGGAGGAACTTTTGCATCGCAAAATTAAGCGTTTTGGGGAGAATGACATACTTTGTTTCGCGGGCCTTCTAGAACCCCTGACTTAACGCCCTACGACTTCTTTCAGTGGGGTACCTTGTTTGCGTTCCATCACCACCACGATTCTTAGTTGAGCTTAAAGAATGCATCAGTATTGCAATGCAGACGATTGACAAGACTATGCTACAAAATGTAGCATATGAACTCGATTATCGACAGAGGGTGGGCATAGCGTAAAAGGGGTATACACTTGGTTAGTTGTTTTGATGTATGCTTCATGTGTGTAAATCAGTGCTTTTTAAGGGTTCAATATTTGTATTACCCAATATTCAATCATAATTTGCATCGCCCCCGCATACATTCACAATCTATTGAATTATATAGTGCGATATTTTAACGCTAAGGCTATAAACGGATTTAATTTTTTAAGTGCCTTTGGCGTATATATCATATCACTCAGCCAAAGCATTAATTGCCCCGGACGTATATATACGTCTATCCGAAGCATGACTTTTTTCTGTTCACTGATATCCATAAAATTATTCCGAAGGTTTTTGAATGCAATCAAAGGAACTTAACATTGTTTGCGAAGGATTTAATTATTTCAGAAAATTTGTTCATTTATTCCTTTTCTCTCCACCCACAATAAATCACACCCCCATCTTCGTGGAAAACAGAGGCATTGGGGAGAGAATCGCGTATTTTTAATCGGCAGTTAAGGGATCAATTATAAACCGTACAAATGATGAATATAAGTGTTAAATTTTTGGATATAATTTTATGTATGACAAGCCCATCGGGTCATTGGTAATTATGAGAAACTCGTTCTTAAATTAATTATAAAATACATTGTGCGGTACTAATACATTAATAAGTGCATTAAATCAGTGTAGATGTGTATTTTTTATTATGTAAAATTGTGTTGTGTTTGTTTACTTTCAGTAAATTATTTTTTTTAAATAATATTTTGTTTAAATTATTCCTTGCTGCCCCCTCGTAAAGTTATGACGCCCGCCCACTTTTGAAGGTGCCCCAAAGTTTGAGGAACGCTGGTGTAAGTGCAAAACTTTGGTGTAAGTACCTTTGAAATTAATTTGAAAATTTTATTTTTTTTTTATAAAATCATTTCTTTGTAACTCTTGTCAAAATGAATGAATCACTTATGCTGATCCTGTATTTTAAATCATTTTTAATGCCGAATGGTTAAGGTTGTGAGTCTGGGACTTGTTCAAGTCAAGTCTTAGGCTCAAGTCATTCACGAAATGAGATTGATCTGTGATAAATATTCCAAGGCTCGATGTGTTCGCATTGATGTGATACGGCAGTTAGGAGAAAGATGTCTCGTTTCATGATGCTGGTTTAAAATAATGAGAAAAATCATTGTGTAGCTTCGAAATGTGACATTGATGAACAATATTTGGTGATCCAACGAAATCATATAGTATACATTGAAAAATAACTTCATGTAATTGATTTGTACATGTGAAATATTTTATTATTAAATTCTTTTACATCGAGTGAGTGAAAACTTTAAAAGTTGGGGGATTAAATTAATGTAAAAAAAATCAGTTTCTCTCTTTCTCTCTATGTTGAATACTGTTCATTTTATCAGTATTTGAAGGAATTTAAGAGTAATTACAAGTTCTTTTGTTTTTGTTTTTCTGATAGATAGTGATAAAAGTAACATATATTGACTACAAATTAAATACACTAAGAATATTGAACCCTTTTACGGGGGTTATTGTGAAATTTTTGAGATACACCTAGATTCTTAAAGTTATATTGCAAAATTTTAGGAGTGTTCGAAGTAGTCTCCTCCAACATTGATACACTTTGCAGACGAATTTTCCTCAGATTAAATGCCTAAAACCTTTCATTTCTTGAAATTGATGAAAAAGTACACTTACAGCCACATAAATCTCTTCTTCTGAATGAAAATGACATCCACGTAAGTTCTTTTTTTAGGTTAAAAACTAACCAAAAGTCACACTTATCTACATCCGCACAATTTAGGTATACGTTCTATCACTTAGATTGCTTTTCTTTAATAACTCCAACTATGGAAAAGGCGCATTATTATGCGGAAACATTATAGTCCCCTAACACATTCACATCTTAAAAAATTTCTGGAAGACATTTAGTGGTAAACCAGTTTGCTGTTATTGTGTTATGTGCATTCTACTTGATGGCTTTGACCAATCCCGTACTTCTGAAGAAAACGGCGTGCATCACTTTTTTTTCTCTCCTTCTTGTTATCTTTTCACCATTGTCGGCGTAGGGTCATTTCAAATACCCATACTCTGTTTTCTTGTCGTGTTGGAACGTCAAAAAATGGTGTGTACGTTTCATCACTGTTACACTTTTAGAAAAGATGCGGTGGTGACCATCATTTGCAATTTAGAGGTTTTTTTACTGATTCTGACACGATCTCTTTTGTCCGCAATTAGATTATAGGGAACTCAACGACTTACAACGTAATTCTTCATGAATATTTTGTGTATGGCTACGTGGATCCACTGTTTAGTTCCATCTGTATCATATCATAGATACAGGCACATTATCGCAAACACATTATCCGGGATTACTCCCGACCGCGGTCTTCCTGTGTGTTCTTCATCCTGAAGAGAATTGCGACATCTGCAAAATTCTTTAAACCATATGTATATGGTAGAATGTCATGGAAATTCATCACAATATGCTAATTGCAGCATTGAACGCATTTGTCTGGATTTAGTTCCGTTTTAAAATCATAAAAATCATATAGCACGATAATGTTCTCATGCCAACATTATTTTCTTCTGTGACTAAAACTTATTCCACCATAAACTTAAAATAAGTAAAAAAAGCATCTGCTATAGTAAAATAATTTGCATTTTCAAATTAAACCATTATTTATTTATTCTTTTGGAAGTTCTCGTCTGCGCGTATCTCAAAAATTTCAGAGTTACCCTCGTATATGTATAAAGATTAGGTATTTTTTTTATGTTTAATAATAACTTATCCAGCATAAAAAAAAGTATAGATTTTTCTAAACTTATGCACTTTATATATGATGACGCTTTCGTGCCCTTTATGCTGTACGGCAATTTTTGTATTTAATTAACTTACGTATATACCTAAATTCCTTTAAAATCTATCGGATACACATAAAACTCTTAACTTTATTTAAATTTAGAGATAAATTAACATTTTCCGCCTTAAAGACTTCTAAAAGTTATTCATAACTTGTAAAATATTTTTTTAAAATATAGAGTGAAATTAGTTATATATAGTAATGAGTAAATACTGTTTTCAATATTATTGTTAAAATATATTTTTATTCTTACTTAACTTTCGAAAGTTTTATTTGACAATATTATCAATTCGTATTGCCTACTCTTAAATGACATTCAAACCATTATAAGATGTCATGAATATTGATCGAAAAAAGATGTATTAAAACTCCAAAAAATATTTACCTTGTATATTAATTAAATAATTTTACTAATCACTTGTAAAAATGTTTATCTTTTAAACAACTCGAAAACATATCATGTTTTCGTTATTAAGAATACGTTAAAAATAAATTAATTTCGGTCAGCGACAAAAATCTCACAACTTTAAACCTCAGATTAATAAATCAGAATAAGAAATGGGGGGAAAAGAAGTTTCAAATTACGCAGTATTCTATTTAAAATTGTCTTTTACCTTGAATATGATAAAACTGATGCAGAATGTATGTATTAACATTTGCGAAAATTTATTTGATAAAAAGAAAAAGCTTGCTTGTCAAAAAAATAAAATATAAAATTCTTAAATCACAAATGAGTTTGCGCCTTATTTGCGCTGTAGGAAACATATGCCAGATTAAGTTATTTTGCTGTAAAAAAGAAAAAAAGAAAGAATCATCAGTATTTTAATCAAAATTAGAAAAAAAAATGCGCCTCAATGAAATGTCATGGCAGTTTTTGTCTTCGTCGTTTTAAAAAAATCGGAAATTACATATTTAGATCTCTGTTGAACATGAGATTTTTATCACTTTCGGGTATTAATTTCCTCTTCTGCTGAATAAATATTTACATTTGGGGCATCAACTACAGCAGGTAGAGTTCCAAGAAAGATTTATTGCTGAGATACACGGTTTTAATTAAAATTTTCCTTATCTTGTTTCGTTCTTAAAAAAATTACTTTGCGCTAAGAAGAAAAGTGGTATATATTTTTACCCTTTGCTGTAATTATATAGTGAATTCACTATTTCATGCTTATTTTAGTCCATTGTAATATCTAGGAAACAGTAAATTGGATATTTAAAAGAAATTCATGTTTCTGTATTATTCCAGACAATGTATCCTTTTTGTATTCTGTTAAGACATTGATATTGTATTTTTTAGTTATTTTATATATGTGAAAGATTTAAGTAAAAAAATATCCGAAGAAATTCTAAAAGTGAATTCATGTATTCACGAAACTTTATTTTACAATCTGAAATTAGAATTTTTTAAGCAATACGAAATAATGATTAATCCATAAGTGCAATGTACATACTTTATAATGGATTTATGAAAACTTAAAAGCTTCTGGACTGAACTCTTAAGAGCGTAACACTTTCTCGTATTTTGATGGATGGTTTATAGTTGAACAGAATTCATTTTAAATGAAATAATATATACACAAATTACATTCTATACATACTAAACATAGAAAACAACTGAGTAGATGTTATAATTGAACTCTTGAATTTAATCTAAAAGTTTTCTTAAGAAATTCAAACGATTTCATAACTTTGAATATGAATTTTAAATCATTATATGGTTGTTATAAAATTAAAAGATCTCTCAGAATTCCAATCATTCTCAATAAAGGAAACGTCTCTAAAAATTTCAAAGATGTATGAAATGAAACAAATTTTAGTGCTGATTTAGCATTGAAAAGAAAAAAAATAAATCGAATATATTTTTCATAATAAGCGACTTAAAAAAATCGCTGTGTTTTATAAATATAAGATCATTCTTTGTTTCTAAATAATACAAATTATTTTATTAGTAACATATTTTGTAAATATGCTTTATCTAATATAAAAGTATGAAACATGTATTTCTGGGACTGAGAAAAGTTAGCAAAATATGAATTTTTCCAAAAGATCTATTCGAAATTCTTTGATTTAAAAAATAAACAATGTACAAAGCGCTTAAATGATCTGCTTTGACATAGAAATTGTCGGCTTGTGATTATTGACAAGTTTTGAAAAAGTGTGGCGAAATCTGAAGTTGAATGGTTGTGTAAATCTAGGAGTAAAAAGCCTTGACAACTAAAACATGATAAAGAACCACGTCTAAAGTAGACAAACAATGTCATGTCCTGCAACTATATTTAAAAAGTTTTGTTGGGATGGTCTTGACCGCAGTAAACTACTATCGCCTTGTATTGAAAGAAGGATTTCTTAAATTTTGTTATAAGCCAAAACGGAAAAGGACAACCGGTTTTTTGAAGTGTGAGGTTCTCTTTCTTATATATGTTACCGTTAAAGTGTATAATTCAAATATTTCATTGAATAAATAGGTATTTCATAAAATAACTGGACAAGTCAAAGTACATAATAGATGAAAAATTTCATACTTTACCTAGTTATTCTATGTAATAACTCGCTATCACATAACTCCACCTAATAGAAAAAAATGTTCCCAAAGCAGCTAGAACCGGTTCAAAGAATTTTTGACTGTCGTATTTTATACTTTTACGTTCAAGTAATCGTTATTCCATAGAATACCTAGTTAAATCATAAAATTCAATAATTTTATGTACCTTAACTTACTGATTTAGTTATTTCATTACATACATAGTTATTCTATGACAGGAGTGTCCAACACGCGGCCCGTGGGCCACATGTGGCCTTTCAGCACGTAAGTTGCGGCCCACCGACTATTTTTTAAAAAATTTAAATATCAGGTTTTTAAAGTTTTTTTCATTTTGAAATTTATTTAAGAGAAAATTTATGTATATATATATATATATATATATATATATATATATATATATATATATGCAATAATTCCCTCTAGTATCATTTTTATTAACTCTTTGTACTAATATTTAAACAAACCTTTTCTTTGGAAACTCTGTAATCTTAATCGTAATCAGCTAGTCCAAAATCCGAGTCCCACCCATTCTATCCAATCAGAACTACTATTACGTAATCACGCGCTTGCACTGCTGGTATAAAAGCAAAAATCTTGTGTAATCGCGCTCTTTTTTGTCTGCTTGCCTTCATCATGCAAAAATATAAATAACTGCTGCTGCTTGTCGTTGTCTGCTTTAATTGGTAATCGTCGAAAGTTTCTCTATTCAATGTGAAAATGTACCGCAATTGTGTTTTAATAAATTGATGTGTGCTTCATAATAAATGATGAAAAGTTTCTCCGAAGATATATTCAATAAACCAGATGTGTCAACAAACCAACACCGGCCGACGCTACTACAATACATAACACACACACACACATATATATATATATAGATATATATACAATGTATTTGCCTGTTAACTGTTATTGTTTTTAAATAAATTCTTTTTGATAATAGAAACGTCCTTTAGATTAAAATAGATTTATATTTTATCAAACAGTTACGTTTGATTTTACTATAATAAATTACATTTTCATAAATTCCGAATTGCATTATGCATATCCTTTACTATGGATGGTACATGATTCTCTGTGTGTGCGACTTTCATTTCTGTTCCTCCTTTTCTGTTTGGAATGCCCAAAAGCAAGAGGCAGTCAGAGATGTTTTTTTAAAGTTTAAAAAAATTATTCAGGAAGGGGTTAAAATAAAAGGCCATGTATACTAAATAGTTTGAGAATGACAGCACAATCGGATTTCGTAACGGAATATCAATTCAAAAGGAACACTGTAATTTTCAAGAAAATGGCAACACACTGTAATATTTTAAACATTATTTGATCATCGCATTATTGTATTATATAAATATTATTACATTATCTATTACATTATCTGTATAAATGAAAATAATGAAAACTATAATAATTCATTATGCCTTAAATTTTCACTCCATTAAATGTTTTTTGGTTTCCAAATCTGATATAAAAGTCCATATTTTTATGTGCGGCCCTCGAGATTATAATTTTTTTCCGAAGTGACCCGCAAGGTCATTTGGGTTGGACACCCCAGTTCTATGAAATAACGGATTTCACGCTTTAACGGTAAAATATGTAAGACAATTCTATGTATAAATACTTGATTGCAAGATGCATTTGAAATGATGTGTTATCTTAATCCGAGTTCCAACACAATAAGGCTCACAGTCATAATTTTTAATAAACAAAAATTTTAGTGTTGATTTTACGTATTAGCATATTTCTGCGGTATTATTTACATACCCAAGTATAGAAAATCGCTAAGCAATGACTTTCAACATATAAAATAAATTGTCCGTATGGTATGATGAAACAATAGTCAGGTATCTTTCCTTAACAATATGATTATCTTAATGCCAAATCAAGTATTTCGCAGTTTCAAAACTAATGAAGAAAAATCTTACTAAACCTACAAAAAATTCTGATGTGGTATGTGTGTCCCATAATTGCTTTTTAAGACATCAGTGTCTGGAGCCATATTCGTTTGCAAATTATTAGGAACAATATTTTTATATAGTTAGTTGATTCTTTCCTTTTAAGATGAGAAATTCATTTGTTTTTCCCGAAACAAACATGCAGCATAGTGACAACAGGGACAATATGCAGCCGCTTGAAGAATCCTGAGATGAACAGGAACGCAATATCCCTAATATTTAAGAGACCTTAATGTCTCAAACCATTTCAAAGATATTTGACGTTTTTTACAGCTACGAGATTTTATCTTTGTAAGAGCTCACTAGGTTACGCCTGGTGCATGATACGTTCCGTCTCTGCTCACGAATAAATTTGAGGATGTGGAACTTATGACAAAATTGATGTTGATTCACTACTCCATTTAAGTGAATAATTATAAGAAAAATATGTAGGTAGCACTATGTCTTGAAAAGAACCATAAGGCAGTGCTTCTCAAACTTTCAATACTGGCGCCCCCCCCCTTTTCGATCACAATTTTTTTCGCGCCCCCTTATACATTAATAATGTACTGAATGCAATAATAATGCACTTTGACGCTAAAGTTACAATAGGCGATCTTAATTATAAACCATACAAATTAGTAACATAAGTATTAAAAATTTTGTATACTACTTCTAAGCAAAATAAATAAATAAATAAAATAATATGATAATTATTATGTTATTTTTCTTTTCTCTAATTTTTAAATTGAACATATTGCAAAATGCGGTAGCTGCTTAGAAGACAAAATATAGATATCTGCTAAATATAGAAAAGGAACTCAGAGGGTCAATTTCTAATCATAAGCATTCCTTATTAAAACTTTGCTTTCCAAGACAAGCTCATTGACGTCATTAATACTTATCAAACTTGTTCTTAATTTAGTATTAATTAATTAGTTATAAAATATTCTGTGCAGTACTGGTAAATTAAAAGTATACCAGCTGAAGTGCCCGCTCTTTGCACGAGTTCATTTATAAGGAAATAAAAAGTTATTGATATAATAGCTGAATTGTAAGGGAAGCAAAGCCAAGTGCTCAACAATGTTTACAAAAAGGTAAAATGATTTTTCTTAAAAATGGTTGCTCAAATTATAATTAGTTTTAAGCGAATTGTAATTTTAAGCCTCGTAGAATTAGCATTTATAATTGATGTTGAACAGTAGCGCACACCAGAATTTTTCAAGGGAGGGTCCAGGGTCGAAAGTTCAGCAATCTTTTGATTTTGTCGATTTTCTGAAACAAAACACAGAAAAAAACTAATTCTTAAATAAATAATTAGCATTAATTAATAAAATTAATAATTAATAACAAATACTTAATTAAATTTTGCGTACTATAAACTTAGAATTACAATCAATCGGAAATAAATCAAAGGCTTTGGGGGGTTCCGGACCCCCTCTTGTGTGCGCCAATGATGTTAAATAATGATCAATAATATAAAATATCGATGAAGAATAATTGTATTATTTTTAATATTTAAAGTGAAAAGACTTCAACATGTTTTAACCCGGGAGCAGGCACGCACTCGATATGGTCGGTGTTATTGAGTCACCTCAATCCTTTTTTTCTAATAATTATTTTATTGTACACGATACAAATCATGATTGCAGTGAATAATTTAATTAAGAGAAAGTTTACTTACCTACTTTCAAGGACTTTTCAATTTTTCTTTGGTAATAAGGGAACAGTTGTGCCAGAATTAACGATTTCGTAATCTGTGTGTCCCGCGCGACCACTTCCGGGTAAAAAGTATGTTCATTATGATAATATGTATGTTACTGCTAAAAAAATTGTGTGAAACGTTTTTCGTTATGCTTTATATGTTGAGAATATTTATAAAAATATGTCTTGGCCAAGTAATCCCTCATGTGCTTGTGTGTGGGTGTGTGTGTGTGCTCTCCGTGGTTTTCCAAATTTCCTAAACACTTTTGCATGGAAAAAAGTGCATCAGAGAACATATAAGAGAGGGGTCATAACTAACTGTACCAATAACTTAGAAGGTCAAACAGATTACAGCTATAATGTGCAGTATTCCAAAAATAATGACAGTGATGAAATTTTATGTTCCTAAATTTTTTCGATTCTGGGTCTGGGATCTGTTTTTTCTCTAGAAGAATAGTATGCTAGGTTTAAAAAAAAGCGTAATAAAAATTCCTCTCATCATGGGATTACAGCAGTGTTTCCCAAACTTTCAATACTGGCGACCCAATTTTCAATCATAATTTTTGTCGCGCCCCCCCCTTGTACCACAATAATGTATTTACTGTAATAAAAATGCTTTTTGAGAGAGAGACGCTAAAGTTACGATACAATCTTTATTATAAACCGTACAATGTTATACGATAAGTATATTAAATTTTGTATATGTAACTTTTAAGTAATATATATTTTAAGAAAATTGCTTAAAATATATATTACTTACTTATTATTATGTTATTTTTCTCTCACTAATTTTTAAATTAGAACAGATCGCCAAATGATATATTTAATTAAAGATTTCTTTCTCCTTCAGCATTCGTTTCGCAAAGTACAAATATCATTAGAAAAATAGTCTAGTCTATGTTGCTCTCTATCATATCTATCACTTTTGGCATTATAGGGTACGTTTGCGTTAGTCTGGGAAACCTATTGGACGTCTGCGGAAAACATGTAAAACCTCGTACAATTCCAGTCAGTTTTGGTCGACTTGATACTTCTATAGCTACCGAATCTAGATTGTGAATGTACATTTTTAAAAATTTACACGTTAATTGTAATTCACGGTAATTAAGTATTTACGGCAGATAAAACAAAATCATACATACATTTTTAAGTCGTAAGCAAACATTAGACGATAATGAAGGATCAACAAGTACACAGACGAGCATGGTTCCGAAAATTAAATCAAGGCAATAAATATTCTCAAAAATACTTAAATTTTGGATTTACCACCATTGAAGTAAATGATGGGGGAAAAAGCCCCAGCTCGTTATGTGTCAAAACTTACAAATCTGAAGAACAACATGTGAAAGTTTTTTTCTAAAACCATGTAAAATCATTTAGCCATGTTAGCAAATAATTTTAAAAAGCATTTTCTTGATGAGGAGAATTTGGCAGTTAGTTACGACAGAATTAGGGATCTATTTCAAAACACTCCAGAAAGGCTCTCAACTTCTGAAGAAGAAATCTTCATATATTTCACATCATGTGAAAAATTAAAAGGCAATTTTGTAATAAGTCGCTCTTTGAATTTTGGGTAGAGGTAGACGATGAATTTTCTGCTCTGAAAACAAAAGGACTTCGTATTATACTATTACCATTTTCAACATCCTACCTTTGTTAAACCGAAATTTTCTGCGGTGGCTGCTTTGAAGACAAAATATAGATCTCAGCTAAATATATAAAAATAACTCAGAGTGTCAATTTATGATATTAAACCTTCCTTTGAAAAACTTTGCTCTACAAGACAAGCCCGTGACAGTCCCTAATAATTATCAAACTTGTTCTTAATTTAGTATTAAAAAATTATTTATAAAATACTTTCTTCAGAGTACTGATACATTAAACGTATACTAGATGAAACACCAGCTCTTCGCACGAGTTCATTTTTTTAAAAATAAAACATTATTATTGATATAATAGCTGAACTGTAAGGAGAGTGAAACTGCGTGCACGACATTGTATACAAAAATGTAAAATGATTTTTTTAAGATAAATGCTATAATTGTAAGTAACTGTTTAAAAGAACTGTAATTTTAAACCTAACATAACTAGCATTTAGAATTAATGTTAAATAATGAAAAATAATATAAAATTCCGATGAAAAATAATTGTGTTAATTTTTAATATTTAAAGCGAAAAGACTTCTAAATGTTTTAATCCAGGAGCAAGTGCGCACTCGATACTAATGCTAATGTTACTGCGGGGGGCTCAGTCACCCAATCCTTTATAAATATTTTTACTGTACACGATACAAATCGGAATTCCGGTGAATAATTTAATTAATAGAAAATATACTTACCGGCTTTCAATAACTATTCAATTTTTCTTTGATGATTTGAGAAAAAATCCAATAAAACACTGAAATAAAATGATTCAAAAATGCAAGACCTTAATAAAGGACGCAAATCAGAGACACTTTTCATTAATAATACAGAAATGTTATTTGCTGGCAAAGCTGTCATATTTTGTTCCAAGGTATAGTAGTTTTAATGAGCTTTCATGATCGAGTGAGTGAATATTAAGGTCGCACTGTTCAGCTGCACGAACGCTTGAGAAGACGACCTCGTAATTTTGAACCATGGTTAAGTGACGAAGACGATACTTCAGTTGGCCTCTTTTAACTACAACACTACTTCAACAAGAGGACGTTTGAGCTCTAGACAGATTTAGCGTGTATCTTTCCCCTACACGGTGGGTCTTTAGTGGTACTGGGCTCGAACTCGTGACTCCTTTGATAATCAACAAATAGCAAGTTGAACTTTTCTTTCTGGTGTCTTTTTGAGAAGGCGATCTGAACCTTGTGGTACACTTATGGCTTCATATTTTAGGTTAATGGAGTTCTTTAAGAAACATTTAAAAATCTTCCTTTAGTTTCATGTTCATGGCGTTTCTCATCATGAATAATATGTATTCTTTCAGCAGGTTTTTCTTTTGCTTGATCAGTTCCAACTTCCCTCAATAGAGATCACAGATGTCCCGCGCAACCACTCCCGGTTTAAAAGTGTATTCAGAAAAAAATACGAATGATCTAAATAATCATACCAGTAAGTTTTAAGGTCAATCAAATGATTTCCAAATGTATTATGCAGCCTGGCTGAAAAGTGAATAATGTCTTCCTTTTCTTTTTCTACAACTAATGTACATGATTTCAATAATAATTACAGTGATTAATTGTTTATCTTCTTAGAATTTTTCTCAGGGTCTGGGTTTCTTTTTTCTTTTAACGAGTAATATTTTATGTTAAAACATAATAAAAAATCTCTCATTGAGGAAATACAACAAATTAACTCAGCCCCCGGGGCAACCAATCGGAGTCAATGTTCACTGTACCCAGCAACCAATCAGAAAGCAACCTCTTAGCTCTCAGCCAAGCCAAAAAATTCAAAAACTTTCCACCCAGATGAAGAACCATAGCCACGCCTCCCGGATTCTATCGCTCGACCAATCGCCATCATGCCACTCAGCAGAATGAAAACACCACTTTTGCTATGCCCAATATCATAGACTCTAACGATATGGGATTGAGGACTGTTTCAACGCGTATTCAAACAAATTAAACAAAATGTTTTTTTTCTTTAATTTGGTTTTGGGATCCAAGATAGCTATTTGATGACGGAAAAACGCCAGATGGTAAACATAAATTATATCAGTGTTGTGTATCTTTTTATTATGGAAGAAAGTACTTTGTTTTACTTCTTTTTCCGAATATTTTTTTTAAAATTTTTTGAAATTTTCGATATGCTCGCGCCCCCCTTGTAGGATCATTGCGGCCCCAAGGGGGCGCCCCACACTTTGAGAAACACTGGATTACAGCAAATCAAATAAAAGTTTTTTTATTTTGTTATAGGATCAAAGATAGCTAATTAGGTATTAAAGAAGTTCTTATTTTTGCTGACTTAATATCGCGCGCGCGCGCCTATAAATTATATCAGAGTAAAAGTGCATTTTTCATTATGTCTGAGAGTATTTTGTTTTAATTCATTCCAGTAAACTAATTATTTTTTAAATCTTTTATTTTCGATATGCTTGCACCCCTGTCGTAAGGTCATCGTGCCCCCAGGGGGGCACGCACGACAGTTTGCGAAACACTGCTCTAAGGGAAACCGGGAAAGAAAATCAAATTTCCCTCTCTGTCTCTCTCTTTGTAAAGGGTGTTTTTTAGAGGTATAGAACTTTAAATTGCAATAAAACAACGATGTATTATTCGATTGACATGAATTTTTTTTTATTCGAAACATACTCTTGTTGCATTACATTTTTAATATTATATAACAAGGCATAGATTCGTCGAATGAGCACAAAACAAGATTGCCGTTGTTCCCGATTTTCATAAGCGATTTTCATAAGCGATGAAGCGCACTTCTGATTGAATGGTTACGTCAACAAACAAAACTGCCGCATTTGGAGTGAAGCTAATCCACAAGTGTATGTAGAAACACCGTTACATCCAAAAAAAACTGATTGTTTTGTGCACTTTATGGGCTGGTGGAATCCTTCTTCAAAAACGATGAAGGCCACAACGTCACAGTCAATGTTGATCGGTATAGAGCCATGATTACTAACTTTTTTATTCCTGAATTGAACAATCATGATGTCCAGGAGCTGTGGTTCCAACAAGACGGCGCAACATGTCACACAGCTCGTTCCACAATCGATTTATTGAAAGACACGTTCGGTGACCGCCTAATTTCACGTTTTGGACCTGTGAATTGGCCTCCAAGATCTTGTGATTTAACACCGCTAGACTATTTTCTGTAGGGCTATGTAAAGCCATTGGTCTATGCGGATAAGCCACAATCGCTTGACCATTTGGAAGACAACATTCGCCGTGTTATTGCCGATATACGGCCACAAATGTTGGAAAAAGTCATCGAAAATCGGACGTCCGGAAAAAGTCATCGAAAATTGGACGTCCAGATTGGACTACATCCGAGCCAGCCGTGGCAGTCCTATGCCAGAAATCATATTTAAAATATAATGCCACAAGATTATCTTTCGAATAAAAAAATTAGGTCAATCGAATAATACATCGTTCTTTTATTGCAATTTAAAGTTCTATACCTCTAAAAAATACCATTTATATGTGTACCATTATTATTGTTAAATTTTAATCTTACATAATTTGTTTGCGTTTCTTAATTATAAATAGGATATTTCTAAATGCGATTCTCATTTCATTTCCAATGCTTAAAAATTTAACCTCCTATATTGATTTATTATTTGAAAAATAATAACTAAACAGCTTACGCATGTATTTTCTCATAGTGTAAGTGTCAAGTTTTCCTCTGAAAACACCTGGCACAGTTTATGAAAATCATAATCATGAGAAACATCATGACTATCGTATTTCTATTTTTTACCATTGTATTTTAATATTTGTGAGTATGTGGGGATTCCAGTCTCTCTTTTCTGCCTGTATTTGTCGCCAAAATTTGGATAATAGCGACTCTCATAAATCTAAAACACATAAATGGATTTTTGTTTACTGTGTGCTCGATTTTTTCTTTTTAACCTTATATCAAACAAGTTGTATTACACGTTCAAACAAACGCACAGATACAATAAAAGAGAAAAATGCATGAGTTAAACTTTGGTTTTAAAACGATGATAAACATAGATGTTTGTAAATGTATAGTGTCTTTACGGCAGGGGGGGCACTCAAGATAGCCGTCGAACCACAAGTTATAGTGAGGTTGGTGGAAGGTCCCTGGCCACCTCCAGGGTTTTCTCCCTCTAAATTGGGTTGGAGCCAAGCGAAATCGTACTGTCAACTGCATGGTGCTCAAAGCTAAGGCTAACGACAAGCATAAAATTCTAGACTTTATCCGTAATGAATTTCGTGGGTCTCGATCTGATTTCGTCAGGCATGTGGGATTAGTCACAAGAAGAAAAATAGGAAGTAAAAGAATATTTGACATTTGTTTGTATGGAAATATAAATAACTAAAAGGCACAATAACATAATTAATTTCCATCATTATGTGCATATAACTAAGAAAGCCTTAATATTGTTTGTTATATTTTAACTTAGAAAAAAACTTTAATACAGAAAAGTTTAGCAATCCTGCGAAATTTGAGATGCCATGAAAGCCTTGTTTCTTCTACATAACTTCATTTAGTCCGTTCCAATATGTGTTAGTTTGGGGAGAGCTTCTGCATTGATGC
Source organism: Trichonephila clavipes (assembly GCA_019973935.1). Taxonomy (NCBI): domain Eukaryota; kingdom Metazoa; phylum Arthropoda; class Arachnida; order Araneae; family Nephilidae; genus Trichonephila; species Trichonephila clavipes. The sequence continues at coordinate 137,652 of BMAU01000645.1, read as the reverse complement.
AACATGGGTACTATGAAAAGCATTGATGAGAAGATGAAAGATAAATATCTTCTCTGTGGATGATAAATAGTGTAACAAAATTCTTCTTACGTGACTAACAAAGTTTCGCTATTCGATAAACGCAAGAAACGTAATTAATAATATGAGAGAACAAATATTTATTTTCTCATCTAAGATGTACAGAAGGGAATAAGTAGCTCTCAGACTCTCTGAAACACTTCTGAGTAGATTTTCTAATTAACGACATGAAATATCATTAAAAAATAATTAACTAAGTTTATTTTTCTGTAAAGAATTCTGTCAAAATAAACTTTCATTTTTGGGAATACATTATCTTGATTATCTAAATTTACTGCTTAATTAAGAAAAAACTTTAAAACCCATTCGCAATGATTATAGTGTTAAATTAAATTGATAAAAACATGGTACAAAATATTTTCTTTTATTGTACTTAAATACAACATATTTTCAGCAGACTTTTTAATCCATTCAACCAAAATTTCTCTCATCAAAATATTTCATTTGTATGAGAGAATTTGAATTAAATACGCTTAGAGTAAAAAATATGCTGTCTTTTGTTGAAATTAAACCGTTGCAGATGGTAGTAGTTCATATAATTAAAAATATAAATAAATATGCAGGGTGTTGCCAAATTCAACCGAAAAATTCAAAAGGATGATAGCAGTAGGAAACCTTAGGATTGCAAATCATTATAGAACTTGGGTCGCAAACTTTGCAAAAAGAGTTATGATGGGTGTGACAATGATTAGAATGAAAGGAGGCAATACGAGGTAAGAAATACATTTATTAGGTGTAAAGCATGTTAACAAAACGAACAATGCACCTTAGCTCGAAGTAAGAATTTCGACATAACGATTAATTACTATCTTGAAAGAAAAGCGAGAGCTATTGACAATGGGCTTCGGAAAGTATAAAGTACGTTAATTTATACTAAGATTGATTTAAAATATTCTTTTTCATTCATTCTATAATCAAATAAATCATTTGGATATATAGTCTAAGACAAACAAAAACTTTCAACGCATTAGAAAAGAATATTTCTATTATGACAAGAATAAGTGAATTGAATGAATATGCAATCAAAAATAAGGATTACAATATTTCTGAACCGTTGTATCATTTAATTCAACGTTACATTGTTATGAAGTGCGGAAGTCAATAAGGCAATCATTGATCTTTGGTTTGAATTCAAGCCTTTATCCAGACTGATAAATCTTGCCAAATGGTTTCTAATAGCCAGACTTAATCAGAAACATTAGGAAATGGTTACTAATACCTCCTTATTGGGTTACCATTGTATTCAATGGCGGTATTAGAGTATCTAGCTAAATAAGGAAGTGGTTGGCAAGCTGGAAGACAATTCAGAGCAGGGTGTTTAATGTACGACTAAGTATTATCTGATCAAAACGGAAGACAGGGAACTAGGGTCATGATAGATAAGACAGATCGATAATCAGATTGGTTGTCACCGTAGTGGTTTAAACACTGCTCAACCATCTGAAGCCTCATTCTCATGCAAGTTACAAACAATAGATCTCACTGAATCTTCCTATTGTTTGTACCTTGCTTAAACCACTTAAGTGTGTTACCAAGTTCTGTAGCCTGAAACGGTTCTTACCAGTATAAAGCACTGTTTCTCACAAACTATGCCCCCTTTTGGGAGCGTGATAACTCTACAAGGGGGACGCGAGCACACTGAAAAGTCGAAAACAAAAGGATATTTAAAAATTATTAATTTACTGAAAGTAAACAAACAAAATACTTCCTGATATAATAAAATATGGAACACACATTTACACTGTTATAATACACTTTTAAATGTATCAGTACTGTATAATGTATGTTTTATTATTAATTTAGCAATTCTAAGCTAAGAACGAGTTTCACAATAATCAGTGACCCCATGGGCTTGTATAAACACTTATCTTGATAATGTGTACGGTATAAAATTAATTCGTTAACTTCCGTTTAAAAATCACGTGATTCGCTCCCCAATACCACCGTTTACCACGTAGACGAGCATATTTTGATGTTTTTTTGAGGGGGTGGATAAATAAATAAACAAATCCTTCGCAAACATTATCAAGGTTCTTTTATAGCATTCCGAAGCCGTTGGAATAATTTTATGGATAGCACAGCGCAAAAAAGATCGTATTTTGGAAAGACGTATATATACGTCCAGAAAATTAATGCTTTGGCTGAGAGGGACGTTTTTATACGTCGGGACATAAGAGGTTAAAGTTGAATAGTAGATTTGGTGTCAAAGTATAGAATTATTGAATTCAATACATTGGTATTGTATGGAGGGGGAGCGATGAAAAAGATGATTGAATAGTGGATTCCCCATATTGAAAGTTTGAAAAGCACTGGTATAAACGACGAATGGTTTTCAATAAGGAATTCCCTTTTGAATATCACAACCATTCTTAAAAATGTTTATCTCATAATTAAGACAAATCTCATAATTTTGAATTATCAAATAAGGAGGATAATTGAGCCGAACCGCACTTTCCAAATTATCACACGTCGCAAAACCTAAAAATTTTACAAATGGAGAGTCTTTGGTGGTCGCCTTTCTCATTGCATAAGCGTTACCGAAAATATTAAGAGAGTTAATACAAATGATTTGAAAACATACACCAGAGAGTATATTGAAACCTCATTCAAAAATTATTTTGTTTATTTTGCTGTGTTACAGATCTAGCGTTCCACCCCAGTTCTTAAGGCTGTCTTCGGAAAAAGTACATTGAACAAAACGCTGAAGAAGTTGAACAAAATGCGAAGAACATTTTCAGACCAAAAATTGCTTCAATTTACATGGAAATTTGCAATACCTTAGCTCATACCTCTTTTAACGAGATAGTGTTTTTTTAAAAATTCAAAATATTCCATGAATATTTTCTTTTTCTTTTTAATACGTGAAGGTGTAGCCCGTTTAACATTACTATATAGAATAAAAAACATGAAACACATTTTATACCAGAAAATTGAATCAGCCCGATTAAAAATGGGAAGTATGATAAAAAAATGTTGCTCTTTAAATGATAGAGAAGCCAGATTATCATACTATTTTTTCATTTATTTTATATCTGAAAAGTGTTCCTAATTCGGGTCTTATTCTTTAACATTAACCGAAAACAGCCTTAAGGAGAAATGCTCTAGACATTTGAGTTTTAGCAAAATTCATGAGCGTCACTCAAATCTTTTACAATGGGATATGATGCTGGATCTCACCTTTATTAAAATTTTAATATTTTAATCTGCTAATCATTATATATGAAATCATATAACGATATCAAAAAAGTTTGAAATCTAACATAAACTTATTGCATATTTAATCATTCTTAGCCCAGACTGGCACGTTGGAAAACGATTACTGTAAAGAAATATATGGATACTTTTGTTGGATGCATGGGGTGATTGTTTAAGAGAAAAATTTAATAATTAAATAACATTCTCTACGATTTACCCCACATTTTTTTGATTTAATGATTTTCAATAGTTTTTGGTTGTTTGTTATGTGTATGCATTATGTGAAATAGATTTTTAGTTGAAAAAAGGTAACCATCTTATTTGTTAAGGAAGTATTTTAAAATTTATGTTTTCAAAATGCTGCTTTTCAACATAAATTGACGCACACACGTGAAATTTGATTTACTAGTATACCTCGAACTGTGTGTAAAAAGTTATGGGTTTTGAGATAACATGATTGATACTCGTAAAATAGTTCTTTTTATGAAGGCTTGTTGAAAATACCTTAATAAATGTGTATAAATTCTATTAGAAAAATATCAAAACATTTGGCACAGTAGTAAAAAAAAGCGTTAGAATTTCAAATGAAGCCGAACTAGTTATTTTTCTTTCTGAGATAAGCCAGAGTTTAAATATTTTATTTAGAATTGGGATGTTAGTGAAAACAATTGCAAAAGTTATCAGGTTTTCGTTTTTATAACTTATATCTTTCAAATTTTGTGAGATAATAGAAAAATATATAACATACAATTTAGGCTAAAATATTTTACTTTAATTTTAGACCACAATTTTTTTTTGTAAATTGGTCGAAAATTAAATCTTACAGTCAGTCGTATTGTGTCCTCTTCAAAATATATACTGATAAGATATTAATAAAATAAATCATTTTGATTTAAGACTAATAGATTCAAAAAGATTAATTCAAAAATCTCTGTAATTTATTAATTTTGTTAACTTTTGAGAATATTAACAACAAATATATTAATTTATGAGAATATATTAATATTACATTAACTTTCCAGAACCATTCACCTTTTGTTACATTATTTATTATAACCCAGTGCTAGATTAATTCCATTCATCTCCTTGCCACTGTTTATAGAAGTTAAATACAGCTAATGCGAGTTCTGCCGATTTAATATAGAACAAACATTTTACTATCTCATTTTTTCCCGTTATTTTACTTAATTAAATTATGTACTGATTATCGTTTTTTCAATGGATGAAATAAATTATCATGAAGTAATTGAAATTCTACCCATAGTTTAGCAGTAAGCTTAAGCATGAATTGCTAAGCAATTTTCTCAGAAGCTGGTAATTTAGAGCTGTTTGCATGAGTTTGAGCTTGTTTGTATTAGATTCATGGAACATTTTTTTCTTGTATGAACATTGTTATTAATATTAGAATGAATTTATTTTTTTAACTTTGCATGTCTTAGCAAATTGCATCAAACTCTAAAACAACAAAGTGAATCGCAATTTTGTAGTAATTATCTAAAGGCAGACGCTTCAACAAATTTTATTTATAATCATTAGACATAATTTTTAGATAAAACTAATACTGTGTGATTTTATTGTTTCTTTTTGAAGGAAGGATGCTTAATAAATAAAAAATTCAAAACCTATAAGACAAGGAAAATGAAAATCATAAAAATATTAACTTGAACAAGGATTTAAATCGTAAAGATTATACATTTTAATTTATAAGTGAGAAATAAACGGCTTTCTACCTGTAGCATTGAAGTTATTTTCACTTAATTAAATTGTTTTATACTTTTTAAAAGAAATAATATTTTAACAGTAGTGTATTTGATTAGAGAAATAGATGAATCAAAATTCGTAAGTAAGTAAACTCAGTAAGATTTAAGTGCATTTGCAAACTATCAATACATATGTTAGCTATTAACATGAGACATCAACGTATATTAGGATACAATATTAAAATTACGTTGCATGACAACCAGGGGCGCAGCTACCGCCGTGTCAATAATACGGGGCCCCCAAGCTACAGGGGCCCCATATGTCCAACTACAGTCCTACTAAGAGGAATCCATGTCTAAAAATAGACCCCGAAGGAATTTTGATACAGGGCCCCCTCAGATCTAGCTACACCAGTGATTCCAACGTTTATTGTAAAGCCTCACACAATGCAACCATTATATTGCAAATATGACATTGCCATCCGTCTTCATCTGGCTTGACTTCATTCTCTTGCTTCAATAAAAATAACTCCACTGACGTGTGACGTGTCACTCTGCTCATACAATCGGTGATATGTATATATCTGTTATTTACAATGAATACCTTGCTAACGATCATCTGGAAAAAGTTATTTGACATTATTAAAGATTATCTTGAAGCAATGTAATGCACGAAAGATAACTTGTAAGTTCGTTAAAATGTTTCATATTTATGTTGCCAATATACTATTTACAACCCTTGTAAAAGAATTGAAGTAAACATATAGCACAAATTAAGCGTTATAATAAAGTGACCATTTTTTGCAATAAAAAGGATGACAAAAAATTTAAGAAAGAATTACAATTTAATATATGAAACTTTTTATTAATTCAAACAAATAAGCTAATTTGCTTACATTATTTTTCATTATTATTTTAAAAGAGTACTTTTCCATTGAATGAATTATTTGTTTGTCACCATATCATTTTTATCATATCGGAAAGAGTTAGGGTAAAAGGTATCCTTCATACTAAATTTTACGATAAGCACTGTAGCTAAAATATTAACATTTAATTTTGATTTCTCACTAGTCTCGCTTCACAAAAATCATTACCAACTAAAAAAAACTTTATCTGCTGCATTAGTTCCAGGGCAGTACAGCATAAATTCAACAAGAATAACTACATTTTTTTCATATGGAATGTGTTCATCTTTGAAATGGTTTAAGTAATTTTACCCATATTTTACCAATTTCTCAGCATGCTTATTTCCAATTGTGTTCTAGTTTATTAGAATTTAGAATTTAAATAAAAATTCATTTTTCTTTCTCTTTTAAACAGACAATTGCAATCGATTTTGATACCAGGCATTTCTTTTAATTAAAATTCAACGTAATTTTCATAACTGGCCACTTTACTTGAGACCAAGTCAAAAATACCATTGAATACTGTTATTTTCTGTGATACTTGTTTCAGACCATTCTTCGACATTTTGGAAACATTTTTGGTTCATCTCTGAATACAGAGATTAACAGATTAGTTTTAAAATATTGAAAAGGAGGACACTTTTCGAGGAAGGACATAACCTATAAAAAGAGAACTGTCCTCCCTAAAGGAGGATGGTTGGCCACCTTAGAAATAATAAATATCAATGTTTAACTTACCTTTGATTTCTATACTTAATGTTGACGATTAAAAAGACAGTGGATATGATGATACCAAAAATGGCGAACGTAACCAAGATTGAATAAACGGTGATGCTTATTCTTTTTTTCGTTATTTTCCTATGTGTTCGATCCGCAGGCGGGCCTCCACCAGCTGCAAAAAGATAAAACAAAACAAACAAAATTAAAAATTTAATTAAGGTTTGCTGCAAAACTGGATTAAATCAATTTTTTATACGCGATAAACTTTTTTCTTTTCCACCACTTCGAGGTAAACAGTATTGAGAAGATACACGTGGAAGTGGATTAAGAAATAAATTTGGTCGATACACATTTTTGCTGTTTTCATCTCTTCTTTATTTTATTTCTTTCTTTAAAATAAATATATCTGAAACTCGATGCAAATGAGGTTTTGATCGCATTTTAAGATCGCATTCGAATAGTAGTAAAATACGCGTTTGGGTACCCGCTTAAATGCTTTAAAATTTTTCCTAATATTGTTATTTTTATAATGCATAATTCTCGTATTTATAAAAGAGGAGGAATTTTTGATTGGAAATGAATATTGTTCGAGAACAATAAAATATTTTTAAAATAGAAAAAAAACTGAAGATGTATCGTCTCGATCTTGTTTTCGAAAGGAATTATCGAAATGGAAATAGCGTTTTTAGATTATTACTGTTTTTTTTCTTGTTGTTGTTAATACATTTCTGAAGATTAGAAATAATGTAAAAAGAAAGAAAATATTCTGAACGTACTTTATATATGTTAGAAGATTAGTTTATGGTGTGTCTTTTAAAATATTACTAGATATTTTGCAATATATATATCATTAAGGCAGGGTTTCTCAAATTGTTAACATTTTCGACCCTGTTTTCAATCATAACTTTTATCACCCCCCATACAGTATCAATGTACTGATTGGAATAACAATGTACTTTCACACTGAAGCTACAATACGGCCTTAATTATAAGTCGTACAAATTATAAAGATAAGTATTAAATTTTGTATTTGTTACTTTTAAGTAATATATATTTTAAGTCATAAATGATAAGCAATGATTTACTTTTTCTTTCTAATTTTTAAATTAGAATATATTGCAACACATATGCAAAGTGTGTCTTTTTTATGTCAGAATCCATTTTGTTTTGCTTCCTTTCATGAAATTAATAATTTTTTTAAAATAATATTTTGTGACAAATATATACGGAACTTTATCACTAACCTTCTCAGACGTCTTTTTTTAGGGAAATTTAATTCCCTATCTATTTCCAATCAGCTCCAAAAAGAGGACAGGAATTCCTTATTATATGCAGATTAGATAAAGTATTTAAGTCAAATGGAATAGTAAAATAAAAAGGCAGTAGGAGAGAGAGATTGAAGCAGGAAGGTATAATAGTGAAGTTAGAGATTTATTATTGAAGATTTCTAGGTGGATAAATTAATCTCAGGAAGAGCTGAGCTGAAGTGTGGTAAATATTGATTTATAATTAAAGTCTCATTAAAGATTTATATTAAGAGTGAGATTAAAGTGTTTAATGTTCAATAGGAATATTATTGAATATAATTCTGGGATCTCTTATTGCGGTAATCTCTGAGTGATCGATATCCTAATTGTTAATTAATTGGATCATTAAATATTTAAGTTAATATAAAGGAAAGTCCCTTTTAAACCTCATATATCTATTTTAAATTATTTGTTATTAAAAGTCTTTGATTCTATTTTGGAAAGATAACCGAATAAAGAAAGTTATTCATTAAAATGGCTACTGTTATATATGCTACTGATATTTAGTTATCTTCTTAGACTCAAAATCATTCTCGTTCTCAAAGTGAGATCCAAGGAGATCCTCACAAAATTTTACTTTTAACTTTCCGACATGCTCGCACCTCCTAAGGAGCAAATACTACAATTTGAGGAACGCTGCTTTAAAGATTTATTTTGTTTCGGCCCCTTATACCCCTATGCAAATCTAGCTAAATGCTTTGCAATATTAATGCTAATGTAACAAAGTTTCTATATAATAAGTACCTTTTTTACTTTCTAAATGTATACTATTTGTTAAGGTTATAGATGGCGCTGTTTCAACAGCGGCGTTGTGTAAGTGTAACCCCGGGAAGGTGGGCAGTTGCGAGTAAGACGTGAGAGAGAGGAGCGTCAGAGAAAGAGTTTGAGTAGAGTATTTTGAGGTGTTATGAGTTTTTAGAGTTAAGTAATGTCTAAGATGGGAAATATATAGTTAGTAATGATTAAAGTGTGAGTAGTTAGACGTTGTAAATAAAGTTATTTGTTATTAGAGAGTGGTAAAGTTGTGGCGTCTTACGCGTATTTTCTTTAACAAGTCCTTTGGGTTCTTTGGTCCAGAATTAATGGCAACTCTTTTCCAACCAAATCCAAGAAACGAAATGTGAAGAAGAGATGCAAATAAACGGACTTTAAATATAGCATCTTACAGTAAGCGGTATGGCAATGTAAAGAAATGTTAGACAATTGATGTGCGTTGTGGCAGTTGATGATTATTGCAGTTCGTGGTGCAAGATTGATTAAGTTCTACGTGTCGTGGATAAACATATTGGTGTTTGACTAGAAGTTAGACGTCAAGCTGCATACCATTGCAGATAAAGACAAGTAGCATTACGGAATAATATAAGGTAGGATTGATTACACTTTATTAGAATTGAGGATTAGGCGGTTCGCTTTTTGAGATTGGTCTGAATTAGATTTGATCATATTATAAATATATATATTGTGTGTGTTGCGTATTGCGTCATCGTAGATTCTCTCATATTAATTATTATAATTATATTTGTTAAAAGTTTTATTTGAATATCTTAATAAAGTCATATTATGAGGATGTTTGATCCTAGTTCTTTCGCTAACCCTACACCTCTAGCTCACGCTGATACTTCGAGGGATGTACTTCCAAGGGGAGGTACATCACAAAGTTAAGGTATCCGACCATGTTCGTAACCGTGATTTAAAAAAAGCGCATAAATGGATAACTTGCATGATATTTAGTGCATGATATTACTCCAGAGAGTCTGAATTGGGATTTTTGAAAAATTCACTTTATTTTCAGAGTTACCATCTATTGAAATAATATTGTCGACGTTTTTTCTCAAAATTTCTCCTTATTGTTTTAGTAAAATATGGATAAATCCACTTCTAAGAAATATATTTCAAAAATTCTAGTTCAGCCTCTGTACATATGTCTGAGCTATATACAGGCAAATTATTATTTTAATAGAAGAATTTTTCATACAAGGAGAATGTTTGAAAAATGTGTCATCCTATGTTAAATTTTTGTCAAAATATTGTACTTAAATAATCTTTTTTATTGTAATAATATTCTTAAAACAATTTTATACACGTATTTTAATCTAAGTGACGCTAAATATCATAAATATTATCCATTTATACGCTTTTGCAAAATCAAGGTTCCGAACGTAGTCGGATACCTTAATTGTTGTTAGCGTAGTCAGTACACTACTTTATCAGTATCCTTTGATTATCTCCCAAAAAGATTTAATCGAAGTTATTATCAAGAAATTAAAAGTTGGTGATTCATAAATCTTAGAAACAAATAATTAGATTTAAAACTTACTCCAGATGATAGGTACACCTTTGCTGAAGTCCAACTCATCAAACACTGGGTCATATTCTCCTATTTTAACCTCAGAGCCATCTACAAAAGGTAACATACTTTAAATAAAAATAGATGAATTTGCAGTGAAAAGCAAAAATATTCAGCCATTTAAAAGAGCAAAATCTAAGTATTATTAGAAAAGGAGAATTGGGCACTTTTTTATGCAATTTCTCTTATTTGTATTCTACGTATTTTTAATCAAGAATATAACTGTATCACACAATTTTAGTTTTTGATTTAAACTCAAAAGTCTAAACACAGTTTTAAAAAATTGACAAAGAAAAAAGGAAAATATATTTATTTAATGCAAAGTAATGAATGAATCAATTTTATTGTTTCATTCATTGAACTTTGAGTCAAAATGCAGAGATAAATCTTTAAGCTGGGGTTGACACATGTGATCAGGAATGGGATTTTACTGGTTCATAACACAGGGTGTTACCGAATTCGACCAACAAATTCAGAGGGGTGATAATAGGCAGTATAGGGACGACAAATCACTATAAAACAGGAAGTAGCAAAACACATTCAGTCGGCGTAATTCGCAAAGACAGTTGTGAAGGTTGTGATGCAGAGTAGAATGAAAAGAGGCAATAGGAGGTAAGGAATGCATTTATTAAAGATAAAGCATGTTTATATATAATACGAACATTGCATCCCAACTCGACTTTAGAAAAGCAGCGACAAGTGATTGCCATAGGAATTGTTTGAAGTTACGGCTGTGTAGATCATAGCACAGCTGACACCGACGGACAAAGGTTTGTCAGGCGACCTCGAACAGTTCCGGTTTGCTGGAGATATCAGCTGAAGCGAAGACGATCTATGTCTTGAGATCCTCCATTATAGCTACCGGCATCTCATGCCCTTGCAAGTACAGTAGAACGTCGTTTATCCGAATCAATTGGGACCGGACAACATTTGATACACTATTGTTCGGATAACGGAAAACCGAATGCGATCTAAGAAGTATGTAAAACTGGACACTATACGAATATTTAAAATCATCACATGCGGGAAACGGGCTTGAATAAAACGCAAAATAGGTGCAAAATTTTGCAATTTTACCTTTATTGTGGTAAGCAATCACTTATTTTTCGCTCTACCATTGTACACCTTCATTTTACTGCTGCAATGTCTATGATTCTCTTGAGCAGCAGAAGTTGAGTAGGACAGCACTCTGAATGTTGCACGAAGCCACAATCCCGTGATCATTTAGAATTTGAAATCCACAGTCTTCTGCATTGCATGCCATCCAGGTTTTTACATCTTCTTCATCGCAGTCTTGAAATCATGCGATCGATTGGTCGGTAATCTCCTCTCTGGGGACCCTCTAAATCTGGTCCTCTATTTTGCCTCTCTATTTTGACCTCTAAATCTAGTCACAGCTTATTTCATGCATTTTTTTCATGCTCTGTCTTTCGAGAGAGTCCCACGCTTCGGCTAATATGTAGCAGGATTCCTTCATACTGAGGCCTCACGTGAAATAACTGTTGAGTATTGCACTGTTCACAAACGTATTCATATACAGTGCATGCAGTTGGCAAAAAAAAAACTGGTTCGGTTATTTGACCCTCCGGAAAATTAATGTTCGGATAAATGACGTTATGCTGTACAGGCAAAATAACAGTCCCACCGCATCCAATACACCATTCGGGATATGTAGCATAGATGTGGTTATGCACTGGAATTGGAAAATGAGCTGGTGCACCAACATGCGTGAACCGCACGTTCGGGTGCGCAGTGACCAGTACTGCTTGCAGCAACTCATGGAGAAGTGGGAAATTTGCATACGTGCAGATTCTTCGAACCAGACTACAGGGCTCCAAATTCTCTTATTTGTATAGCTACCCCCTCGTGTAGCTCATCGTCTGCTCGACGACTATTATTATCATGATTTTCACTGGCTAAATGTGATTTGCAACCCCACGTTCCATGGTTCTATGGTGCTTCCTACTATCACTCCTCTGAATTTTTCTGTCGAATTCGGTAACTCCCTGTATGATACAATCTCTTGATAGCTAATAATAGACTTTTGTATTTATTCGTAAACTGAAATTTTTGATATTAACGTCTTATTATTTAGATTAAGGGATGTCGAACCCACGACCCAGAGGCCGCATGTGACCCATCTTGAATAATCTTGTGGCTCGCGAGATTCTTTACTACTTTACAAAATTCGACTATTTTGTATAATATTTTTTTTAATTTAAAGAGTTTTTTTTGAAAAATAAATTCCATAACTGTTGTTATTTTATCACGTAGCTTCTTTTATTGCAAATCTCTTTTTTTTTCTAAATTGAAATTTATCAAACATAAATCGTGCCGAAACTTAACACACGAAAATCTGCATCATCAATTACGATACGCAAATACACATGCATTGAGATCAAACTGCAAAAACTAAATGAAACGGTTGAGAAACAGATATCTCACTAATTAAATAAAATAAACATTATTTGATCATTGTATTATTATTTTTATGTTTGTATACATGGAAAACAATAATAATAATTCAGTCTGTTTTGAATTTTCACTCCAATAAATGTTTGTAATGGATCCAAATATAATATGAAGATATATATTTTTATATGCAGCCCTCGGGATTGTAAAGTTCTTCCGAAGTGGCCCGAGAGGTCATTTGTGTTGGACACCCTGATGTTGTATTTCCTGTTAAAAAGGAAATTTTGACACCATTCATTATTTATACCACTAGGAGCAAGTATGGAGATTTTTATTTGTAATTGATTAACATATTGTTAGTACCACTAAATTCTTATAAACATAAATAGACTTTCCGATAAAAATTCCTACCATTTTTTAAACATGCTGAAAAAAAAATCTTTTTCACAATTTGACCTTGTTTTTTTTTATTGTGTAAAATCTGAAAAAAGGGCCCTTTTCACGCATTGAGGACTGTTATTAAAACTAGCGTAACTAAAAGTTATAGGAAATAAACTATAGAATTTTAATTAAAATGGGCATATTTATTACATAACTATACTAACTATTGTTGTGACGCATAAAGTTAGCAGACAGAAAGTATGGCGCACACTTGATCTTGACAACCTACGCGACGCCAATTGCGAGCCTGATGTATATTATGTATTATAAAGTGACTAGCTGTATTTGGCGTTCTCTAAATGAAGATGAAGCATGTGGACTTAGGTCAACACTATGTTGTCGATAAATCTCTCGGTCCGACTATGAGAATTTATAGGTTCTGCGTGTCAGGTAGAATTGAAACATGTATCGTCCAATACGGCGGCCAAACTGTCTATAAGTACGGTCAAGTACTTAGTAAATGTTTTGTATATTGAATTACGATGTAGAGTCGAAAGAAACTCTCGCTTGCAAGTATTTGTTACATATTTATATATTAATAATTCGCTAATAATAGTTCATGCCATTGATTCAGTTGTGGTAATTTTATAGAATAATATATTTCAATAAATTCAACTAAATTCCATTAATGTGTGTATTTAAAAGCATATGTTAAGTGATCGGAATGAAGTGACGGAAGAATGTTTATCCAGGATGTGAACATCTCGCTACAAAATATAATAATGGGAGCACTTGACAAGGTCATCTTTTTATTATTGGATCCAGTTTCGTAGGATATATATGTTTTGTTGAAATAGTATAGATTTATTTGCTTACTTTGAAATTGCTTCAACAGAATTTGACTCCGTCTTTCATTTTTGATAAAATTTACTGGACCCTGTAAAAATGCAAAAGGAAATATCGTTATCAGTAAATGTTTTTATATGTATTTCATTTTAAAACACTTTATTTAATTTTTGCGTATTAATTGTTATTATTTGTATGTTTCAGGAAAACCACACAACAGTTGTTCCTTATTTACTAGTTTGATTTGTAGGTAAATAAAAAAATAAGAGTAGAATATTGAAACAACTATATACCTCTTCATTTTTGTATAACTAGGGATTGATGTATTTCTAATCTATTGATTTTTTTTTCTTTCAAATTTAATTAATAATTAATATATTTATAATCAAGATTTTGTGCCTAAAAATATTCTAAATGCTATAGGTATCGAGAACACACAAAATTACTTTTAATTAATTTTGTTTAAGATAGTTTGTAAAATATTATAGTACAGGGAAGGATAAAGTTCAACTTCTAAGCATAACTGAATAATATTTGGAAACGATTGTTAAAGAAAATAATTATTAAAAATCATTTACATTGAGTCTTAATATGAATGATTTCTAAGCTGTTTCATATCCCTTTAAAATAAATTTAATTGATTTTTAAAAATATATATTTTGCCACATTTAATGAAATTAATAATTACATTGTAACTCTCAACCTATCAAAAGGGCACAAAATATACATAAAATATGATCTATATAACATATAAAAAATGTTACTCAGAGTTGTGTATCATCATAAGGATAACTGAATATAAAAACCTTTTTCCTTTAATAGTATTGAGGACAGTGAAAATATTTTTAAAAAGTTATAAAATGACCCTTGGTTTTCAAAACATATACGTAAAAGAATTGTCTGATATGTTCAATGAAGATATATAATTCTCTAGAATTGTAGTCCTTAATTTTTGAAATCATCTTGGATAGTCTTTTTACTTTTGCAACAAATTAATACTAGTTTTGGTTTAATTTTCGTTTTATACGCTAATATCTCATTTTTTTTAAAAAAAAGAGCTTATTGAAATATGATTATATTGATCAAAATCAATTGTATACCATAAATAAATTACAAAAAAGTGAAGATTGATTTTTTGTAGTATTTGTAATATTGCTATAGAAGCATTTAGGTTAAGCACTGTGTGTATATATATATGCAATCAGTACAATACTTCTGACGTTTTTGCTAATCATAATGAACGAAAATACAACTATTAAAATCTTGCTCTAAAAATACTTTATCGTCCTTTCGATAGCCTATACAGAACTTCAAAAATAATTTAAAAAGAAAGAATTAAACTGTAAATTAAACTTTTTTATTTGAAAATGCTTATTGCAAAATTAATCACATTACGATACTTTTTTTCATGCATAAGATCAGTACCATTTGTAAGCATTTCCTTATTTTTAGACTGTATATAAATAGATTGCATTTTTTTCCTACCCTTATAACAAAAATACTCTATATATACATATATGCTCTATATATACTCTATATATACTACAATATATACATACTATATATGTATTACTTATAATACGGTCTGAAGTAAAATAAAAAAAATTGTATAATCTTACATTAGATATTTTTAATTTATTAAATGTACTAAATTTTGCATTTGATATTTAAATCACATAAGCATAACATAAAATTAACTAAACGTTTTCGATGAAAAAACACTTAAAATTATATATAAGTCACTCACATTACTACTTAAACGTTTAAGAGAGAATTGTTATAAAATCCGAACATCCAATTACAGCACTAACGAATACTATATACAAAGATTCACGTATTCCGCTCGATGAGACCTAGCGCCCCGAAGCAAAGTAATGGCTATCGCGTTGCCATTGAGGTGAACATAATTGCTAAATTAATTCCGAAGACACATGGAAAATGGCTGATGGAACAATTAAATTATATTAAGAAGACTATCACGTTCATGATATCAAATGTGCCTGAGTACATCTAGTTATATCTGTGTGTTAAGAAAGCATCTTATTATGATATTTATTGTAACGCTTGAATGCCCATATTATTAGTCATCTGGTAAACATCGCATGAGTGTAAATAAACGAATTAATACAGACGGTTGCAATATAAGGCGTCAGTAAATTAACATTGATCCAACACAGAAACATTTAACAGGAATTTTCATGACATTATGCCTGAGTGTTAAATAAGAATGTTTAAAGAGTTATGCAAATAATATGACTTAAAAAGTACTATTTAATATTTATTTATTCGATAAGAATAATTATTAAGTAGATCTAAGAATTGGGAAAGACGTAGTTTTTTTGAAAGATTATAACAAAAAATGTGATTTTACAAGTTTAAATTTATCGAATAAGTGATTATTTTACATCACCTATAAAAATAAATGAATTGTTTTAACAACTTTCATTTCTGTAAAGATGTTGCTTTCTTTAAAACTTTTATCAATCCAATTATTATTTTGAGTATGTATTACAGTGTTTAAACTATGTTTACGATAAAGCGGGGAAATAAAAAAATATTATTCAGTTTTAAAACTAAAAGAGCTATTAGCAAATAAAAATGAAAAATGTAACTTAACTTAAATTCCTTCATTAACATAGCTTGATTTCAATCTAATTTTAAGAAATAATATTATCTCTCGCAGTTCTCGTGGCCTCGGTAGCCTAGTGGTGAAAGTTTCGAACTCTTAGCTGGAGTGCCACGAGTTGGAACGTAGTAATGCTCGAGACTCACCGTGTAGAGAGGGCGACGCACGTTTAAACGGTCACTGTTCAAACGTCATCTCGTTGTGTGGAGTGGGAGAAGAGAAGGACAGCTGAGGTGTCTTCTTCGTCACATGACCATGTTTAAAAATGTTGAGATCCGTCCCCAATAACTCTCGTGTAGTTTTGTATTGCGACCTTAATACACCCCTCATCTTCTGCCCTTCCATTTGATAGGTCTCTACCGACCTCATGATTTAAGCCATGACTCAGCATAATTTTTGCCATATACCAGTTTGCACTCATGACAAATCGGCTATCGCAGCCGCAATAATTTATGCAACCCTTAAGAAATGTGTTGCTATTGTTGTTGCCAATACTCCAAGGTCTGTCGAAGCTCTAAAATATCAATTAAATAGTTGTCTCTCGAAATATTGAGCACAAGAAGAGGATGGGTGTAGATATTTTTGCTTGTGAGATCCATGCAACGCACTAGGCGTTCAGGGGAAGCCTGCTGATCTCGACACCTTCTACAGATGGAGAAGATCTTTTTTTTCGCTGAGAATGAGAGGCACTTGATGTGACCACTGGCAAGACGATAGAGTGTAGTCTGGGAGTATCTATCACACTTGAGGGTTAGTACCAGACCGGGTCATTACCCAATGATGAATGGGAAGCCCCCTCCACTCCATGAAATTTTGAAATATTTTTAAGGTATGAAATTCCATATAGGTAAGGGTGGATGTGGAGGTAGTTAGAAGAGATTGCAGCCCTCCTTCACTAGTTTGTCCTCCATTTTATTGCAGTAAAGTTTGACATAAGATGAGATCCACTGAAAATGGATATCATGATACAGAGTTTGTGTAAGATAAAGACACAGGTTTTTTTTGTCGCCAGCAATAAATCATGTGTATAGTTATTGAAGCAAACTACGGTTATCGGAGACAGTCCAAAGATCGCCGTAATACTTTTGATATAGAATAGTCTCAAGTCCCATGTCAGTGGTTATTAGTTCACTTTTGAAAACTGAGCAGAAATCTGGATTGCGTTTTCTCAGAGACAATTTTTCCAGGGGCGTATCAGCATAGATACCGCTACCGGCTCTGTCAGATATTTTACTACAATAAGTATAAATCTTGATTGCATCATTGGAAATGCTCTGTTAATGATCTCCAGTAATAGTGTCTAAAGATGGCTAGATACAAATTTTTTCTTAATGATGGAGAAACTTAGGCTTACATGGAAATAGACCCTCGAGAGTTCCTTCAAGAAATGTTAAAATGTTTGTTAGATTTGATAAATATTTTTCCGATTAATAATTTGTCATGTAAATAAGAAAGTGGAAAAAGGCTGATGTTGTATATTTTTTCTGGAATTGGGATTGTAGTTGAACCGCCTTTTCCAATTTACCTTTGAGTAGTTGATAAGAAATAAGATTAAAAAAAATGATTTTTAAATAATTTTATAAATAATTTTCTATCCGTAAGAATGAATCACATTTTACCCTTCTTTTCATTCAAGAAATACAAACATTTTAATAGGTATACCATAAGTTTACTCTCATTGTTAAAAATTGGAAGACTGATAATTTTTGAGGGCATAAAGAAAAATATGTCACGCGAGTTTTATTTATTATTACAACGAAAAAGCTGGAAAACCGACAAATTCTAAAGACTCACAATAAGAAAATAGAAGTAAAAAAGTACTTATTAGGGTACGAAATATAACATTATTTTAAGTCTCATTTGACATGCATCCTCTTACAACTAAAACACAACCATTACATTTTTTTATTATTTTAAACAATTTATTTTCTGAAAAAGAATAATACGAGTTATGAAATCTCTTTAAGGATATAATATAAATAAATATTCAAGTTGCTTTGAATAAAAAATACCTAAAACTTGTGTTATATACTATTTGATAATTAACATTGAAATTCGTAGTACATTTAACATAAAGCGCACAAATAATATAAAAAAAACATTTTTTAAAACAATTTCTATATTGAATGGATGAATAGAAAGTATTTTATTAAAAATTTAAAATTTGAATAGAAAAAAATATATTTATAAATAAGGAGAGAGATATAGAGTGAGCAGATAGTAGGAATTGAAAAATATGGCCAGAAACACAATACATTGAAATCACAAACATGCTTTGTGTGTTTTGAATAATAGTTGTTTAATTGTTAGAGCGATGTTATGTTTGCATAGTTCACACTGTATTAAATGCTAAAGTGTTCTTAAATAACATAAATAATATATAAAATTTCAATCGAAATGCATGTATTTTAAATTTTTGTAACAGAAAAATTTCCATCGTACAAAACAGAAAGATGTAATAAATTGAGAGAAAAATAATTCAATGTTAAATACAACTTTTGATAAACTAGATAACTCATCTCATCCATGAGTTTCAACTCTGTTCCACGTACTGCGTTAAGAAACTGCTAAATTGACAAAGTATTCCTACTTAATTGGAATTTGAAATCATTCACGAAGAAATGATTATACGACCACTATGAATGCTGGAAAAATGTTCTTCGTCGTTCTTTTATTAAATTAAATGGGTCTTTCTTCCAGCCGAAAGGAAGTTATTGATGAAGCCAAAAGAATAAAATATTTTTCTACAATTCTCAATTCCCTATACGTTCCTCCTCATAATTCTTTTTATTTATTTATTTGTTTTACTTTAAAAATAGAAAATTGTTTGTGAATGATATGCCAATAATTCAAAAATCTTATTTTTTACTTTTCAAAGACTCGTCATACTTTCAAAGAATCAATAGTAGAAGAAAATAATAAAGTTTTAAGGAGGCTCGATTTGAACACGAACTATAGTACATTACAGTATAAGCCAGAAACAGGGATTATAATAATGATGTAATCAAATAAGAAAATTTTTATCAAATGAACAGAAATATAAATTACTACTTAAAAACAGTTTATGATGAATGGAAGTTGTATTTCTATTTAGATTTAGAAACATGAAATATGTTGAATCAAAACCGAAGTTTTATATAGGGATCTCTCACGATATTTCTCTATCAAAACTAAGTTGTAGTTTTGTATTGTAAATTAAAAATTTTAATATTCACCTTCATACAATGCAAAAGTTTTCGATTAGCTAGACCGTGTAATGTTAATATTCCCTCACCTCACTTATTCATACAGCTGAAAAGTAATATGCTAATATCAAGTACTATAAAGAGTGATTTGAGGAACAGAGCTTAATACTAATATTAGCGAATATTCTGTTGGACCATATTGCCGAGCGAGATGCCATTGCTTCTAATTAGTCAATTTGAAGAAAAATCTACAAAGTTTGCTCCGATAACAAACAAATGTTTATGGCGATTATGAATATATCCCTTCTCAAGTCTTCAAAAAAAAGTAACGCTAAAAATGTTTATAATTGTTGGTGATTATGATTCTCCTCCCTTATAAACCTCCCTAATTTATAATAAACATTTTTAGTATTACATTTATTTACACACACATACATACATTAAATTTCTGTCTGTTAAAGTATCCGACTACCTTAAAATCAAGGATCTTATCAAAAACTGACAAAAATATTTTAGAGTTTAATTTCTTTAAGCTAATTTATATTAGGATTATAAAAAATATTTTTTTCAAAATTTAATATTTAGTAATACAAAATTTACAATTTCTTTATTAAGAGTGGATGTCTTTTTTAGCATCGATTACCAACCAATAGTTTATCAACGGCTAACATGTAAGAAATGTGTTACTGATTTTACCCGAAATTCTAACAGGACATATAAATTTTAAGAGCTATTTATCTAGGTTTAATTTAATTGGTAATGATATTTGTTCTTGGAGTTTGGATTCTGTTGTATTGTAACCTATATTTTTGTAAGAGAGAAAATTTTAAAAAGGATTTGAAACGCTGAGGTATTTCCTGGTCACCTGTTTTCTCTTTGTTGGTCAATTGTACTGAAAGACTTAATGTCTTATAGAAATTTGTTTACTGTATGCATTTTTAAAGTTTTATAGAGGTACCTTCCTTTCCTTTATGTTTGTGTATTTTCTCCCATCCTTTTATTTTATAATTGTCTCTTAAATATATTATAAAATTTTGCTTTAAATTTCTTAATGATATTACCACTTATGTCTGTAAGCCTCATGTTATGCAAAGTGAAGCATTATGAGTTTTGAAAATAAATTTATTTAAAAAAAATATTACCAATTTCAAAATGTACTTTGCGCAAAATGCACTTTTTCCTCATGAAATTTATTAAACAAAAATATTTACTAAAAACCATAAAGCAATCTTCATTTATCAACTTTTCTGCTTTTTGCAGTTAGTCAAATATTCTCAATAGCTTCTTCACCTACTTCGAATCCGAGTCTATATCCTCCGAGTGTAGAATCTTATGAATTCCGTATAAAGATGTCGGAAATTTTGTCACATATTAAAGTAATTTGGTCGATTGAAAATGGCACTAACTTGTACTAGCTATTCCATTCTTGCAGAAGCCATGATTTAAATAATATAGTTAAGCAAAGGAAGAATCCGTAGAATGGAAAAAAAAAAACTAAAACTATTTACGATGGATGCAATGAAACTAAAAGTAAAGCTTCAGAATCCAGCAAACATGTGTTGCCACCTCTAATAAGTTCGACATTTCCTGTTTGATATTATTTAACATTTGTTTTGCGTTTGTTTATTCGCTATAAATCTGGCAACAGTGCAGTTGGTTTGTGGAATATTCTAAATGTGGTTACGTTAATAAAAGAAATGTATAATGTGCTATCTTTACGGAGCGTGTGCTCATATATTTGTTATTTCATAAAATAGCTTCATTAATTCATTATTGTAAATAACCTCATTTATCCTGCGTGTCGAAGAAAATTAAAATGAATATTAAAACCGAATAATAGTTTCTAGAGTCACAACACATGTTTTATATGTTTACTACCATGCAACTCAAGTAGAAGCTCGTTATAATGGGCATTTTAAAATACGTATTTTAATTCACCTTCACTCTAATCAAAAGTAACTTCCAAATTTGCATTAGAGCCTAAAACTATGAGCTTATTCTGTTTATTTCTAGTAGCCTCAAACCGTGTAACTCATTTGGCAGCTATACAAATTAATAAAGAGTGACGTGCCAAATGAGGTTGTCATCACCTTCTACAAGAAGATTTATATATACTTAAGTAGTGAAATTTTTGTCTTTACGTTGGGAAGATACCAAAATAGGAAGGGAAAAAAGCACCGTGATTTAGGTGTTAAGGTCATTATGAAATGAGGATATAACACATTGTGGGAAATTAACATGACTGAGCTATGTGGAGATTTTAATGGCACAGATTTAGCCAGAGTCTAAAAGGCAATTTTATAAATCATGTAATAAAGTAATAAATATCTTCTCAAGGTAAAAGTAAACCCAAAAAGGTTAAATAAAGCAGCCTAAAACCATAATAAACTGAGGAGGAAAGTATTTTCTTTTTTCATAATAAATTTAAAAATATAAATTCCGCATCCATGATTATTATTTCTTATGCACATCTCAGTACTGTAACGATGGAAAAGAAAACTAATGTTATCTACATTATCATTTTGCGCTAAGAATCTCTGAGAGAAAAGGAAAAAAATAATAAATATTATATCATCTACATCATGATTTCGATCTGAGGAGCTTGAGTCAATCAACTCAATAACAGCCAGGGAAAAAAGTAAAGCGGTACAAAAAGTCAGAAAATCCTTAAAAAATTACTTTTTCCTTAAACAATACAATCCTTTTTGTCATTAGAATCAGAGTAAAAGTCATTAAGAAAATTTATTTATAGCTTACATGTTCTTTCTTAAACAAGCGTAATATTTATTTGTTTTATTACAAAAAAACGGAATATATTTATGTAGAGATATTTTTCTTACTGATTCTTTTAATAACATATTCCAACGTTAATCTAGTAACCTAATGAGTTTTTGTGTAATCTTACAAGCTAAAAAGAGTTATTTGTTTGAATAGTAAGATTATTTTTTTATTGTGTCGTAGTGTCATTTCTAAAGTCGTTAATACTGTTTCTCGATTGTCTTTAGGAATTTTATATGTTAATTACCCAAAAATTCCATCAAATATTATGTTGCATTTTTGTGCTTAAAACGGTTTTAATTTATAGATACCTATACAACTTATAGCAACATAACAAAGCTATTAAAAATTCTTTATAATAGAGCTTTACCAACAAAAATGAATATATTTTAGAATAAAACCATAATATGTTTTTCTATTAAATCTAGTATAAGCTATTGCAATTTTTGGCAAACATTCTTTGCCAAATTTTGTTCGAATTAAAAAAAAAGCTCCGTCGCTAGAAAAAAATGAAGCAAAACAGGAATTATCCCTCATCTGCAAAAATTTATGATTGGAACAATGACAGAATTTTTTGAAGCATAAAAATTGCATGTAAAAAACGTTTATTGCTTTGAACTTGCAAAGGCACTTTCCGTCCTGCCAATGAGTTTTCAGATTATTTTGACGAAAGCTTTTTATTTAATTATGTTTATTTCTTAGAACCATCATCATCAGTTGCAAATGTTCTCTCATTTTACGCTTACAAAGCCGAAAAAAGTGAGAGAAAAAATAGTTTACTAATTTCAGTGATTTTTTTATAGAAAGAAAATTTTTTTATGAGTTTACGAAAATATGTACATATTGAATGTAAATTCTACAAATTCAAAATTAAATTTTAAATATCATGCAGATTAATTTCTTAAAAATTAAAGTGTTTTGCAATTTAAACGAAAGCTTCTTATTTTTAAAGTATTTATCAAATGTGTTCAAACTGTCAGCAGTTTTTGTTAAAAGTAACTGCAATTAAATATGATTATACAATGCTATACAAATAGATTAAAGTCGACTATTAAAGGAAGTATACGAAATCCAGGATAAAATGAATTTCAATTTCAAAATTAGACAATACATGTCATATATTCTAACTTTTTTAATTTGTATATTCATACTTTAACATATGCGGTTAGAATGATACTACTGACTTAAAAACGATGGCTCTGATTACATGGTTTCTATAACATAACTTTTACCGTTCCGTCCGCAGCTTCAGAATGTTAACTTAATTATACCCAACCCAAAGAAAAATTGATTATAGTGTAAATGAATTAAGTAAAAATATTAATTAGTATAAATAATTAAAATCAAATAAAAAAAAGTCATTTTCCATTAAGGATTCCACTTTTTTTTCTCTAAAACATTTTCCGACAAGATTATTCTAGAATTAGAAATTTTATAAAATTGTGTACATAAGTTCTTGTATTAGAGGAAATTCCATGTATTTTAAAATATTATTCTTTCAACTTTATTTTTGTGATATAGACAAAAATCAAAAATACACGCCAAGACATAAAATTCGAAACTCCATGAGAGATGTACAATAGGAATAAGAAATAAGTGAATACATCGAATATGTCTGAAGAAGAAAACTTTTTGAACAATTGGATAATTTATAAAGGAACTTGATCCTTACAACATGAGTAAGTCACCAAGATGTTATGACAACTCTTGCTTGACCTAGAATTTCCAATAATTAATTAATGAAATATTAGAAAAATGGACGCTCAACCCAGAAACACCAAAAATGACCAACGTTTCAACCAATCAGTTAACGAGGTCGACATCTGACCAGAAGTCTAATTATTATCCAGACATTAAAATTATGAATTATTTGCCTTTGAGCTAATTACATTAATATTGATACCAGCTTTGTTCAATACGATCAAATTTATGGTAGCTATTAAAAGTTATTTTACGACTATATATTTCTATAAGTATTTATTTTATGAGTAATATGTCTTCACACAGCAGCTTCAATTAAAAAAAATTTAGCGTTCAATACAGAGAGGCATATAAATGATGTATCATAATTTCCTTCATTTTCACATACAAAAATATATTCATCACTAAGGTATGTTGTCTTAAATATTACTTTGAAATAATTTCTTCTGTAATTATTGAAAATAATTTTCAAAAGCAACGGATTTCTATTGAACTTTGCTATTTTGAAATATAACTGTAATTTTTTAAATTTTGTTACAGAAAACTTTTCTAATCACTGAAAATTTCCTTCGATTTTTTATACATATTTCTTAAGTTAAAAATAATTAAAGTAATATACTTCATTTTATTCTCGCTGTTGTTTTTTTTCAGAAAAGAAATATTAATAAACACCAAATTTTGACTTCTGTATAAAATTTAATTGCTGTACATATTCATGTTAACAATGAAAATTCCTTTGTAGTTTTTATATAAAAGTTCATTCTGTTTTTAGCTGTACCCAATGCATGACATAGATGTTGCAAAGTTGCAGAAAATATTTGTATACTTGTGTAGTTTTGTGATTTCATTTTTATTGTTCTGTATTCTATGTGTTAAATGATGAGTTTAAGTATTTTATGGCAAAATAACAATAATAACAATTAATAAATAAAATAACATTTATAAGTTCCATTCCAGGATTCAGAAACATTGCGTTAAAATATAGTATTTTGTTAACCATAAGATCAAATATTGTATTACACCTTTATATTATGCGTAAGTATCTTAGGATAGTCCAAATGATCCACAATTGACAAAATAGTTTGTTTTATAGTATATTTTACGTGTATAAATGGAAATATAACAATAACTTCCTTACCGTAACTCCCGTAAAGGATGTTTCGTTGAAAGCATCTCTGAATAACTGACCCCAGAATGGATCTCTGTATTGGAACTCCTTGAGATGCCTTCCCTTGGCCTTTAGTTTTTGAGCCACGGTTTGGATGGCGAGGGCAATAGCCCAAATGCCATCGTAAGCGTAACCATGGAAACGACTGTATTCACGTTCCCGTCTTTTGTCGTACTGACTTGCATACTCAGCAGCAGTCTGTAAAGAAAGACAATGAGAATTCAGAAAAAAACACGACAAAGAAAAGTAATTATAATTAATAATACCTTTTATGAAGTCCACATTTCTATGTTACTTTTATTACGTTTCTATGGTTTCATTTTTCACATTAATGCTCATCTAGATATGCACAGAGGACTTAAATAATTGGTACCATAAAGTGCAGCTAGGGCCAATTCACTGAACGACATCTGAATTGATGCTTTAGATATAATGTATGGTGCACAATGCAGTGTGATCGTTAAATTGTTTATAAGGTTCCCTTTTTTTGAAGCTGCATAAAGGAAGTTGAGAACGGACTGTGCAAATCTGGATCATAATCAAGTGATAATATTACACGTCACTCTCCAATACCAGTGTAGGAGTTGTCTTGAAGCAAAGAGAAACAATTCCCTTTTTCCTCTATCTTCCTATCTCTGACATACAGTATTAAGGGTCTTCTACCTTTAAGACTCGAGGGTCATATCTATAAATTCACAATAATTTACGGTCCACGTGACTGTCAAAAAATAATCTAGTCAGGAAATTTAAATAAGAAATGAGGCTTGTTTTACATGACAACAACTGATTCTAAGGGAATAAATGGTGTTACAGATTTTTGTATATATATATATATATATATATATCTCGGTTTCAAAAATGTTAAATGGAAGTCAAATTAAAATAATTTGTATGTAAAAGATAAAAGTCCATCGTTTCTTCTGAAAACTTCTGAGATTTTATGCATTGCCAGATTTTTTTATATTCAAAATTACTTAAAATAGAAGGACATGTTTGTAAAATTCGTCATTTTAAGAAAATTTTATCTCAAATGCACATCAATAAAATGTTTTGAATGTCAAGAATATCAGAAAAAGTTATGACGAAAAAAAGACAAGGCAATTTTTCCTAAATTTACCTCAAATTCAAATGAAGGGCTAATAAAATACCTTCAGTGGGTCATTCGTGGTTCGCGGACCATGAGTCGAAAACTCCTACACTATATGTATAAGAGACTTTTCTGGTTGAGTTTTGAATAACTTTTGCATATTTTATTGAGCACATTCAAATTTGTTACATTCTTGCAACTGATTAAAGATATTACAGCTACGAGTCTCGTAATAAGCTTGGAATAAAAAATAATATAATAGACTAAAACTTGTAGTATTTTGTTCTTTGTGAATCCGTTTCTTTTCGTTATAAGTCATTACGAAGTCTTTACCTAAGCCAGTGACACCTAACTTATGCACCACGGCTTCTCAGGGATGCCGTAGAAATTGTTAAAAATTAACTTTTAATCATGCTTAACTATACTTTGACTTAGGTAGAGTGCAATGAAAAGCATCTAGTTCAAAAATAATGCCAAGTGTAGAAAGTTTGAAAAACGCTGACTTAAACAATAAACAATAAAAAATAAAAGCTTTAAGGACATCACATAAAGTTTTGTTATATTTTCCTTAACTTGAACCATTCCAGGTCCTTCCAAATTACTAATGATAACTTGTGAAGATCCCCTTGGATCTCAGTTTGAGAACGAGAATGATTTTGAGTCAAAGAAGAACCAGTAGCCATTTTTATGAATAACTTTCTTTATTTGGTTATCTTTCCCAAATAGAATCAGACTTTTAATAACAAATAATTTAAAATAGATATATGGGTTTAAAAAGGGCTTTCCTTTATATTAACTTAAATATTTAATGATCCAATTAATTAACAATTAGAATATCGATCATGCAGAGATTACCGCAATAAGAGATCCCAGAATTATATTCAATTAATATTCCTATTGAACATTTAACTTTAATCTCACTCCTAATATAAAGCTTTAATGAGACTTTAATTATAAATCAATATTTACCACACTGCAGCTCAGCTCTTTCTGAGATTAATTTATCCACCTAGAAATCTTCAATAATAAATCTCTAACTTCACTATTATATACCTTCCTGCTTCAATCTCTCTCTCTCCTACTGCTTCTCACTTTACTATTCCGTTTGACTTAAATACTTTATCTAATCTGCAAAAGGCCGTGGGTAGCCTAGTGGTTAGAGCATCGGACTCCAGACCGGAAGACCTGGGTTCGATGCTCGATGTCACCAAATACCCTCCGAGTGCACATGGAGTACGTGCTCGTTAAATCAGTGGGTCCGTAGTCTTGTGGGCTTATTCACGAGCGCAGGAATTGGAGAATATTTCCCTCCCCTTCAGTTCACTTGCAGTAATTGTGGAGGTGGAGATAGAGGTCGTGTCGCCATCTATCGTCCCTTCGGGGAGTTTCACCGAGCTTAAATCGCACTTTCACCTGTATGGTGCTCAAGGCCAACGACAGGCGTACCTCTTGCCCATGCCACGATGAATTTCGTAGGCCTCGTTCTGACTACGTCAGACAGGTGGCATTAGCCACAACAACATCTAATCTGCATAATAAGGAATCCCTGTCCCCTTTTTGGAGCTGATTGGAAATAGGTAGGGAATTAAATTTCCCTAAAAAAGACGTCTCCGAAGGTTAGTGATAAAGTTCCGTATAGATTTGTCACAAACTTACCCAATACATTTAATTAAAGTATTTATAATGTGCCCCTAAGACGAAAATAATTCGATTTTTCTTGAAGTGCATTAACATATATATCCCTGAATGTGCTTTAATTTTTTTTCTCTGAGATATATATATCATTACCAATTAATCTCTGGTGAAATATCTCTCAGAAATGCAATTCCTTTGATGAAAATTCCAATTTATTTCAATTCTTCCATGCATTAATAAAAAAAATTTGCAATCTCCTCAATTGCAAGCCGAAAAGTTGAAACTTCACGAGACCCGATCCTATCGTTGCATAATATTTTGCTATAAGAGTAAAATAAGTGGATCATAAAAATTAAGTATGTTTCAAAACTTCTTTATTCCAATTTACTTAAAGAAGTACTGAGTCGGAAAAGGAAAAGAGGCTGTCATATCTTATTGAAGGAAATCAAATTTATTTAAATGCATTCAGCAATTTGGTTTCTTGATGTTACTCGCAAT
This sequence comes from Trichonephila clavipes, assembly GCA_019973935.1. NCBI lineage: Eukaryota > Metazoa > Arthropoda > Arachnida > Araneae > Nephilidae > Trichonephila > Trichonephila clavipes. The sequence continues at coordinate 109,083 of BMAU01000645.1, read as the reverse complement.
GAGAGAAACTCTATTCCATTCCTCACACACACACAGCAGAGGATTTATATTCGAAAGAAAACCAATAAGATTCTTCCTGCCTTTACCTTTATTCACGAATCAGATTTATGCTGTGCTTGCTCTTCTTTTTTTTATCAACCGTAAAAAATATTTCACCAAATCCTATTACATTCGGCAGTATTATATTCGCTACCAAAAGCGGGAAACATAAATCTGTTGAGCTCCAACCCGTACAGCGTTTATCACATTTTCACTCAGAACTGCGCAGTGTCACTGACACTGGTGCCTATTTTTCATAAACCTATTATGCATTCCACAATGTCTTGGATAATAGTGCGCACAATTCTTCTGGATTTTAAGCACCGTGTAACGAATAATTCCATATTCTTCCGATAAGTTTTGATGAAATTTCATTCACTGATATATTTTCTCGGCATGTTGTTTATGACAGTCTTTTGTCTGTTTTCTTTCGGTTAGATGAAAGAAAATTATTTCTGAATAATTTATGACACTTTTCTGTATAGGAGCAGTTGTCGGGAATATAGAAGAAATTACTTTTATTTGTTATGTTAACATAAAGCAGAAAACGCGCTTCTGTGTATTTATGATTGTGTTCTAGCCAGTTGATGGAACTTGAGATATTTCTTTCTCTGTTCTTGCTGTTTTTATTGCCGTAGGGATTTAATCAACTAGGGATAACTTAATTTTGAAAATCTAGCCAAAAATCTTAGTTTTTGTTTTGAATAAAGCGCTTCCAAATGTTACAACATAAATAATCATCCATTCAATGTAAATATAAATCTGAAAAAAAATATTAAGTATTTTCATCTTCAAACAAATATAAGTTTGTATGAGATGTATAAACTTAAAACTTTTGAATGTAAAAAAAAGTTAAACTAACTTAATATTCCGTTTCACCTACTTAAACCTCGCCAAGTTGGCGTTATTTGTGACATCACTCTACACATAAAAATAATAATAAATTTTAGTTATCAAAAGTTCTTCATCCTTTTTTGATATATTATGAAGAAGACAAGATATAAGAAAATATCATTATACATTACAAGACAAAATAAGAAAATATTAAGACTTGTTTTAAAAATAGGGTGGTAAAAGTTTACCATCGAGAATATTCTGTTTGGCGTTGGTGGCATTATTTTTGGCAACTTTATCGTCTGTGCTGGTGAAACGGAAAAGTACCAACTAGTTTTTTTCTAATTTTTTGAAACATTAATAATAAAAACAAATTATGATAATGTACAAATATGTATATATTTATTTACGATAAATATATACATATTATGTAATTTACAATTCACTGGGATCTTAGCTACATACTTCTTGTAGTGCAACATTAGTTAAATTTATCAAACATTTTGGTTTTCAATTGGCTTTAATTTCGATGATATTTCAAATAACTCTGAATTTTATCAGACATTTTTTTCTTTGCATTTTGATGATTATATAATTCAATAGTTCAATGTTTAGAATCTGTATTACTTGAAATATTTAATTCATTAGAAAAACTGTAGCTTTATGAGATGAAATTTCATAAAATGCGAGGAATATTACAAACACGATTATTTCTCGGAAAGATTAGAACGATATTCGAGAATGTTCTACATTTTAAACTGAACTAGGCATAGATACAAAAAAATGCTATTTTCATGAAGAACTAAATTAATTTTTATTAAATTGCTTAAATTGTAATACTGACTGAATTGATTTCAGTATAACTCATTTTAGGTCTTTTGATATGGGGAATATAATTAAAGATGAAAAAGAAAAAAAAACATTGTTTTCTTAATTTTAAGGAGGAGGGAGATGACGTACTTATATTATACAAGGGAAAAAAAGCAAAGTATCTGTGATTAATAGCTTGGTCATTCATGCAAAAGATGAGACATCTACTTTATACAATACGTATTCTTATTTGAATGGAGACAGAATCTTAAGAAAAAAAAATGGCTATTCCAAATAATCACTTTCGGATTTTCGTTCTATATTTCTAAGAATAAATCTTAGTTCTGGCTAAAATAAAATTTCAATTATTAATACAATTGAAAACGCATAGAAATTACAGTTTCTATATTAATTGGGACAATGTAACAAATTTTTTTATACTGTTAAGCTATCCGACTACTTTCGACAACTTTTTTTTGAAAAAATGGAGTTATGGGGATTTTTTTGTGATTTTTATTTATTTAGTGTATTATAAGGGAAATATCGTAAAATTGAAATTAGAAAAAAAATGCATTATTATTAAAATGGGAAAAAACTGCGGAAAATGTACAAAAAATTACATAAACGGGGCCCGCTCTGTACAAAAATGTTCTGAACAAATTTTCTATTTTTCAGTTTTAATGTGTTACTTCGTTATTAATGTTTGAAATGACCTTCAGGATAATAAATAATTTAATTTTTACAAAAACTAGAGCACTCTATCTTAGTGACTATATGAAATTGCTTAAAAAAACAGGGATTATATTCACATAAAAAACTGTAAATTTTGAAATAAGACAGTTATTGATAAATCTGAAAATAAAAACACTTCTACTGTTATACGAAACATTCACAAAAAATTTCAGCAAATTATTTTCAAAACTTTTTAAGCAATCGCTGTCCCCGTTTGAGTTTTTCGAAAAAAACCCATTACGAGTAAACCGCATTTTAAAGTTTGACACCTTGTGTAAAGTTATGGCATCTTCTTTTATTAAAACACTTGTAGTTTTTGTTCTAGTGAAGGGACATTAAAAAACTTGGTATTTTTATTAAGTTAATTAGATGGTCTATAAAATAAAATCATAAAAAAATTGTCAATTTTTGAAAATAATCATGATTTTAGGGTAGTCGGATACCTTAAGGGGACAATATAATTATTTTATAAATAATACTAGAAAATATTTATAAATATGTACTCGTGTTTTTTGCATTTAATTATGATTTATAATATCATTTAATCTATAAATTATTACTTACAAAAATTTATTTTAAATATAAGATAATTGCATATATGCTATTTTCTAAGGATAATTGGAATTAAAATCTAAATCCGGTAATGCAAATGCATCTTTCAAGAGGAAAGAAACTAATTCGATCATTAAAATTTAAAATCTCTTTTTTAGATATTTCAACATTATTTTTACCATTTTTATTTATAATCACATTATTAAAGTATAAAATATTCAAAATAATTTAAAATAGTGCAAAAGGAACTTCTGAAGGAAATTCAGTTAGTATATATTTTGTCTATATGATCTAATGCAAATAATTTCACAACCAATATTTTTAGTAAAGCCTATTAAATTTTAAAGATAACTTAATGTACTTAATTATAATTCGTGATTAAGTTTTAGGTTCATAAAATATTTTAAATCTAATATATATATATATATATATATATATATATATATATATATATATATATATATATATATATATATATATATGTATATAAATCTTCTGTGCGTGTGTATGTCACTAAACTCCTCCTAAATGGATGGACCGATTTCGATAAAATTTTTGGTGGGGGTTCAAGTAAATTCGAGAATGGTTTAGATTCACAATTTGGTCCAATATCTCAATTAGTAGAAAAGATATTAATTAAAAACATTAAAAAATCAATTATGTTTATGTTTCAAAGATTTGTGAATGTCCTTTATAATATGCAAAACATTGCAATCTTTAATTTTATGTGAAATTAATACATATTCGGTAATGCATAATTCTGTCTTGCTGAGTCGAAACATCAAATATTTAACGTATTTTATTTTAAAATTGTTATCAAAGCTAATACAAATATATATAATATTATTCATAAGTACTTTTTTGTCTCTACTTAATCTTTTAGCTCTAGACCCTCTAGATTTTCTTTTATTAGATATTTTATTAATCTTATTATTGTAATAATAATCTTGAGAATTGTGTTTAATTTCATTTAGAATATTTTTCCCTTGGTATAATACATTGAGTTCATAAGGATAAATTGCATTATAATATTTAATATATAGTAATATTTTCCCACCATAATCTTCTTTTAATATCAGGAACAACTTTAATAATATTGAATGAAATATGTTCAAAACTATGTGTACTAAAGTGTCTTACTTCTATTTTATTTGAATTTTTAATACTATTAACGTATTTAGTATCAGACCTATGTTGATTGATTCTAATATTATATATATATATATATATATATATATATATATATAAAATATCTTTATTTAATACAGACAAATAGTAACAACTATGGAGCAAATTTTCTTGATATAGAAATCAAATTAAAAGTTAATGTTATACTTACTAATATTTAAAATAAAAGATAAAATAATTAAAACCAATACTATAAAAGTACCTCATTGGGAGCGTAATGTACATATTTCTAAATTCAGGAATATCGTTATTAATTATATTCAACGCAATACATTTCTTGTTTCAAAATAATCAGAAAGAATAGAAAAATATATGAACATTTCACTAAATATTGCTTATTTTAAAAACTCCCAATTAATGTTACTTATAGTTTTTTGAATAAAGTAATTCTAAATAGTAAGAATTGAAAATCCCTAGAATAATAATTGTTTATTAGTAATTTTTTTCATTTTTCTTAGATATAGTTACCTCCATTTTCTAATAATAGATAAAAAATTACTTATTATTTTTTAAATTCATATATAATCCTAGTAATGTAATGGTAGTGTTTGTAAACTCTTTTAATTTTTTTTTTTTATTTCTACTCTTTTCAAACTTTTGATAAGTCCTACAATTTAGCCATTTCCATGATTTGAATTTGCATTTTACATAATCTGGTAAGGACTTGTTTATTGTGCTCAAATTTAGCGTGGGATCTGCATTTTTCAATGCAATTTTTAGGTAAGTTAACTTTATCTTGATATGGATTTAGATATTCTATTTATTATTTTCAATAGGTTTTTGCTCAGCATTTTAACATAAATTGGGAAGGTTGGTTGGCCACAAAACTTGCTCAACCCACTTTTATAAAAAACATTATGTATAAGAGCTGTCCTAAGTCAAGAATGTTTATAAAAATACTGTATTCAGGACCCATTTTTTATATGTTTAACTCTACTCTATTTACTTTAATTTCTCATATATTCTTCAATGTCTGGTTACCTTTTGCAAGTTGGTTTTTTTTTCAGTTTCGCTTATTGAGTATTCATCTCTCATTAGTATAGAATTTTGACTATATATATATATATATATATATTTGGAGAACGTCGACTTTCGCCGGTGAATGTCGACACACACCGAATGCGTCGGTGAAAAATCGAACATTGTATTACAATCTTGTACATTCGGACTTTTATTGACGTAAGTCAACAATCACAGATATGCCCTGGTGGAGGTCGAAAAGAGAGTAGCCGACAAAGAGGCGACTGGCTGTTTCTTGCCAAATCCTTTGTTCTGCTGGGAGTCAGTCAGCTTTGTTAGTCTTACGCAAAGTTTGATGATGCGAACAACGTTTTCTTAATTTCCCCCTATACCCTAATTTATACTGAATAGATACAGTAGTGAATCGTGGTCTTTTTCTGGAAAAGTTAAATGCATTGATTGCGGGTAAACAAAAAGTCAATTATTTTTTTTTTAAAAAAAAAGTACTCTAACATTTTTTCTGAAGTGGTTTCTGTTAAAACTATGTGCAACAAACCTTTGGATTACAGACGATTAAAATGTTTTGACGTTTTAAAATTTAACGAAAAGGAGAAGTTAATTGTACCATTAAAACGAGGAGAAATGAATATACAGTATTATGTTACCAATGACGAATTGTTAAGTGTGCTATATGAAACTCATATAAGAGTAGGCCATGTAGGAAGAACACGTATGCTTAAAGAGTCGCAAATTTAACACAAAAATGTTACATAGGAAGTTATAATGTTGTATTTAAATTTATGCAAACTATGTCAAATGAAACACAGTGCACCTAATAAAGGTATTGTTGTGAAACCAATGATCAATTATGAGTTAAACTGAAGCTGTCAAGGTGAACTGATAAATCTGCAGTCACACACACACACACACACACACAAACAGAGATGGCGAAAATTTCATAATAGTATATCAAGTTCATTTAACTAAGTTTTTCCAGCAACGACCTTTGAAAACTAAGAGAGCTGAAGAAGTAGCGTATCACGTTCTTTCAAAATTTTTAACATTTAGTGCTCCAGTAATATTGCAATCAGATAATGGTATATAATTCATTAGTCAAGTAATGTCCGAAATATGTACTATGTGGAAAGATAAGATAGTTCATGGAAAGCCTCGTCACAGGCAAACACAAGGCTCAGTTAAAAGAGCCAATCAGTATATACAGAATATGCTAACTACATGGATGAATGATAACGAAACAAACAAATGGTAAGAAGATTTTTTTACCCTTTTTTCAATTTACCAACAAACACTAAGAACACTACTAACCACCATACCAAAGTCCTTATGAAGCCATGTTTGGGATTAAAACAAAAAGAGGCATAGCATCGTTTTTTTTGCCTAGCAAACAAATAGCAAATATCGAAACCGAAGAACAACTCAAAGAAATTACCAATACTTATGGAACCGAATAACAGCTTAAAGAAAATGTTAATAAATCTGAAAAAAATTTGACTGGTGGTCGCATACCAAAAACCATATTCCAAAGAAAAATATTGAAGAGGACTTGCAATATACCACGTCTTCACATTAAGTTCTGACTGAAAAACACGAGTTAATTTTTAAAAAAAAGAACGGTGGCGAAAGAGAGAAACTTCTACTGCAAACAACAAAAATGTTACGAATCTCAAAAAAAAAAATTATCCTTCTCAAATTAGTGATAGTGTACAAATACAAGTCCTTGATGTTGACAATGGTCGTACAGATAACCGAAATATGTTACCGGTTGTTGTTGCAATAGTAAACTCCGAGGTCTATGAACTTGCAAATGAAAATGGTACCCGCAAGCTGCTTTACATCCGTAATCAGTTCGTAATTTTTAAACGGCCGCGGTAGCCGAGTGGTATAGGTATCGGACCGTGGCTTGCTTTGTCACGGGATCGAGCCCAGTACCACAAAAGACCCGCCGTGTAGGGCAGCGATGCACGTTAAATCTGTCGAGAGCTGAAACGTCCTCCCGTTGGTGTGGTGTGGTAGTTAGGAGAGGGGGGTGCCCGCTCAGGTGTCGTCCACGTCACTTGACCATGGTTCAAAATTACGTGGTCCGTCGCCAAAAGCCCTCGTGTAGCTGAACAGTGCGACATTAATATTCAATCAATCAATCAATCAATCGTAATTTTTAAAGAAAAATTACTTTCCATAGATAAGATTTATTTTCAAGAAATTTCGCCGAGAGAAGCAGCTGCAGCTAATTCGAGAAGCATCGGGCAAGGCTATACAAGCTGTCATTGCAAAAGGAAGTGTTCCACAAATAAATACAGTTGTAAAAGCAAGGGCTTCTTGTGCAATTCAAAGTGTCATAATAGTTTAAGTTGTTGCAATAAATAAGATTCGAATCACATAATTAAGTTAGTTTTTCATTACTATTATTTTATTTTCCCATTTAGAACGTACTGCACACTTAAGTAAGTTTTTAATTTCTTTAATTTTCATTTCACATGTTGAATGTACTGTGTGTTTTAACTACTTGGTCATTCCTCTCAGAAAGAGTGGCGAAAAATTTATCGCGACTGAATTTCGGAGAAGGAAAACATAAATGTCCGACATGTTCAACATTCACCATTAGTGCATGGTAAATGTCAACATTTACCGGTGTAAGTAAGAAAAAAGGATATTTAGCAAATATTTTGGACATAAACCAAGCGACAATGTGAATGTTGACATTCTTCAGATTTCAGTGTTCCACCGTAACATATATATATATATATATATATATATATATATATACACTGCTGGACAATTGCTAAGGACGGGTAACACTATCATCCATAGCAACCACAAAATGAAAGGATTCTAAATGTGTAAAATTAAAAAAAGTGCGGGATATTAGTAAGGAGAAGTATGAGTATGCAAATTTTTTTCCACGTCTGTTCATCACGTGATAGCGTTCATAAGAGCTTTAAAGGTTTTGACGCGTGTGGACAGTTATTGTTTTAAGTCAAAGTTTTAGTGGAAAGATTTAATAGACAAACTTAAAATTTTTGGCATGTCTTCCCGACATCACATAGATGATTTTATGCGTGGCCGAATTATTGGAAAGATCGAAGAAGGGCGAAAAATAACAGATGTTGCCAGGGAGTTCGACATCGCTCAAAGCGTTGTTTCACGGCTGTGGAAGTCATTTAAAACTACTGGAATGTGTAGTAGACGGCACGGGGGAGGTCGTGTTAGAAGTACGAGGCTTGCAGAAGACAGATATATCATCCTATCAGTAAAAAAAAACATGCGCACCACAGCTCAGCAGGTGGCAAATCAGTTTCTTGCTGCCTCAGGAAAGCATATCTTCCGAAAAACTCTTGCCAGACGTTTGAGCGGAGGGGAACTATACGCACGCAAACATGTTGTGTGTGTCCCATTGACCAGACAGCACCGTACTGCCCGTTTGCAATGGTGTCGTGAGCATCACAATTGGACTGAACAGGATTGGGCATGCGTACTATTCTCAGATGAGAGTAGGTTCAGTCTGTCATCGGATTGTAGACGCCAACTGATCTGGCACGAGAGTGGTACTGCTTATCGTCCAGAAAATATCCAGGAAAAGGACCGATATCCGACATGCAGTATCATGGTGTGAGTCGGTATCATGATCAATGGCCGCACGCACCTACATGTGGTTGCGAATGGGATTATGACGGCCCAACGATACATTGATGAAGTTCTACTTCCTCATGTTCGTCTTTTCCGTGGTGCTGTCGGTGATAAATTTGTTTTTATGGACGACAATGCAACATGCCATCGAACACTCGCTGTTCAGGATTGTCTAGAGAGCGAGGATATTCAACGTCTCGTATGGCCAGCGCGTTCTCCAAATCTAAACTCCATTGAAAATGTGTGGGATGCTTTGGGGAGGCAAGTTGCTGGTCGAAACTATCATCCGACAAACAAGAACGCCCTCATCCGTGTACTCACAGAGGAATGGGATAAATTGCCTCAACAGCTGCTGGATAATGTTGTGCAAAGTATGGTACGACGTGTGGAATGTTGCATCACACTCCACGGTGGACATATCCCGTACTGATACCTTTCTTTAAGGTGCCTGTTGACTTTTAGATGCATTGTTCCATTTCTCCGTATGCAGATCAAATGAACATTTTTTTTTTCTTTCAGATGTTTCACAGCTTTTGTACTTTCCAGAACAATAAATATTCTTTATTTTAATGTCTGTACAGTGTGGCAACTATATTTTATTCTACTAGGTCGCATGTCTCGCTTAATGTTATGCTTCATAGCAATTTATGATCCGTCCTTAGCAATTGTTCAGCAGTATATATATATATATATATATATATATATATATATATATATATATGACCCTGTCCTTCAGGACTCACTCTTAAATGTTTATTTAGCTTGCTCACATAACTGGGATTTAATTGCAACCGTATCTTGAAAGTCAACAGCTTGCCTTCTTAGGAGTAAGGTTGCATCAATAACTATCGAACGATAGCTTTCCACCAATAATTGTCAATAGTCGCGTGGATTTTGCTGCTTCATAAAAAAAGGCAGAATTCCGGAACTTTTTATCTTTGTATTGATCACCATGTTCTGTTAATGTCTACCACTGCTTTGTTTTTCTATGTTGCTTCTACTTTGTGTTTCGTATAAGTGTCTACATCAGCTTTTCTCAAACTGTGGAGCGCGCCTTCCTGGGAGGTGGTCGTGATTAATTTACGTGGGGGAGGCGAGCATATCGAAAAGTCTTAAATAAAACATTTAAAAATATTAATTTACTGAAAGGAAGCAAAACCAAATGCATTCTGACGTAATAAAAAATAAAATAAACATTTACGTTATTAGAATACACTTATAAATGAATCATATTCTGCACAATGTATTTGATAATTTATTTATCAATACCACGTTAAGAACAGAAGCTCAGTCACCCAAACGGTATACTGGTTAGTGACGCTGACTGCGGTGCCATAGGAATTGGGTTCAAATCCCGGAGAAGATATGAATGTTTGTAAATGTATAGTATATATTGCGTCATGGGGTGCAATCGCAATAATAAATAGCCTAAACAGCCGTCGAGCTTCAAGTCCTCTCGGGTGGTTGGTGGAAGAGGTAGAAAGGTGGGAAGACCCTGACTATTCCCAAGTGTCCTCCCTCAAAATTCGGGTGGAAACGAGCCAAATCGTACTGTCAGATGTATGGTGCTCAAAGCTATGGCTAACAACAGGCGTCACTTATCCCTTTGTCATGATGAATTTCGTGGGCCTCGATCTGGCCTTTGCTGATCAGGTGGCATCAGTAACAACAACAGAGCAGAAGCCCAGTAGCTGAGTAGAAGTGCATCGCGCTTCCACACCACAGGTCCGAGGCTCTGACCCCTGGCTGTTCAAGATCGACTAAGCCTTTCATCCCTTCATTGGGTCGATAAATGAGTACCAAGCTTTGCTTGGGAACTTAAAATTGAGGGTTTAGCGTCAGATGGTCTGATCACCTGACCGGGACATCTGTGCATGCACATCAGGGCCCAACGTCCCATTTACTGAGATGAGCACAGTAGACATTGGCCCTCGTGGGCTGTTGAATCACTGAGTTAAGTTTTAAGTTAAGAACCAGTTTATTAATTACTTGTGATCGCATGGGCTTGCCCTGTATAAAATTGTACAGAAAATTTAAGACATATCTCAATTTCTACGGTTTAGAATTGAAGCCGTATTGTGCAGCTTAAGTGAAAAAGTACGTTACTATTGTATTCAATGCATTACTATTGTGTATGGTAGGGGATGCGAAAAAACATATGATTAAAAATTGGGGGTCGCAGATGTTAAAAGTTTGAGAAGCAGTAGTCTACATGAACACTAAAGATTGAATATTTATCATCAAAACCATGCCTTATCAAAGCAACAGTCTCTGAAAGCACCTAATCATAGAATGAGAACATAACACCTTACCATTTATCCAATTAAATCATATATATGTATAGATACATATTCAATACAAAAGCAAAATAATTCCCTTATAACTTGCAAAGAAGAGTCAGTTTTTAATGTTTTTTGAAAATTTCATATATTAGTTTCAATTATAAAAAAATACTAAGAGTTATATTATAAACAACAGAATGAGTAGAAATTTGCTCGATTTTTTTGCTTGAATTGGAAATCGTATTTTATGTAAAACAAATCATACACATCATTTTTCTATACACAGATTGGTATCATAATGTGTTTCTCTAGTAAAAATATTAAAATTTTTAAGGGGAAAATATTTAATAAATTCATACTCCAGAATGCAGATATTTATGTATTGAAATAATAATATAATTTTTTCCTAATTACTTTTTATATAGTTATGCCCTTATAATAAATGATCTCACCTAAACTTTCCATTTATACTTACATGTATGTATTATACTAATAAATAAATAACAAATAATTCAATCAAAGAGGGTTCTTCCAATTTCGGCGAATGATGGAAACTTAATTACGTTCTACATACAATTATCAGTTCATGAGAAATCAATTTCGAGTTATATTAAGTTTTATTATCTCAAAGAATGTCACCAGAAATTCCAATGGGAAATGACCATATAGATTCTTTCGTGAAACAAAGGGATAAAAGAATGGAAAAATTCTTCTTGGAGAGAAGTGTGTGTTTTTTCCTCTTGTGTGTGACCTAGATTATATGACCTCAAATAAAACACAAAAAAGATCAAAGAAAGTAAGCGTCTTTGGTGTCACAATCGATTATGGGATTGTCTTTTATTTATTCAGAGAGGAATTGTATCTTCACTGAAACACTAAATAAGTTGTTAATGGATACACACACACATGTTTATTTTTGTCCAGTAAAAAAATGTGTCACATTTAAAAAATAAACTCCAAATTCATGGAATAAAGATCATGAATGGTTGATATATTATTCTATTATTACTTTGTTTCAGTCAGGATATCAGTAAACTTTTTTGAATTTAATGTATGAAGAAAATCAATTACATTGCTAATATGTTCTGAACATCTAAAGCGTAGGATTTTTTTGGCTAAAAACACAGGGTTATTCATTCATAACTCCAAACGGGGTTTCGAAGAACTCTAAGATGAGTGCAAAAACGGAACATTTGAAAGAATACAGGAAAAATTCAAGATCTATTTACATACTGTTACGTAGATCCGGGGCGCGAGCATTTTTGCAAATCAGTCGCAAAGAACAAGACAGTTCTTTAAGAGCGATGATAATTTATTGTCGAAAATTCAATCCTTGAAATACAAGGTTCAGCAGCAATATTCGTAGACAAAATCTCAGGTCTTTACACCTTCAACAGCTCTTAGACACAATTATCGGTGTCTAAAATACGCGTATGAATAACACTGCGGGTTTTGCGTCTGACTGACCACCTGACCGGAACATCTGATTATGCACCTCAGGGCCCATACTAGCGTATACTGAGTTGGGCACAGTAGGTCTTGGCTATCATGCGCTGTCGCGCTACTTGGTTAAGTTAAAATACACGTTTAAAAAAGAATTACTCATAAGCAATCGATCGTTCAACTACCAAAGTAATAACTCTTCACTCAATACTAACTAATCACTAGTCAAAACCAAACTGACTGACTTTTAGCGAGAATCTCTATTTATATCGTTCGCGGATAATTCGAGAAAGACCCGCTTGCGTCATAGGTCTTGGAATTAGTGAGTTTCTATACTAACTTCTAGAAGAATTCAGAGGGTTTTGATCTCACGAAAAATGGTCCCTAACATGATCGCCAAGCCACCAAATTAGTCGCCAAAATTGAGCCAACTTAGCTCTATCGCCAAGATTTCCATTGAATCACCATGCAACGTAAGGGGAATGGCGTTGATTGTGAATATTACAATTTTAACGTAAATTAAATATAATTTAGAGTAACATAAAGGCATTACACATCCAAATGCAAATTATTTATACAAAATTCGTAACAATACTTTATAAGCGGTCTTTGTGTGGAATCTTGGTTATACGGCATATAAGGCAATAGTCCAGTTCCTGCCACACTCTAATCAACATGGTAATAGCATTGCTATTGATAGGACGAGTTATCATTTCTATGAAATCCGCGTTATCAAAAAACTTGGTATTTTGCATAAAACCCAGTTTTGATACTTCCTTCACCGCGTGATGTAGCAAAATTGTGTGAAATGATAACACGCGATGTCAATAACGGTGATAGTAGAGTGGCAGGAAATTGATTATTATATCAATGTAGGCCGTGTAACCAGTTCCCCACACAGAATACTTGTAAAACATGTAAATAAAGCTTGAATTGTTTCTGTGTTCTTTCAAATGTTCTATGTTGTTGTGTACTTATCTTAGTTGTTTTACCATAACGTATGGAAACCCTGAAGATAATTATGAATTATAATTATTTAAATCATTGCATTTAGTATATTCACAGACATTTTTAATGAATACATACGTATAACATTAAAATAAATATTTCTGAATGATTTAACTAAAGCTTTTATATCAACATGTATACAACTTATAAGACACGTTGTAAAAAGAGAATCCCATGCGATTTATTTATTTTACAAAATGTCGAACATCTTTGTCTAAGATAGCAGCTCACGGGCTTTCCAATACTTTTGAACAATATCCTCACAACTAGAAAATGCAACACAATTGTTCAAAAGTTTCCATATGGGGTGGTTGAGTTACACAAAACACAGTCTGGGGAGTCCCCCAATCCAATTCTGTAGAGATGTTACGCAAACAGTCGTATCCAGTCAGACCTCTTAAAGAGCCAACGCTGTTTTTCTTAATAAACTAGGCACACATCTCTAATTTCCAGAATTTTTCATCATTTATCCATAAAGCATTCATTTGAATCACATCTTGTTTATGTATTTTCTTTAAAATATATCTTTCAAACTACATTTGAAATGCTAACTATTACTTAAATTTACTTTATTCGCCGAAACCTATAGGGCGACAACTTTGAGCGACTTAATCTTTTTTTATCTACTGACGAATTCATTCACCAATACATATAATATTTATTGATAACATAGAGTACACATGATGTTGCACATAATGTTATTAACATTTCTTACTCCGGGAAAAAAAAGAGAAATAATAAAATCTGGAGTAAAAATGAAGCGCTGTTTTTTTTTTCAATTTCCCATTAGTTTCTGTAATTTAAAACATATTATTTAATAATTCATTTAATCACCCTTAAAAAATGGCTTTACAATCTCTGCTCCTGATTCTCATTAACAAAGTTAACTTTAACCAAAACTCATTAAGAATCTTCGGATCCCATGCTAATAAAATTAAGGCAGAAAGGCATTTTACAATTTCTTTACTGCCAAGGTAGTCTTCGTATATTTATTCCATGCGCATAACTTTATCTTAAGTCATTGAAGTAATTAGTATGGGAAATCTTACCAGACCGGAAACTGTAATATTCTCCGAACTGCTGAGAGGCAGAACATCTGTTGAGATGTGACCTTCCATGGCCAGGGAAAGTTCCCAAGGAGAGCAGGAGGAATTGTGATCTCTAACCTCCCACCATCTCTCTCGGTACATCCCCACAATTATCCATTGATATTTCCGACCATACATCTTCAGTTTGTACGCCTGTGAAAGAGAAGAAAATTGCATTAGAAATAATTTGTCAAGGAATATGCAAAATTATGCTTTGAACTTATTGAGGAATTTGAGGAACTTTTTAAAGAATTAAGAGACTATATCCTGATGGGAATTAAGAATGTATTTTTGTCTTGGATATCTTGCTAAATCTTAAGATTTTAGTTTGAAATTGAGTTATTAAAGGTGTGTGCTTGAAATTTCTATCTTTTGTAATTTTTTTTTGTTTTCACTGAATAACCATTATATCATACACTCAGATGCACGTATAAAAAATATTTCCGACAGTTATTTGGCTGCACAATTTAAGATTTGGGATCGTAAAATTTGTGTGTCTGGGTATTTTCAAATTCCCTTTAAAATCACAAAATGAAATCATTTTTGATTATTAAAAAATTTCTTAACATATGTTTTTAAATGGAAAATGCAATCGAGTTTAAAAGCAAATTTCAATTTTGAAAGTTAAAAAAATCGCCTAATTAAGAAAATGACACTGAAGTCCATATTTTTAAATGAATGTCTTGAAAAATTTTTGTATTAAATATAATCTTAATTAAAATAAAACTTATAAATAAAATTTCATATATTTTAAACAAAAAAATCAAAATGAGAAATGAATTATATATCTGAAACACATAAAATATAATACTTATATATAGTATAAGCAATTGAAATTAGTAATGCATATATAAAATTGCAAACAAAATATGGTAGGAGTAAACTTATGAATCATGGTTTCTTGATACAGAAACAAAAACCATTTTTTTCCTTTGTGTTATTTGGGTTAATTCGAAAGTATGAAAAAGAAAGATTTATTTAAATTTATAATTCTGTTTCTTCAAATATGTTTTGTTTACCAAAGTAACGTCTGTATGAAAGCTGTATTAAAGTAGTCAAAATATAGAAGTATAAGAGTAATGATATATACATTACAGTCCCAGAATCTACGAAAAAATAAAGTATTCTTCCAACAACAATAATAATTTGTACATATGTATCAATGAATTATGAAAACAACTAAATAATACATTCATAAATGGATGTGATTGTAAACAGAAGTATTTATAACTAAATGACTGAAACTGACAAAATGACTGAAACGTATTTAGCTAATGTGGTAATATCAATACGCACAACAAATAAAGATTCCTTATATACTGAGGATTCAGATATTGTGGATAAATCTATTAACTTTTCAGAAAAAAAAGGAAGATCATTAATTCTATAGCATACATCAATAAGATCTAAAACAGCAAGAATAATGAAATATTAATAAGAAATTTGTTACATAGTAAAAAATATATTATGTTAGGTTCTTAGAATGATATTATTTTGCCCAGTGTCTTTAAAGACTGTTTAACTTTTAATATAATTTTGCACTCTGAAATGTCCGTATTATCATTAGTTGTGATGAAATGTCCACATTATTGTTAGGTAGATTGATTGATGTAACAATGTATCTTTGAATGTTCTATTTATTTAAATTAATTTTCATCTTAGAAGTAGGTATGATTAGTTTATAAATACTGTTTTTGGGTAAACATATATATATATTCATAAAAACACTGAAGTTTTGGAAGATAATAAGAAAAATATAGTGAATATTTTAGATTATTTTTTCTATTTTTTGACCGATTTCTATCAAATGAAATGTATTGTGCCTTTTTTAATATTCTACACTTTTAATTTTGTTTTAAGCAATTTATATTTATACTACTACTTAAAGCAATGATTCTAAAACTGTGGGGTGTCCCTTTCTAGAGGGCATCATAGCCCTAGGTAGGGGCTATAAACAGATCGAAAAGTTGAGAATTACAGATGATTTAAAAAATTTATTAATTTACGAAAAGGAAGCGTCTTTTGATAAAAAATAGAATATATATAAACACTGATATATAATATATATACTTATACATGTATCAGAGTACTGTTCAATGTATTTGATAATTAATTAATCCAATTCCTACTATTGATTCACACTATCTCTCCATATATTTATATTGTTCAGATTTTCAATCACGAATAAAATATATTTTAAAGCTCTAAATTAAGCTGAAATTTTATATACACGATTATTTTGGATGGCAATACAGAAATTTAATTAATTCATTGGTAAAAACTAAGTATTCAAAGAATTATAAATACAGCAACATTGGCATCACATATTTGGCGACTTAGAGATCATCTTGGTGACTTGTATCAAAGCTTGAATTATTTTTTCACAATTGAAAGCGCTCATTTGAGCTGAAATTTTCTATACACTATTGTTTTAGGTAACAATACGATAATTTAATTATAATTAATTTACTGAAGGTAACAATACAAAAATTTAATTATAATTAATTTACTGAAACTAATTATTTAAAGAATTACAGATACAACCACGTTGGTTTCCTTTTTAGCGACTTTTGACCAAAACTTAAAAATATTCTTTTTTCTCACGTTTTAAAGCGTTCAGTTGAACTGAAATTTTATATACTCGATTGTTTTAGATGGCAGTACAATACTTTATAGATAATTAATAAAAATAATTGCCACTTAATGTTGTGATTCTATCAATATGCATATACACATATTTATATTATTTGTAACTATTTAATAAACAGTAACTCAACTATTTTTTTTTTATCTATGTAGGAATTGACTTATTTTTTTTATCTTACTTGTTAATACTGAATTCATTTTTCAAATAAAACCAGTAATAAACTGATAGAAATTCATCGT
Organism: Trichonephila clavipes; assembly: GCA_019973935.1. NCBI lineage: Eukaryota > Metazoa > Arthropoda > Arachnida > Araneae > Nephilidae > Trichonephila > Trichonephila clavipes. The sequence goes on along the minus strand of BMAU01000645.1, from coordinate 91,616 downwards.
AAATAGTTATATGTTTTTAAAATTGATCAGACTTCTTTGAATTAATTTGTATCTCTTTACTTTAAAGTAAACCATTGTATCTAAATATTACTTAATAGTAACAATCACAAATTTTATTATTGCATTCAATACATTTTTATTGTACGGCGGAAGGGAGGTGCGATAGAAGTTATGATTGAAAATTAGGTCTTAAAAATTGAAAGTTTGAGAAACACTCACTTAAATCAATAATAATTTAAAATGTTATGTTAAAATGAGTTATCACTTATAACGTGTTATCAAGAGGTTTTAATTTAAGACAACTTATGATTAAATGTCCAAGTATGAAATTTTTTGATTTTTATTGAAAAAAATAATACACTCACGTCCATAAATTAAGGATAATCAAGTTCAGGCAAAGAAAGAGATAGAAGCAAAACAAATTTGACTTATTTGTAAAGTCTATTTATTAAACAAAAGGTAAAGAGCAAAAAAGATGCTATATGTTTGACATAATTAATAAAAATTGCGATTGTTACTCCCTGGAGCAAATTTCAAAAAAGAAACTATTTACAGAAAAACAGTATAACATGGTTAGTATGATGGTTAATAAGGAGTATGTCTCCCGGACGATGCAATACAGGCCTTCCAACGCCTAGGCATGCTGAGTATCATATTATCAATTTGATCTTGGGGAATATTACACCACTCATCAAGCAATGCCCTCCGAAGTTCCGGAAGACAGGTGGGAGGGGTTGACGGGCTGCAATTAGTTGTCAAGCATATCCCACACATGCTGAATTGGATACAAATCCGGTGAGTATGCTGGTCAATCCATACGGATGATATCCTCCGATTGAAGGCATTAGTCTACAATGTTTGCACGGTGAGGACGGGCGTTGTCATCCATAAACAGAAATTCAGCGCCCATGGCAACCCGAAACAAACGTACATGTTGTTTCAGACTGACATCCCGATAGATGTGGCCTGTCATTGTTACACTCTGGACATGCAGGTCAGTTCTGCAGCCAAGAATAATTCCTCTCTAAACTAGCCATCCTGCACCACCGTAACGGTGTCGTTAGATGGTGTTTTAATGGTAACGGGTACCTGGCGCTCTCCATATTAAAGTCCGGCAAGAATCAGACTGCAAACTAAACCTGGACTCGTCGGGAAACATCACACAAGACAACTGTTGTAGTGTCCACATTGCATGCTCTCTTCTCCAGGTTAATCGCAGGCGACAGTGAGTTGCGGTAAGTGGAACACATCTGAAAGGCCTACGAGCATATAGACTAATGTGCCCTAAGCGTCTGTACACGGTCTGCTTTAAAACTGTCGTACCGGTAGCTGAAAAGAGGTGACGAGACAGGTCTGATGCTGTGCTCCGTCTTTTTTTTGGCAGTAACTGCCAAATACCGGTCCTCATTCAGCGTTGTAACTCAGGGGCGACCTATGCTGTAACATCTACTCGCATTTCTATCATCTTGGAATCGTTGCCAAAGCCTGGAGATGATACTCTGGGGGATTCCAAGTTCCTTTGCTACTTCCAGCTGGGAACGTCCATATTCCAGTCGTCCAATATAATTCTACCACATAAAAAATCATTCAAATGCTTCCTTTGTGCCATAACTATGCAGTTATTACACTGAAAGGCTTTTAAAGCGCTTCTGAACAATTTTACTTCTTTGCCACCATTCCTTATAGACCCTTCTCTTACACTCTCGTCATTATGACGTACTATCCGTGCTATCTGGTGGTTTCCTGTAATTTGTATATTCTTCTTCAAAATGTGTGTGATAATTCTACAGGTGAAATTTTTATTTTAGAGTTAAACGTCTGTGTGATTCTGAATTATCCTTAATTTATGGACATGGGTGTAGTAAATTAAATTACATTTACTAAAAAATTGATTAAAACTGCTTTAAGCTTATAAATAAATAAGGTACAGTTAATTCCTTTCAAAGTACCTTCCTTATTAAGCTCAACATCTTGAGAACTTTAAAAAACCCTTTTTTTTTCATTTTCTAATGTAAATTAAGGTTTAATTTCCAATATGAATACATAATTTTTGTTAAAAACATAAGTGAATTAAAAAAGATTATATGAAAAATGCATTTAATGGAATCATACTTTAAGAAAACAAAATTAAAATATGTTTTGCTTTCAAAATTTTAAGCTTGGAAACACATGAAAGTACGAATAACTTTATTTTTATTTCTTAATAATAGACAGCAAAACTGATTTTTTCCCTCAAACTTGGATTTTGTAGGTTAAGTTCGGAATTTGAAAATGTTTTAGAAAAGAAAAGCAAAATAAAATAAAATAAAAAAAACTTTATATACCTCTTCAGATTATAACTAAATTAATTAGAAATTATTTTTTTAAAAAAATTGAACTTTCAGAAAGTTATGTTTAATTATCAATGCATGAATTAATTTTTTTAAAAAAAATCAAGCTAAATTAATTCAAGATACCGATTAGATACAATATAAGAATTTTTTTAAAAATAAATAATTATATATACTTACATTTCAAGCTCATGTATTAACATAGGGAAAAATTGTCTTAGACTTTCTAAAATTCTGTATAAGTGATATTAATAATCCATTTTTAACAAGGTACTGAAAAGGTTTCTTAGAAATTAAATAAGATAAAAATTAAACTTTGTTTACTCTTCCCAAGCGATTAATTGCATATGTATATAAGGAAATACAAACATTAATCACCATGCAAGGGGAATATGTTTATTATTCGATATAACGTGACGTTTTCAGTAAGTGAAAAAAAATACAAAGATTTTTTCCTTTAGTTCAGTTTCTTAATACCAGTCTATTTATTTATTTTCATTTTAAGAAATTACAAATTTTTCCCAAGATAAATATTAAAATGTAATAATTAAATAATTGGAGAAGAATATTTTGGGCATTATTTTAATTATAAGAACATTGTATTTTATTTATAATACGATTTTAAAAAAATGGTTAAAGAAAATAGAATTATTTCTCTTAAAAGAGAGTACTTAGAAAAATTTTCAATCTCTAAAGAACTCCTTATTTAGGTCTTATTTTTAACTAAGTTATTCATTGTTAGTTGAATTTTTAAATTACTAATGAATTAAATAAATTACGTTAATTTTATTTTTCAAAAAGACAAACTTTTTTAGGATAACTATAGATTTCCTCATAAAATATGTAAAATTTTAATGTATGATTAATTTATAAATAGCAAAAATGGATACTTTGAAGAATCAGCATTGAAAACCTAAGTGTATGTTATTTTCTCGCATTGATACTTATTTAAAAATTTGACTTTCAGAAATATGTGGGTACATACAATGGGAAAGGCTACATGGAATCAAACATTTATATTACTTTAAGAAACAAAGAACGAATTATAGCAACACATTGAATTTATAATATTTTTAAAAATTATCTTATCTGCAATGATTACATTTTTACTTGGCCATTATTTAAAATATGCCAATAACTATAATAGTTTATTCAAAACCTCGTCTAATAACCAACATTTTTTTTTCACAAAAACAATATTATAAAATTTTTTAAGCTCGTTAGATATTATCTCTGTGAAGGAAATGTTGGCAAACGATAATTTTTGTAGAATATTCAAACAGAAGGAAAAATATGACTATAATTAAATTAACATAGTGATTTTGTGGTTACCTTTATTAGTTTTAATACTCAAAATTTATTTTTATAAGTATTTTGATACTTTATAAAAGAGAATATTAGCTTTATTTTTGACAAAAAATATTATTGATCTTATTTAATAAATAAAAGTTTAGAATTTCTCTTTCTTTAAAAATCAATGATGCATAAAAATATCCATGTATGAAAAATATATATAATGCATACGGGAATTTTAAAGTAAGGTTAATTTACTTTCTTTTGCTTGAAATATCTGATAAAACTTTAGTTAATATAGATAATGAGGCGGGTTTGTTAATTAAGCTTAATCTTCGATATCGATTTAAGCTCTTAAAGAAAAAAATTATTAAAACGCCATCCATTACGTATATCGGGAGACATGGCTTTCATGGCTCGGTAAAATGATAATTCCACATTTTCTAAATGATTAAAAAAATGAGTTAGTCTTTTGTTCTAAGCTTTGATTTCTCATTAACGTCATTTGTTCAATTACATGTACTGGATGACACACACACAAAGAACTAATCCATAATAAGACTAAAAATAAAGTTAAAGTTTTGGGAGAGCGAATTCAGCTAATACAACTCTGGGATTCTTTTATTCTCAAAGATATATTTAGCTCTTTTTCTCGCATATAGTTTCTTTTTCTGAAATTTTTATATAATGACAGATATATATATATATATATATATATATATATATATATATATATAATAGAATCAAAACTTATATTATTTATAACGGTATACATTGTTTTTTGATAACTTATTATTTTAAAAACTATTGGAAAAAGTTTATTAAGAATATTCTTTTAAAATGAACGTTTCTAGTATGCAAGATTGAATTCTGAAATGATGTTATTGGTAAATGTAGCTAAAGAACTTCAAGTAAGTCAGTGTATAATATCGATACATGGTTAAAATCGATCAGAGTTCAACATAAAAAACAGATTTTCTAATTCAATTCAACTTTAATGTACAGTAATTGTACCACGGTTTACTGATTCGATTTTACAATAGTTATATCATTACATTCTACATAACTATTCCACTAATAACCCACTTTATGTCCATGTTGAAACACGTTAAATCTTCTTATATTCAGTGATCTCATATTTTCATGGTGTGAAAATTTAGAGAGCTGATTGATTGATTGGATATTAACGTCGCACTATTCACCTACACGAGGGCTTTTTGGTGACAGACTACTTAATTTTGAACCATGGTCAAGTTACGTGGACTACACCTGAGCTGGCACCCCCTCTCCTAACTACCACACCACAACAACGGGAGGACGGTTCAGCTCTCGACAGATTTAACGTGCATCGCTGCCCTGCACGGCGGATCTTTAGTGGTACTGGGCTCGAACTTGTGACAAGGCAAGCCACGATCCGATACCTATACCACTCGGCTACCGCAGCCACATTTAGAGAGTTGAGGTTCTTCCTCAAGTGTTATTTTACGCATTTAAAAGATTTATAGAGTTACTCTAGTCATTACCTCCCCACTTCACTGGATATTTCATGATGTTGTATTGATACATACGATATTATATATATATATATATATATATATATATATATATATATATATATATATATATATATATATATATATATGTATATATATGTGTGTGTGTGTGTATGTTGTTTCTTATCCTACTTGAACGACAGAAACATCTACATCAAGTCCATGGCCTAGTGAATTTTTAAACACTGAAGAAATGTAGCAGGACTTGAGACCCGCTGACTCTTATGGAAACCTATACAAGCCAAAAAGTGGGCTGGAGTGGCTTGGGTCACATTGCAATTCGGACAAGAAGGGTAAACTTTAAGTTTTGCCCTATGGCCACATGCCATCGAGCTCGAGTGTGCGCACTGCGAAACCTAGCCAGTGCAGTTTCATCTCGCCTACTGCCTGTGCCAAGCAACCCCTACCAGGATAATTTCCTTTATACCACTGATGTACGAGGCCCTGCTTCCAAGAGGAACTGGCATCTTGTTTGACTCGTGTAGCAATTCCTGAAAAAGTAAGTCGGCCACCATGCATAGAATATTTATGGTTTCCCTCACGGCCAATACATCTGCAATCTCATTCCTGCAGACATTTGCTTGTGACGATACTCACTGAAAAAAGGGCTCTCAAGCTATTTAATAGCTTGAGTGCTCTTTTTTCAGTGGTACTCGTTGTTCAATCAACGAGTTCAATACTCGTTGTCGTACTGTCACCATTCCTCCACCATTCAGATATATGTTGAATATAGCTGCGGCTATCAATGAACATTCACATATCTGTATTGCATATATATATATATATATATATATGTATATAAAATATTGATATCTTATTCCTAGCGTTAAGCATTCGGTTGTATTGAAAAAAAAATTCATAACTTCAATCTCTTGATTTAAAAACAAACAGGACTTCTAAAATTTAAATTGAATTATTTTTTACGCTCCCGTAACGCGCGCTTTCTCGAAAGTGTATATCACTATTCAACAAGGGAGGTTGATTTTCGCTAAATCTCTTCTGTAATGGATCTCAACTATATAAAAGAAACAGACCTACCAAATTTCAAGCATGTAGGTCTAATAATTCGAAAACTGAAATAATTATCTATAACTTTTAGTATGTCCCCCAACGCCCCTTAGAGTTCAATTTCCACAAAACCACTTCTGTAGTGCTCTTCTACTTCATGATAGGAACGCGCACACCAAGTTTCAAGTTCATAGGTTTAATAGTTCAAGAACGGGAATATTTATCTTTGATACCCCTTAATCTTTCACAACCCCTGTTTGGTTCCATTTTTGTGAAGGAGGGAGGGTTTATCACTGTCACACAACAAGGCAACAGAAGAGTTATTGGCGACGGACCTCACAATTTTGAACCATAATAATAAATTGACGAGGGTGACACTTGAGCTGGCACCTTCTGCCTCTAACTTCCTAACTCCCTATTTGGAGGAATTTGAGTCTTGACAGATTTAACATATATAAGCCCATCTACAGTACGGGTCTTTAGTGCCACTAGAGCGCCACCCCCATTTTCCAAACACGAAAACTAGGCTACAACGACCACTCCACTTTCTAAAGAGAAACGGCTAAAATGATATTTTTATTTCTAATTTGTTTCAAATTAAAACATTGTTTCCAAATTACTATCTGTAATTGTATTTTATCTGGAAAAGGGAGCATTATTAAATTAAATAGTTCTGATACAATTGCCAAATCATGCATTCAAGAAATAATAGAAGTTAATAATTAATGTTTATAAGCACACTTCAAGAAATAATTTTTTTTAATACCATTATAGATGATGCTTTTAAGACACGCATTATTTTAATCGTTTAGTCACCGAAAAAAGACTTATTGAGAGAAAAAAAAATGAATAATAATTTTACGTCCTCGTTTCAATGGCGCTATAATAAAATCAGAATATAGAGGAGCAGTAGTTTTGAATACTTTTTTGCACACACGTTTCTGCATGAATTAATCAATTTTCCCTGCTTTTCGTTCCACAAATCATCTCTCATGTTTTAAACAAATTTCGAAATGAATTTATTACAATTAAATGAAAATTGGTAGATTAATGAATATTTCTACATTTTAATGATACATTTATGATTGATCATCCTGTAAATGTTACTAATGATACATTTTTCTAAAATTCTACAATCCATTCTTCTCTTAAATGTGATTTATTCATATTAAATACCAATAAATGAAATACTATTAAATTCTTTATAGTTTGGTAAGATTTTATGCAAAGATACTTTTCTGTCGAAGGTTAAAGACTTAATAGAAAGATATAAATTAATTCTTAATAAAGCATTTCTGAAAATTTCTAATTTACAACATTTCTTAAGTTAAATTACAAGTACTGTTGTATAATGAAATTTAATAAATTTTAATATGAATATATGGCGGAATTTGAGCTTCTATTATATGCACATGAAATAAAAACGATGATTTGAAATTTAAATAGAGATATTTATTTTAGTTTGTCTTGATGCAAGACTTTTCTTTCTATACAACAATATAACTCTGTTTCAAGAGTATTAGGAAGAAATTTTATCAGTTTATAACTCTTATTCTGAAAATACTTTTTTTAAAAAATAGATCAAAGGAATATTGCTAAAAGTATACGTGAAACTAAGAATACTTGCCTTAAAATTTCAAGACAGCAAATAGTTGGTATTGAACTAATAAGATGCATAAATAGTTAATATATGTAAAGTAGCTTTGCTTTTCTATCGTAAACAATTAGATTATTTTTTAAAAAATTATAGATTACCAAGATTATATCATGGAAGAATTTAGAACATTTTAGACGTTTCTTATGTTCGACAAGCTGAGAGCTTTTGGACTAAGAGAAATATATCGTTTTTGTTCATCTTAAGTTTCTCTTTTGTGTTTATATGTTGGCACTAACGCCTTTATGTTTTGTAAACACGTTCCTGTTTCCGCGTATGAGTTGTGTGTGTCATGTCGCGCGTCAGTTGTTGAAAAACTATTCTATTGCCAAAAAGCAAAAGTCTAATCCAGGGATGTCGAACCCGCGGCCCGGGGGCCGAAAATCTGCAACATCAGTTACGATACGCAAATACACAAGGATTAAAATCGACTTGCAAAAACTAAGTGAAAGAGTTGAGAAACAAATATCTCACTAATTTAATAAATTAAACTATATTTGATCATTGCATTATTATTATTATTATATATATGTTTGTATACATAAAAAACAATGAAAGCAATAATAATATATCAGTCTATTTTGAATTTTCCCTCCAACAAATGTTTGTAATGAATCCAAATCTAATATAAAGATATATATTTTTAAATGCAGCTCGCGGGATTGTAAAGTTCTTCCGAAGTGGCCCGCGAGGTCATTAGGGTTGGCCACCCCTGGTCTAGTCAGTATGCCTTCCTCAATACTTCTTTCGGACTCGATTACGACAAAATTAACCCACATTATTTCATACATATATATAATATATATTAGCTGCATAGTCCAGCGTTTCACAGACTTTTTAGTATAGCATGTTCTCCACGGAAATTTCCCCTCTGGATGTCTAAACTTAATGGGTGTGCGTGTGTGATTTTTATGTTAACCTTCTCACTGCGTAGTTATTTTATGAAAGTTGGTTCAAAAATTGCTAGGATTTTTTTTTCATAAGTATTTCAAATTTACATATTATATCTACATTTTAGAGTTAAAATATACAAACATTATTTTAAAACAGTTTTTATTTTACAATATAGTATTAGGTCATAAAATATGGGCATAAAGAAACATAAACAGATACAGCATAGGTTTCACAGCTAAATAGTCGGAATAAAGGCATACTTGCGGAAATCGTGGGATGCTCAAATTTTGCTACATCTACGTTACCAGTGAAAATCACGGGACATGCAGCGAGAGAGTCATTTCCATTAAAACTCTCTTATTTCTGATTTCTTCCACTTTTATGCACCATCGGATGGCTTTCTTTCCTCTCCGTTTAGCCTGGCGTTGCACGATTTTTTTCCAAGTGCATAACTTTATTCCCATGAAAATTTGCCCTTCCCTTCACGACGATAGCACTTCCGGGTGTGTGTGTGCGATGTGAGTGGTTTTAATATATGTGGCAATAAAATTATGTACTCAACAAAGAGGTCTTGCTTGCAAAATTTCAAATCTGTAGATCAAATAGTTGCAGAGATCTCGTGAGAGCAGTGCTTGAGTCAATTTTATTATATCTCTCTATCTCTATCTGTATATATATAGAGAAAGAGAGATAAAATCTGTGCGTGACAAAAAGTTTTAAGAGCAGCATTAAATTGTATAAAAGACATTATACAGAGTTTTATGCCTTAGAAAAGTGTGCGCTTTAGAAAGCTGTAACTAATATGACCTTTAAAACGTAGCATCATCCATCATATTCTTAAATAAAAACAGCCTTTATAACAATCGGACATCTGGAGATTCTCATAACTCCAAATTATTGATCCAAGGGCTTGTTTTAAACTGTCGATACCTGAGAGGCAAATCAAAAGTTTGAAGTGCTTCTTCGTGTATCGATATTTCTTTCCGTCTTCGATTATTGTTACTATAACGAGTTTCAGAAATGGAGAATAAAAAAAATTAATTTATTTCATATTTTAAGTATTATCGAATATTCGTATCATTCAGTAGTGTTAAAAATTAGCAAAATATTACAAATTATTATTACTATTTCTGAATTTATAAGCGTATTATAGACCCAGGTTTATCTTTTATTGAAATAGAGTAAACCGACAATCATTTAATGCAAAATTTGTTTTTTCAGTTAGAATTAAATATTTCCTCAAAAAATATACGTATATTAGGGTTGCCCAAATAAAAATTTGACGAGCGGAATTAAAAAGTACCTTTATTAGAAATCAAAATAAATCGACATGTGCGTGGTAACAGATTTTCCTTCCTTTCAACAGTAGGTCTATGGCTTTGCTGTAGTTGTTCGTGATTGATTCTCGTGGTAGTACTGCATGGCATCCTTCACATCATCGTCCAAATGAAAACGTAAGGCTATCTTAAGTCAAAGAAATGCAGAAAGCTTCCGAAAGACAAATCCAGATTTCCATTAGATGATAAATACCCACAACCAGCTTAATTCCGCAATCAGAAACCAAATTACCACGCATTATTCGGATATGGACGCATCTATGAATAGCACAACTTTACATTTTATCTATTTCCTCTACCTCTTACAGGTTTTATAATTGCCCATCGTATACAGTGTACATCTACTGTATCACTTTATATCCAATTTCTTACGCGCTGCTATAACTGCAATCATTCTGACAAAATTGCACGCATTTGTGCGACACTTATATAAATATTCACATAGGGCAAACATTCTATAATTTGAAATTTTTGATAATATTTTCATCTCACTCTCTCTCTGCAGCACATGAAAAGAAATCGTTTTATACAGTTTTGTTTTGTATTGTTCTTCAAAGAACATATCTGCTGCATAAATCATTGAATAAATGTGCATAATTTGGAATTATCGTAAAATCTGGTGTATAACTGGCACTTTTAACATAAACGATAAGATCGATTTTTACAAGTGGGCGTTATACGCCGTGTATAAAAGTGAGACCTTCAAAAATAAAAAAAAGGTGAACATACAAAAAAGTTCGATTTCTATATATATGTGCTTCTCAAACTGTGGGGCGCGCCCCCCTGGGGAGCGCAATGACCTTACGAGAGGGGCGCGAGCATATCGAAAATAAAAGATTTAAAAAATAATTAGTTTACTGGAATGAATTAAAACAAAATACTTTCATACATAATAAAAAATGCACTTTTACTCTGATATAATTTATAGGCGATATTAAGCCATCAAAAATAAAAACTTCTTCAATACCTAATTAGCTATCTTTGAATCTATAACCAAATAAAAAACTTTTATTTGATTTGCTGTTATCCCGTGATGAGAGATTTTTTTATTACGCTTTTTTTTTTAACCTAACATACTACTCTTTCAGAGAAAAATCAGATCCCGGACCCAGAATCGAAAAACTTTAGGAACATAAAAAATTCATCACTGTCATTATTTTTGAAATACTGCACATTATAGCTGTAATCTGTTTGACCTTCTAAGATATTGGTACAGTTAGTTATGACCCCTCTCTTACGTGTTCTTTGTTGCGCTTTTTTTCATGCAAAAGAGTTTTATGATATTTGGAAAACCACGGAGAGCACACGCACACAAGCACATGAAGGATTACTTGGCCAAGACATTTTTTTATAAATATTCTCAATGTATAAAGCATAACGAAAAACGTTTCACACAATTTTTTAGCAGTAACATACATATTATCATAATTAATATACTTTTTACCCGGAAGTGGTCGCGCGGGACACACAGATTACGAAATCTTTAATTCTGGCAAAACTGTTTATTTATTACCAAAGAAAAATTGAAAAGTCCTTGAAAGTAGGTAAGTAAACTTTCTCTTAGCTAAATTATTCACTGGAATAACGATTTGTATCCTGTACAATAAAATAATTATAAAAAAAAAGGATTGGGGTGACTCAATAAACCCGACCGTATCGAGTGCGCGCCTGCTCCCGGGTTAAAACATATTGAAATCTTTTCGCTTTAAATATTAAAAATAATACAATAATTCCTCATCAATATTTTATATTATTGATCATTATTTTACATCAGTGGCGCACACACGGGGGGCCAAAGCCCTTGACTTTTTTCTGATTGATTATAATTCTAAGTTTATAGTACGCAAAATTTAATTAAGTATTTGTTATTAATGATTAATTTTATTAATTAATGCTAATTATTTATTCAAGAATTAGTTTTTTACTGTGTTTTGTTCCCGAAAATCAACAAAATCAAAAGGAACCTGATACAAGATTATTGAACTTTCGACCCCGCACCCCTCCCCTTGAAAAATTCCTGTGTGCGCTACTGTATAACATCAATTATAAATGCTAATTCTGTGAGGCTTAAAATTACAATTCGCTTAAAACTAATTATAATTTGAGCAACGATTTTAAAAAAATCATTTTACGTTTTTGTAAACATTGTCGAGCACTTGGCTTTGCGCGCTTCCCTTACAATTCAGCTATTATATCAATAATGTTTTATTCTCTTATAAATGAATTTGAGCAAAGAGCGGGCACTTCAGCCGGTATACTTTTAATGTATCAGTGCTGCACAGAATATTTTATAACTAATTAATTAATACTAAATTAAGAACAAGTTTAATAAGTATTAATGACGTCCATGAGCTTGTCTTGGAAAGCAAAGTTTTTAGAAGGAATGCTTATTATTAGAAATTGACCCTCTGAGTTCTTTTTCTATATTTAGCGCAGATATCTATATTTTGTCTTCTAAGCAGCTACTGCATTTTGTAATATGTTCAATTTAAAAATTAGAGAAAGAAAAAATAACATAATAACTATCCTATTATTTTATTTATTTATTTATTTTGCTTAAAAGTAGTATACAAAATTTAATACTTATGTTACTAATTTGTATGGTTTATAATTAAGTTCGCCTATTGTAACTTTAGCGTCAAAGTGCATTATTATTGCATTCAGTAGATTATTAATGTATAAGGGGGGGGCACGAAAAAAATTGTGATCGAAAAGGGGAGCGCCAGTATTGAAAGTTTGAGAAGCACTGCTATACATATTGAAATACTGCTTATTTAAAAGAAATGTCATTCCTCTTAGGAACTTAAATATTTGTATTTTTTGAAGTATATTATATTTTCCTAAAGTTTGGAATGATATTTTAAATAAGTAATTTCAAATTATAAGAACATTGCGGAAGTTACATTTCAGATTTCTTCGTAAAAAAAATTTGCGCGTTATACCACGAATGTACCTAGAAATTAAAAATTGAAGCTTGATATACCATCGTATATTACGGTAGTTTTACGGGAGTTCAAGTTAAAAGTCGACACATTAATTTTCTTATGGTTTTGCAACAGTCAAAGGAAAAGCCTTAAAAATTTTAAAGATATCCGAGCATTTAACTTATTTTCTTTTTCATTATTGGCTTGGAGATATTGAATGCATTTTAATACATATATTTAACCCTCTGACCGAAACATCAATTTTTTCGCCGCACTGAGAGACATCCGTCTGACAGACAGGTACGTAAGATTTTTTTTTAAAATTTTACTACTTTAAGGACTGATTTATATGTCCTTATAGCTGATGAAATTGAGTATGGCTCAAATAAGATGCGTGGGGTTAAATGAAGCACAGAAAAATATTTTTATCTCTAGAATTGTGACTGATATTATAAAAACTGATTAAAAATTATTTATATTCGTGCAAAAGTATTTAAAAAGAATAATACCAAACACGAACAAACTATAGGAATTTCCGTCTGATATACGGTGATAGATAAGAAAAATCGCACATATCGTGAGCTGAAAAAATCGCCATGTACCACCTCGTGATTCTCTTACTGGGTAGAGTCCAACTGAAGACGTCAAGGAAACCCACCCCAAAAATCACACCACAGCGTTATCTACAGGCGTCAAAACAAATCATTCCGTCTGAGAGACGGATGTTCCGGTCAGAGGGTTAATTAAATATATGTTTATTTCTTAAAATGTGAACGGTTTTTAAAATTTTCTTAATTAAAAAATATCATAACATCTGTATTACAATTGTACTATTGTCGAGAGAAAAATAAAATAGAAGCATTTTTTCAATCACCAATAAAAATACTTCTTATACACAGAGAAAATTAACTACCAAATTTAAAGAATCATATTTAGAAATAAACAGTTAAGATATTTTTACAATAACTGAATATCACGAATACATTTGACTTAACGAGTATTAGCAATATATAATAACTGGGTCCAAGTTTTGGCATTTGAATGATAACCTATTAAATGAAAACCCCATAAGTTGAGTGGACACGGTTATTGATTATTTAGATCAATATATTAGAATTACAAGTTAAAAAGGAGAAGAGACATCTTCGCGTAGTACACGTTTTCTATAGTAACCGCCATTATTCTAATCGATTCATTCACGTCCTATTCATTAAAGTATGGAAACCTGAAAGGATGCCTGACAAATGAACATTGAGATATGGCAAATGTTTGTGGCAGCTACGCTCTTGAAGTTTGATAGCAATTTCACTTTTATTTAAATTGTTCTACCAATACAATAGCCCCTGACTTTGGTTTAAAATGTCAATTAAGAATATACTTATAAAGAAAAAGATGTACAAGTAAATATAATATTGGTTTTGTGGTCAAGTTTCTACGTTTCCTTAGCACTTTTGATGCATTATTCTGTATGGGATTGGGTTATTTGTAAAGTGTGAAGCTTTAGCCTAATTTTTGTGGCTTTTATTAGTATTTTAACTATTAGAATTGAAATTTGTGAAAGGAAAATGTAACAATGCAAGCGGCACACACGCACAGAAAAGAAATTTTTTTTTAATTTATTGAATAAGAAAGATATAGTTCTGAAACAAAATTTATAATTTTATAATTTCTTGATAAATATTTGTTGTTACATCATATATTCATTGAAAGTATTAAGAGTTTCTTGGTATTATATATATATATATATAAACACAAAGTTTCAAAATGAACCAAAATTAAGATCTGCATGTGTAACATGAACTCAATAATCATTGCTTAGAACATAAATTTATTCTAATTATATAGAAAAAAAAATATTTTCAGCATTTCGTTCTAAGTATAGATTGAGATTGCTTGGTTAGAGGTTAAATTAACCTTATAATTTAGCTATTTTAATATTTGAAACAACTTCATTTTAAACATTTTATTAATGCAATGCAATACAGTCGGTATACACCTAATTATTTTGAAAGAGGAAAATTAAAACGTTTACGTGTTGATTTCGTAACACACAGTGTTGTTACACATTGATCTTATCTACGTATTTTTAAATAAGCTTAAGTTCTAAGAAATTGAATTATATAATTTAAAATATTTCATTTAATATTCATTTGTAATTCAAATGTGAAGTTATTACTCCTTTAAAACTGAATTAACGTGATAATAAAAATAAAGTTTTTAAGCAACTAACAATTCGAAATTAAGTTTTTAAGCAACTAACAATTCGAAATTAAGCTGTCACAACTGTTACTTTGATAAGGTATATAAAAGCGTGTATATTAAGAACTGTACAGCCAGCCATCATTGTTTGAGATGTTCACGTAATTTCTATATGAACTTCTTGCATTCTTCCATTTCTTTGTAACATGTTTAATGCAGAGTATACTAAAACATAAACTTTGGGCCAAACTCACATCAAAAACAGGTTTTAGTTATGTTTTAGATGTTAATATATTGATTAAAAATCTTCCTTTTTGACTAATGCAGAAAAATGTTTTATTTTATTTTAATGAATGTTGTTGTTGTCGTCTTGTCCATGTAGTGCTGAGAAATCAAATGGTGCCGAATGCGTTTTAAACGGGCCTTGCAATGTAGAAGACATTTCTCAAATAAAACAGCTATGGTCTTTAAGGTTTAGGCCCATGTTGTAGAGCAGTGCTTCTCAAACTTTCCATATTTGCGACCCAATATATTCAATCATAATTTTCATCACGCCTCCCCCATACAATAACAAAGTGTTGATTTAAATAATAATATACTTTGACGCTTAAGCTACAATACGACTTTAACCGCTTAGGTGTCACCGGCGTATATTAACGTCTCCCGCTCAGAATATGTGTTCATTGCTCCGGACGTATAAATACGTCTTTTCCAAAGTATGATCTTTTCTGAGCAGTGCTATCCATAAAACTATTCCGAAAGCTTTGGAGTGCAATAAAAAAACCTTGACAGATTTTCGACAGATTTACTTATTTCAGAGGATTGCTTATTTATTCTTTTTCTAAGCCCCGATTCACCACATGCGCTCGCCTATGTGTTACAAAACGGCGAATCACGTAATTTTTAATTAGCATCGAAGAGATTAAATATAAACCGTATAAATTATCAAAATAAGTGTTAATTTTTGCATATAACTTTGCATATGACAAGACCTTGGGGTCACTGATAATTATTAAACTTGTTCTTAACTTAGTAGTTAACTTAAATTATTATAAATTACATTGCGCGGTACTGATATATTTATGAGTGTATTATATCAGTACAAATGTGCATTTTATTTTTTATTATGCCAGAATATATTTTGTTTATTTTGAGTAAATTAATAATTTTTTTTAAATAATGTTTTGTTTTCGACTTCCCAATATACTCCCGCGCCCCTCGTAGGGTTATCACGCCCCCCAAGGGGGCGCGCCCCACAGTTTGAGAGACGCATTAGCCAATGTGGTTAGAAATATGATTAGGACAGTGCTTTTCAAACTTTCAATATTTGGTACTCAATATCCAATCATAATTTTCATCGCAACCCCCTCCATACTAAAGGGTGTTTTCTTGAGAGGTATAGAACTTTAAATTGCAATAAAACAGCGATGTATTATTTGATTGACATGAAATAATTCTTTATTCGAAAGATAATCTTGTGTGGCATTACACATTAAATATGATTTCTGGCATAGGACTGCCACGGCTGGCTCGGATGTAGTTCAATCTAGACGTCCAATTTTCGATGACTTTTTCCAACATTTGTGGCCGTATATCGGCAATAACACGGAGAATGTTGTCTTCCAAATGGTCAAGCGTTTGTGGATTATTCGCATAGACCAATGACGTTACATAGTTCCACAGAAAATAGTCTAGCGGTGTTAAATCACAAGATATTGGAGGCCACTTCACAGGTCCAAAACGTGAAATTAGGCGGTCACCAAACGTGTCTTTCAATAAATCGATTGTGGCACGAGCTGTGTGACATGTTGCGCCGTCTTGTTGGAACCACAGCTCCTGGACATCAAGATTGTTCAATTCAGGAATGAAAAAGTTAGTAATCATGGCTCTATACCGATCACCATTGAAGGTAACGTTGTGGCTTTCATCGTTTTTGAAGAAGTACGGACCAGTGATTCCACCAGCCCATAAAGCGCACCAAGCAGTTTTTCTGGAGGTAACGGTGTTTCGACATACACTTGTGGATTAGCTTCACTCCAAATGCGGCAGTTTTTTTTGTTGACGTAGCCATTCAACCAGAAGTGCACTTCATCGTTAAACAAAATTCGCTTATGAAAATCGGGAACAACGGCAATCTTGTTTTGGGCCCATTCGACGAATCTACGCCTTGCTTGATGATCGTTTTGATGAATTGCCAAACCAAACTGAGAATAAATCCCTTGGCAGCTGTTAAATCGGTTGCCATCTTGGAAAGTAATGCCAACTTAAACTTCTATACCTGGAAAAAAACACCCTTTATAACAATGCATTGAATTCAATTCTATACTTTGAAACTAAAGCTACAGTACGACTATACACTGGTGCGCAAAAATTAAAGGCGAGACGGTTTTTCAATATAACTTTGTATAAAAGCTTTCCAAATCATCACATTTAATACCGTAAGATCCCCAATACGTAAAGACATGTGTAATGTAAGCAAAACTTACTAAAAGAGAAATTAGAGGGATAAAAAGAAGCTTTATTGAAAGAATTGCATGGAGCGCAATGCGACTTAAGGCCGAAACATCCCTGTGATGGGTGTCCAGCATGAAACATCCGGTCTTTAGTAGGGGATATGATCTCCCCTGACTGCTAGGCAGGTTTCACAGCGTCTGTCCATGCTGAGAATGAGGGTGTCAATGAGTTGTTGAGGCATTGCTGCCCATTCGTCTTGCAGCGAAAATCTAAGCTCCCGAATCGTTACTGGTGGTAAGGTACGAGCTGCCAAGCGTCTGCCTAGAAGATCCCATACATGCTCGATAGGATTGAGATCCGGAGATCGTGCCGGCCAATCCATACGTTCAATATCCTCACTCTCTAAGAGCTGTTCAGCAGCTACTGTGCGTTGACATGGTGCATTGTCGTCCATGAAAAGGAACTGCAGACCCATAGCGCCTCTATAATAACGCACATATGGAAGAAGAATCTCGTTACAATAACGGGTCCCGTTGACTGAACCTGCGTCGAAGATGTGAAGGTCTGTACGACTACCAAGCATGATGCCTCCCCACACGAGAACACCGTGACCTCCATACCTGTCCCTTTCAATGATGTTCGAGGGATAATTGCGGCTTCCCCGCTCTCTCCAGATGAGTATGCGATGAGAATCGCTACTCAAACTGAATCTGCTCTCATCTGTAAAGAGTACTCGTCCCCATTCATTGTCTCTCCAATTCCAGTGTTCACGGCACTACAGAGAACGCCTTTTCCGATGGGCAGGCGTTAAAAGTACACACCGTACAGGGCGTCGTGCAAACAGACCACCACCGTGCAGTCTTCTGGCCACGGTAAAACGCGATATCAGTCGTCCAGTCGCCTGTGTCGTGTGTCCAGCGATTTTTCCCTCTGTCTGCCGCCTGTTTCTTCTGGCCTGTAAGACAATGTACCGGTCATCTGCGGGTGTGGTTCCTCGTGGACGACCACAACTGAACCCCCGGATAGCTGTTCCTGTAGTTTGAAATTGTCTCCAAAGTCGTGAAACGATGCTGTGAGCAATTCCGAACTCTGCAGCCACACTTGTCACACTGCGGCCTTCTTCCAACTTTCCAATGATTCGACTTCGGCTAAATGCATCCAGATGTCGTTTAACAGATAGATTATTCGCCATTTCTCGCTGAGGCAGCAACTCGGTGTGATTTTAACTGCTATACGGCGTGCAATCTTATTGCCAGAAATACTGATCTTACACCGACAACTTGCTTTACACTACTCAGACACTCCCCCATTACATCTACCTGCATATCTGCGCATGTGCTACCGTACATCACCTTACTTAATCTTCTGATTGGTCCTTCTGTCCGCTCTGCCTCTTCGTTCAGCTGATATGCTAATTTTTCGACTTCGTCCTTAATTTTTGCACACCAGTGTAGTCTCTTAAGTGCCACCGACGAACTTAAACGTCTCGCTCAGCCAAAGCGTTAATTCCCTCGGACGTATGTATACGTTTTCCAGAAGTACGATGTTTTCTGTGTACTTCTATTTACAAACTTATTCAAAAGGCTTTGGAATGCAATAAAAATACCTCGACAGTGTTTGTGAAGGATTTTCTTATTTCAGAGGATTTACTTATTTTTATTCCTTTTCTTCGTCCCTCCCCAATATATCACATAAACTACATGTAAAACGGGGGCATTGGGGAGTATATCAGGTCATCGTTTAATAGACAACTAAGGTATCCGACTACGTTCGGAACCGTGATTTTGCAAATTGGATAACCATTATGATATTTAGTGTCACTAAGATTAGAAAATGTATACAAAATTGTTTTAAGAATAGTATTTCAATAAAAAATTATTTAAGTACAATATTTTGATAAAAATGAACATAGAATGAACAATTTTCGAAATATTTCCCTTTTGTGAAAAATGCTTCTATTATAAAAGTATTTTGCCTGTATATAGCTCAGACGTCTGTACAGAGGCTCAAATAGAATTTTCGAAATATATAACTTAGAAGTGTGTTTATCCATATTTTACGACAACAGAGGGGAGCAATTTTAAGAAAAAAACGCCGATTATTATTTCAATTGGTGGTAACTCTGAAAATAATGTGAATTGTTAAAAAATCTTAGTTCAGACTCTCTCTGGAAAAGTTTTTGCTTTATATAAGCGAAATATTTTGTTATTTTAGAAGAATTACTTATAAAAGGAGAATCTTTTGAAAAAAGATTATTCTAAGTTAATTTTTTGCCAAAATATTGAATTTAAATATTTAAATATTTGTTTTTGTAAAAATATCCTTAAAAAAATTTTATACATGTATTCTAATCTAAGTGAAACTAAATATCATGAAAATTATCCCTCTAAGCGCTTTTTTAAAATCACGGTTCCAAACGTAGTCGGATACCTTAAGGGATTAATTATAAGCCATACAAATTATCAGGTAATTGTTAATTCTTGTATATATTTTAACATATGATAAGACCATGGGATCACCGGTAATTATTAAAATTGTTCTTAGTTTACTATTGCTAAACAAATTTTATAAAATACATTTTGTAGTACTGATACATTTATAAGTGTTTTTTATCAGTGTAAACGCGTATTTATTTCTTATTATGTCAGAATGTGTTTTGTTTGCTTATCTTCAGTAAATTAATGTGTTTCTAAAAATAATCTTTTGTTTTCGATTTTTCAATATGCACGTGCCCCTCTCGTAAGGCTATCTAGCCCCACCCTTTTAGGGGGCGCACCCCACAACTTCAGAAACGCTGGATTAGGAAAACGTTGAATGACAGTGAGGACACGTATTGTAACATCTTTGGCTATCAGGGGATGTCTCCATCCCTTTTAAGTGCCTTGTACGTAGCTTAGCTATGATAGTTGAAATTACACGATTGTAATTAAGTTCTAGAATGAAGTACGTCATAACTGAATAGGAGGTGAGTTTACGTTTTGCTTTTGCATCAGCATCGGTGAGGGTATTTATTACCTATTGGAAAATTGAGGAGAAATTTGGGCTTTCTTGGCAAGGTTATCAGCCAGTTCATTACCGAAGATGCCTACGTGGGCCGGAATCCATTACAAAGTGTTACTACTCTGTATTTTAAAAAATTAAAAATATGTTTAAAAACAAGGTGTTTATTTAATAGCCTAAGTGAGGAAATGTTTTTATTTATACATTCTAAATCTTATTACATTACGGAGGATAAAAACACTTCACTTGGAAATTTGAAATATTTTTTTTAAATGGCAATTTA
This sequence comes from Trichonephila clavipes, assembly GCA_019973935.1. Classification (NCBI taxonomy): domain Eukaryota; kingdom Metazoa; phylum Arthropoda; class Arachnida; order Araneae; family Nephilidae; genus Trichonephila; species Trichonephila clavipes. The sequence continues at coordinate 70,687 of BMAU01000645.1, read as the reverse complement.
GTGTTCTTTTTTTAAAATATTTATCCGATAAGAGAGAAGAAAATAATTTTATTTTAGTATTTCTGATTATACAAAAATGACTCTTTCTGTTATAATTAACAAACGTATCTGTAAAGATTTATTTTAAAAGAACGATATATATTTGATACAGGAAATTAGGGAAAAAAAACTACCTAAATCTGCCATATGACATCGAATTTAAAATAAATAATAGAAGAGAGAAGATAAGTAATAATTAGAAATACTTTGGTTAAAAGAAAGATTATATAAATTCTCATGTATATTTTCTCACTCTTTAAATGCGCATTTTTATTCAACAGATTTTGGGGGAAACTTTTGTTTTGTGGAACAATTACCCACTAAGCTATTACATTGGAAATGTGGTTATCTTGTCTATCAATGAAAATATTTCACTCTTCCTTCAAATAACCTTGTGTTTTTCGATCAGGTATTACTGAAGAATCAAGAGGTCAATAACTCAGTTATCCGCAGAAGGGCAGTTTGCAACTGGGAGAGGATATCAGGGGTGGTTGGAAAAACAGTGACAGCTGCTCTGAAGTGTTCGAGATACTTTCGATCGTGTTATAGAATCTGGGGAATGTTACCCATTTATTTAATACTTTTTCATCAAAAGCTGTTCTATAGGCGTGTTTCTTCAAAAGAGAAATTTTGATACATACCAGAATAAACAAGGAAAGTATGCTACTTTTGAATTCTCGCCCATTGACCAATTCTTTTTTTTCAGATAATAAAGCATGGAATGCAAGATTATCAAATTTCTAATTTTTAAGGTATCCGACTACGTTCAGAACCGTGATTTTACAAAAGAGTACAGACGAATATTTTTTAAAAATATATAGTATTACTTAGATTAGAATATATCTATAAAATTGTTTTAAGAATATTAATATGGTAAAAAATTTATAAAATCGAATACTTTGGCAAAAAAAATTAATTTATAATTACTTAATTTCAAAACATTTTCCTTTTATGACAAATGATTCTATAAAAAAAATACACTCACGAACATTGAAAATAGTGACCCAAGTAGGAAGCTAAGTACAATCGCGAAGCTTTGCAAATAAGTACAGCGTAATGTGATATGCAAATGATCCAAGTTTTGTGCCAATACGCATACTCATACACGCCGAGGTGGCGTTACAATCAGGAAGAGGGTGCTATACAAGCCAGCGCGAATTCGAAGATTCATAAACGTGAAGATTAACCGCCGATTGTAGGAATACTTTGGTAAGCGAAACATACCAGGTAAACGTGTTAGAAGACATTTATCACAGTTAAGTGAGTTTGAGAGAGGCCTGACCATCGGGATGAAAACTGCAGGCTGGTCGACGCGCCGTGTTGCTCGCCAGGTGGATCGTTCGGAGTGTGCCGCTAGAAATTGTTGGGAGCAGTGGACACGAGAAGATACTCTCGTGCGGAAAACCGGGTCTGGAGCGACCAGGAAGACCACGAGGAGAGAGGATCGAAGCATCGTGCAAAAAAGAACTTGTGGACCCCACAGTGACTCGTTCAACGATACGAGCAGACGTAGGCGTAGTTATTGTTCTACAAACAATTTCCAGACACATTGCAGAAGCAAATCTTAAATCCAAGCGCCCTTTCTGTGCACTCTCTTTAACACGGGAACATCGGCAACTGCGTCTACAGTGATGCCAAGTCAGATCAATGTGGAATGTCACAGATTGCCAAAATGTTGTGTTTAGTGATGAATCCCGGTTTGTTTTGGGAACAGATGATAACCGTGTACGGGTGTGGAGGTCCCTGGTGAGCGGTACAATTCTCCCCACAGTGTTCTACGCCACACTGCCCACACAGCTGGTGTAATGGTCTAGGGGGGCCATAGCCTATGATAGCCGGTCCACTTTAATTGTGATGCGTGGAACCTTAACGGTCCAACGTTACGTTGATGATATTCTTCCACCCCGTGTAGGTCCTTTCCTAAATGGTCTCCCAGGGGCAATTTTCCAGCAAGATAATGCTCGTCCGCACACAGCAAGTGTTGCTCAAGACTTCCTACGTCATTTTTAAACTCTGCCATGGCCAGCCTGCTCCCACTATTTGTTCCCTGTAGAGCACGTGTGGGATCAGCTAAAACGGCAGATGCCATCGTGTCACTCTGTACATGATTTAGAGTTGGCTGTTCAAGATTTGTGGGCCCATCTGCCTCAGGACAACAAAATGTGTCTAATCAACTCAATGCCGGACCGTGTGGCGGCATGTATTGCAGCTGGAGGTGGTCCAACGCGCTACTGAAGTTGCCCAGTATTTTTGTCGTTGCACACCCTGTATTCGTTTAATTGTCTTGTTTTTGAGATCAAGTGAATCTCTCATATGTGTCATTATGTGTATTAAATTGCATTTCAATCCGATGCTTTCTTCTTCGGTCGCTATTTTCAATGTTCCTGAGTGTATTTTGCTTATGTATGGCTAAGATTTCTCGAGAGAGCCTAAACTAGATTTTTTATAAAATTCACATTATTTTCTGAGTTACTACAAATTGAAGTAATTACCGGGGTTTTCCGTTAAAATTACTCCACTCCGATGCATTGAAACATGGATAAATCTATGGATAAATAGCTATGTATTTGCAAAATCTTAGTTCAAGATCTGTGCAAAGGTCTGAACTATATGTACGTAAAATATTGTTGTTATAGAAACATTTTCTATGAAGAAGAATTTTTGAAAATGTGTAATTCTATGCTCATTTCTTGCCAAAATGTTGGATTTAAATAACTTTTTATTGTATTAAAATACTTAAAATAAGTTTATACGTGTATTCTTTTAAATCAAAGTAATACTAAATCACGGTTTCTGATGCAGTCGGATATCTTAAACGATTTTTTGCATAATTTAAAAAGTTAATGTTTAGCATCTTTCTATGATGTGCTCAAAAGTTTTTTTTAAAAAAAGTATTTCTCTAAGCTTTACCCTAGCAAACTTTGACCGTTCATTTCGTGTTTATTTAAATGTATCGTTGTAATTTAAAATATCTTCTCATAAAATTCTTAATCGTACTTAAATAATAACCAAAACATTTGATACGGATGCTTGGTTTCGAATTATTAACGGATGGGGGAAATAAAGGAACTTTGATGTACAGTTTATTTCGGAAAAAAATACACTTGTATATTTTTTTTTCATTTTGAAATTTGAATAAGGAGGCATATTTTAAATTTAAAAGGCGTCATAGTTTTTCATAATGCCGTCGCTTAAAAATCAATAGTTCGTTCTCAGAAAAGAATCCATTTCTATTATTATACTCTGATGATAAATATTCGATTGAGTTAAAATACTAAACAGGTATCTTTAAATAGAACATAATAACTCATTTTAATGAAATGGATATTTTCAACCCTTGAGATTTCATTCTTCAGTATCATCAAAGAATATTATAATAATATGTGTGCGTATGTTAAATCCGTTTTTCTAACGAAGCCTGTTGTAATGGTACAGAAACTTATACCATGTATTTGTATACTTATAGAGACCTTAAATTCCATATTGAATAATTTCTAAAGCAGATTTAAGTGTTCACTTATTTTTATCTTTTAAGCAGCAATGCCCATGGAGTACGGATAAAATGATAAAAACATGTAACTTGTGGGGGATGAACACTGATTTGTCAATGAATGCATTAAAATTTCAATAATAATAATTCTATTTAAATATTGTTTTATTGTCATCAAAGGAGCATATTACCTACAATCTTGAATTTAAAATATTATCATTTGAAAAATATTATACAAACGCTAAATTTCCACCCCCTCAACATCCCCAAAAATAAAGGTTTTAAATAATAGTTAGATTTAATATTGTGACAGAGAGACTTATTTATTTTCATCTTCAACTATCAACAGAACGATCATCTAATTATCATCTGAGCTTAAACATTTATCTAACCAGCACTTCTCCATCACTAGACATCAACTCCATCAACAAAGCTCTATCGCGTTCCTCAATAATTAGTTATTGTTTATTTATATAAATGAATAAATCGATTATGTGTAAGTCTGCATTGTTTCTGAAACCGAAAGTGACAGAAAGATATTTAAAAAGCCTTTTTAAAAAAATATCTGACTATCTCTTTCAAAATTAATAATATTGTTACGAATTATGCGTAAATAGAGTAAATAATTTGTATTTGGATATGCAATGTATTTATATCACTCTGTGTTATAATTATTTTATGTTAAAATTGTAATATTCACAAGCAATGCCGTCCGTTACGTTATAACGGTGATTCAATGGGAATTTGGCGAGATCTTGGCGATAGAGTCAAGTTGGCATCATTGGTGACTTTGGCGACTTGACGATTATGTTGGTGACCGTTTTGGCGACTTGCCGATAATGTTGGTGATCCTTTTTGGCGAGCTCGAGACCCTCTGGATTCTTCTAGAAATTAGTAGAGAAATAAACTAATTTCAAAATCTATGCCGCAAGCGAGTCTTTCTCGAAGTGAAGCGTATCTTTCTCATTTTATATCCGCGAGTGATATAAAATGAGAGTTACTCGCCAAAATTCAGTCAGTCTGATTTTGACTAGCGGTCAGTTAGTATTGCTCTGATTGTTGAAGCGATTAGTGATTACTTCGATGTTGAACGAGAGATTGCTTATGAATAATCTTTTATGTGAGTGTATTAATTGTGTCTGAATACTGTTGAAGGTGTAAAGACCTGAGATTTATTCTGAGAATATAGCTGCTGTATTCTGTATTTCAAGGATTGAATTTTCGACAAAAAATTCTCATCGCTCTCAAAGAACTACCTTGTTCTTTGCGACTGATTGACATAAAATCCTCGAACCCCGGATTTACGTAGCAATACAAAACTATAATAATAATAATATAATAACATATTGACAAATATATTAGTTAAAGAACGATGTAACAGACGTTAGAAATTAATTTAAATTTTTAAAAAAATATCTATTTCTGCGGACAAAATGTTAATAAACTTATTTTTATTGTATAACAGAAATTAATTGAACATTTTCAATATTATTTTGCAACAATTACAGGAACGTTAAGAATTTCAAAATATTGAATCATGTCGGCGAAAAATAATATTGAAATCTACAGTTTTACATTTAGAAATTTTAAAAGTAAACAAAGCAATGAATTTTTATTGCAAATGTAAACGTAAGAATATTTTAAAATTACTTACTTCGCAAAATATTCTTCTTGCCCATTCTTCATCGAAGTTTCCTAAAATTATTCTTACGTCTTTATTCTGCAATTAAGGAAAATAATATTAAATATATATATATATATATATTAGGATAAAATAAATTTATAACATGCATACAAAAAATAAATATAAACTTCCCTTAATTAGAGTAGCATTATTAAAATTTCAATAATAGTAAATTTCAAACTAAGACTTTTCATAATTCCTTAAGCTGCTTTTAGTTAAATAAAATTAGTTATTCAAATCCCATGATCAAAAACATTATTTGATTTAAAAAAAAAAAACGTTTTTTTCTAATTTTATAGAGAATATTTCTATATCTTCCTAGCCGTTTTAAGTTAGTAAAACCCTAATTCTTTTTATTAGATTTATTTTTATGCTACAGCATCAGATAATATAACTTGCTCATTAAATAACTGTATAGAATTTTTATTTTCAAATCAAAGCATTTGTTAAGTGTCAAATGCAAATTTTAAAAATATATTTATATCTAGAGATGTGTTTATATTTCAAAACAAATAAATTTATGTACTGGAGATTTCGTGTATGAATCTATTTATATTTAGTTTTAATTATATGGTTCATTTTGTTGATAATTAAGATGAGGAACTTGCACTATATTAGAATAATTTCTTCACATGAATATTTCGTTTAGTTATTGTTGCAAACAATCTAAAAAAGTAATTACATATTCAGTTAATGATTCATTCTGAAGATAATTTATTTTTTGTTTATTGGGTCTATTACTACTCTTATGAATATTCAAACTTTCAAAGTACTTCCGTGTTTTTAAATGCAAAATCTTTTTTTTTCTATTTTTTTAAGAAATAAAACAACTTAATTTTTATTTTTGAAGACCCGTAATATACTAATAATAAGAGATGGCTCATTATATTTTTAACTTTTTCTTCTGAAAGGTCTCAAACATTTTTCTAAATTTTCCCCTGGATATTTCAATAAAATGTATACATTAAAATTGTAATTGTGGAAAGAAAAGGGTTTCATAAAGAGACTTTATTATTAGTTATATGTGCATTAAATCTTTTGTAATGATAATGATAATAAAAAGCTAACTTAAATATTACCTTTACCATTAAAAATGAAATAATGACAGAATAATTTAATGCGCCATTAGTTATTAATAAAAGTTTTTTCGTATTCTGAATAAATATATTTAAATATGGTAAATTTTAGAAATCTTTTTTTGGCAGAAAGATTTGGGGATTAAATTCATTTTTTTAGTAGTGTTGATAAATAATCACTCAAAGTTACAATTAGAAGGTTTTAAAATTAATTTCTACTGGCTTTGTTAAGTACTTTTTTATTAGATTTTTTATATCATTTAGTAACGTATAAAAGACAAATATGTAAATAGTTTACTTTTACTTCGAAGGAAAATAAATTACTATTTTCTTATTTCAAATTACAAAAATATTAAGATAACTTGTTAAAAACGCTTGTTACCTTGTATTTTATGATAGTAAACTTTAAAAAGTTTCAATTTTATGTAAGACCGTTCACAAATATCTTGAATAGTATTATTATTATATTATTAATATAAATTGTCTTTATTTACTTATTCGTTTAATATGTATTTCTTGCAGCTGCTTAAAGTAAAGTTACATCATAATTCATTAATGAAAATTGGAGTTTATTTTTTATTATATAGTAATTATTATAATATATCAATTAATTCAACTGATGTCGAAAAAAATAATGGAAGTAAATTTTGGAAATGATAAAGCTATAACAAAATAAATAATTTGCACTCATAAGTGTAATTTTTTTAAAGTTCTAAGACTGTCAAGGTAATACATCCAAATTTATCAATTAATGATTTAAGGCAACGTTTCCAAAACTGTGGGATGAGCCCCCTAGGGGGCGTGATAATCCTACGTCGTGGAGCGTACTTTTTGAAAAGGTGAAAATAAAATATTATTTTAACAAATTATTACTTTATTGGAAATAATCAAAACAAAATACATTTTGACACATTTATGTCTCACACAGTGCATTTGATAATTAACTTATCAATACTAAGCTAGGAAAAGGTTTAATAAGCTTGTCATATACAAAAACTAATAAAAATCTTGATAATTTGTATAGTTTATAATTAAAGTCGTATTGTAAATTTGGGTCATAGTACATTATTACTGCATTCAATTCCCTTTTATTATACAAAGGGAGGCGCAATGAAAATTATGATTGGAAATTGGATCACAAATATTGAAAGTTTGAGAAGCATTGAGTTAAGGTAGTCTTTGTTCAAATGTTTCGGAAAAAAATAATTTAGAATTTTTAATTAATGCGTGTATTAAAAGGTAAATACATCTAATAAAAAGTGATATTTATTTCACTCCTATACAAAAATACCGTGAATAAAAACATTAGGTTATCTTTAGGAATGAGACAAACTATAGGTAACACAATACAGTCATGGAACCGAGTTAATAAATGTGCGATTAGTGACTGAAGGGTTTGAAGACCTTTCGCTCTCAGTCATGTCATATTTCATCCTCCAAGCATGGTAGTGAAACTTACAAAACAACCAATCATACGCTGGAGGAGAGATGGGTGAAATATTAGGGTATATCGGTGGATGCATGTCATGTGGGGTTAGGTATTAACTTACCTTTAGATGGCGCTGCTCATGCCCTGAAGGAAGAGTAGTACTGCCAGCCAAAGCTAATCGTCCACAAATTGTTATGACATCAGGGTGTTTTTAATGTGAACTAATAGTGTCTGAGTATTATGTACAGTTCAAGCCATAATTCCATAATATTACGCAGTATGATATTTGACAATTGTGGACAGATTGGATCTGTTAGTAAGTCTACACCTAATTCGTAAGCAAAGATTTTCAATGCTGAAATATAAATCTGAGTCTTCACAGATTCTGTGTCATTCCATCTTGCATGCAGATATAACCTGATGCCTGAAGAAATTTATGCGACACCAATATTTAATGCTTTAAGTGCAAATCTCCAAAAGCTAAACGACGGATAATAGTTTTGATCAATAAGAAGCATCCATGACTTTCTGAAAGGGGACTGAGGAGTATTAAGCTTTTACTTGGGATGTATCAGTCTACGGTAACACATAAGACATTAAAATCTACACTCACTCAGACTAACTGACATTTTTCTGCATCATTAGTATTCCTCGAACTTTGTACAATATCATCTTTCTTTGTAACCGAAGTACCATAGAGGCAGGTACACCTTTCACGAACTCGTCTGACTAGTGGAAATACCACTGTTGTCTACGATCTACCATCTGTGATATGACATGTTTCATTTGTGATGATAAATAGCTCTCCATATTGACCGGTTTTCCGTTCCAACACTGAAGCGTGACTCTTGCGGAATCTGCCACTTGTGTTTCCATCATGTATTATGTCCATCGTGTGTACGAAAATTTCATATCCTGAATCGCTTAAATAACAGAGTAATTGTCTCTACCTTGCGATTCGCATCTTATTTTTTTCATTCCTTCTTGGTTTTACCTTTTTACTATCAGGTAGTGCATAGAGAAATTTTTAAGCTTGCAAATAAATATTGAACCAAGTTTTTAGTATTATTCAAATTTAATTTTTGGAATATAATTTATGCATGCTGTGTTAATAAAATGCTCAAAATAGTATTAAATAAAACATCAAAGTTAAATTGTAAATTAACTATAAAAATAACAACTAAATCAATCGATTTAAATGTCGGAAAATCATCGATTAGGAATCATTAAGAAATCGTTATTGAATAAAAAAGAACAAAACTCAAACTTTTTATTTAAAAAAATAAAGAAACTTTTTTAAAAATATATATTAACTAATAATTGAAATACGATATAAATAGCTGTATAAAATATCAATGTACTAGTAGTTGATAAACTAATGAAATATATAGTTGTATTTACAACTTTTTATTTTATAAGTAATATTAAAGCATTTTACGTAAAAATAATTACATGCGCTTAAAATCTGTATTCCATTATAAAGTATTTGTGATATACACATTATATAATTTTCATATAATTTTTTTCATTTTATTTCGTAACGAAATGAAACTTTTAAGACTAATTTTATTGCCCTTATTTTTAAATTGCAGTTAAATTGAATCAAATATTTTTTTTACTTAAAATATAAATAATATTTTCTCAGCATATTTTTCAATTTTTTTAATAAAACATTTCTAATGAAATTGTTGTAAATGTAAAGAATTGGAATCTGTGTGAAAATAAGTAATGCTTGTAAGAGAGAGAGAGTATGTGCTATTTTTTTTAAAAAAAGTCACAAGTATAAAATATACAATTTTTAAAAATAGTTTCAACATTTTTTTTCCCCAAACGAACGCGTTTTGCTCATAACTCATTAAAATGCTTCAAAAACATTTATTTCTGAATGTTTTTTCTGCATAGTGTACTAACATCTACTTTCTCTTTCTCACATATACCAATGCATGTTCATTTAAGAACTTAAATTTTAAAATATACTGTTGGCAGTGAAAATGAAACACCAAAATGAAGTCATCAGCAAGACAGATAAGTATACCCAATAGAGTAAAGTCCTGTAAATAAGGAATGACCGATTTCATAATAGTCAGACCAATCTTTAGGTGAGGGAAACCCCAGTAAATTGAAGATTGAAGAACTATATTGTTTCAACCTAAGCTGCGTACCTGAAGGGATGGTACACAATCATGTTTTTCAAGAGTTAAAATTCTGTTTGAGAAATTACAATCGTTGTTTTCGAGTATATCAATGTTTAGAAAAGGGGTGCCCAACATAAGGCCCGCGGGTCACATGCGGTCCGTCGACTCTTTTTTAAAAAATTTAAATATAAGGTTTTTAAAGTTTTTTTCATTTTGAAATTTATTTGAGGGGAAATTTATATATATATATATATATATATATATATATATATATATATATATTTAAATCTACAATGTATTTGCCTGTTACCTGTTCATGTTGTAAAACAAATCTTTTTTGATAATTGAAATGTCTTTTAGATTAAAATAGATTTATATTTCATCAAACCGTTACATTTGATTTTACTAAAATAAATTACTTTTTTAATATATTCCGAATTAGATTATGCATATTCTTTACTATGGATGGTACGTGGTTCTCTGTGTGTGCGACTTCCATTTCGCCTCCTCCTTTTCTGTTTGGAGTGCCCAAAAAGCAAGTGGCAGTTAGAGATGTTTTTTAAAAATTAAAATAAGTATTCGGGACGGTAAAGATAAAAGACAATGTATACTTAATCCTTTGCGTATGGCACTACTATCAGATTTCAACAATGAGTAAAGAAAAATCAATTCAAAGGGAACACCGTTATTTTCAGGAAAATGGCAACTGTAATATTTTAAACATTATTTGATCATTTAATTTTACATTATACAAACATTGTTATATTATCTATGTCTGATTACATGAAAAATAATGAAAACAATAATAATTCATTCAATTTTAAATTTTTAATCCAATAAATGTTTTTGCCTCCTAATCGGATATAATGGTTTATATTTTTATATGCGTCCCACGAGATTATAAAGTTTTTCCAAAGTGGCCCACAAGGTCATTAATGTTGGACAACCTTGGCTAGAGAACCGATTCTACTCGACCACAACAGGGAAACGCTACACCACACAAAACGTAACGATATGATTGGTTTCGCCATCGACTACGACAGCTGGTCCGTATCGGTAATAGCGTGGATAATGAGCCTTTGGCAAAATAACACCATTCTTGCAAGCCTTACTTATTGTCATTGACCAACAAGATAATACCTGACTAAACGGTATGCATAAGTCAAAACAATCCCTGGAAAGTACCCATGTGTTTCTCTGACCGCCAGTGTTAATGCTTTTATTTGGGTTGATTGAATGATTGAATATTAACGTCGCACTGTTCAGCTACACGAGGGCTTTCGGCGACGGACCACGTAATTTTGAACCATGGTCAAGTGACGTGGACGACATCTGAGCTGACACCCCCCTCTCCTAACTACCACACCACACCAATGGGAGGACGTTTCAGCTCTCGACAGATTTAACGTGCATCGCTGCCCTACACGGCGGGTCTTTAGTGGTACAGGGTTCGAACCCGTGACAAAGCAAGCCACGGTCCGATACCTATACCACTCGGCTACCGCGGCCACGCTTTTATTTGGAACATAATGAACTGTTACAAATAGAATTGAATGCATACCTCACAAAACTCACGTTGAGGACCTTTGTTTTATAATGTGTTGCTTCCACTATTGTCACCGGCAATAGGCCTATATATAAAGGGTGTTTTTAGAGGTATAGAACTTTAAATTACAATAAAACAACGATGACATTCGATTGACATTAATTTTTTTTATTCGAAAGATAATTTTGTGGCATTACATTTTAAATATGATTTCTGGCATAGGACTGCCATGGCTGGCTTAGATGTAGTCCAATCTGGACGTCCTATTTTCGATGACTTTTTCCAACATTTGTGGCCGTATATCGGCATTAACACGATGAATGTTGTCTTCCAAATGGTCAAGCGTTTGTGGCGTATCCGCATAGACCAATGACCTTACATAACCCCACAGAAAATAGTCTAGCGGTGTTAAATCACAAGATCTTAGAGGCCAATTCACAGGTCCAAAACGTGAAATTAGGCGGTCACCAAACGTGTCTTTCAATAAATCGATTATTGCACGAGCTGTGTGACATATTGCGCCATCTTGTTGGAACCACAGCTCCTGGATATCATGATTGTTCAATTCAGGAATGGAAAAGTTAGTAATCATGGCTCTATACCGATCACCATTGACTGTAACGTTGTGGCATTCATCGTTTTTGAAGAAGTACGGACCAATGATTCCACTAGCCCATAAAGCGCACCAAAAAGTCAGTTTTTCTGGATGTAACGGTGTTTCGACATACACTTGTGTTTTAGCTTCACTCCAAATGCGGCAGTTTTGTTTGTTGACGTAGCCATTCAACCAGAAGTGCGCTTCATCGCTAAAAAAAATTCGCTTATGAAAATCGGGAACAACGGCAATCTCGTTTTGGGCCCATTCGACGAATCTACGCCTTGCTTGATCATATTTAAAATGTAATGCCACAAGATTATCTTTCGAATAAAAAAAATTCAGGTCAATCGAATAATACATGTTGTTTTATTGCAATTTAAAAAAAGTTCTATACCTCTAAAAAAACCCTTTACTTTATGTTGTTTATACACTATTGTCTTTCATTGTATATGTGCATCATGTTGAAATAAATATCACTTGTTTATTCGTAACTGTCTCGATCTATTTGCCAATTTTTCTTAAGTTCTGCGTTAACTTTTTAAATATTTGCCACAATCCAGTGCGTTTGAACATTTCGCGTCTCAAATAATTTTTTTATAATAAATATTATTAAGATAGTGGATTATAAAGATCTCCTTAAATATAAATTAATCGAATAATGATATTCTACGGTATTAAATGTGGTTTTACAACTCACAAAATTATATACAAATTAGGTATTTCAATTTAGTTTAATATGATTATTCAACATAATTTGATTTAAATAGTAAATAGAGCTTAAAGATTCAAATAATGCTTTGTATATTGATTTCAAATGTATATGTTTATTATCATAAATGATAAATTGTTCCTATCAATTTAATTTAAATCATGTCTCCATATATCAACACGTTATTCTGACGTTAGTAGTATGATTGAAGTCATTGTTAATTTTACAGAAGTAACCAAAATTTGATACCATGCACGTGAACTTGCTGCAATAAGCGATTGACAAATAATAAGCTTTGAGAAATTCATATGTTTACTTCAATTACAGAAACATGCGAAATCATTTGGATGCATTAATGACAATTAAATATTAACGGACAATTATTGTCACTATTAAATTCCAAATGTTGATTCTGATTTGGATTAAAAGGAAAGAGATATACATACGGTAATGAGTTAAAATTCAGAGAATTTATTTAAATAAATTACCACCATTTTTAATACTTCAATATTCTTTATTAAAGGTCTGCATTTGCATACAGGTATTGAATGTGACTTGAATGCAGATTAAATTTATAAAGTATTTTTAAATTTATAAAGTATTTTAAGTTAAAAATACATTTTATACTAGATAAAAATCTTTTAAGTATCTATGAAAAGATAAAATTATCGTTTTTTAAATTTTTAACCAAATATGTGTTTTTCGGTTTTTGCCTGACAAGATACTTATTAAATTTAAGATATTTTCAGATGGGATTGAAATACATACGAATTTAAAAAAAAATTCAAAAATATATAAGTTTATGTAATATATTGATTTGTTGCAATATTTCATTATTATTGACGAAATAACTAAAATTTCGTTTCTTCATATTATAAATCTGTTTAATTTAAATAAGATATAAATATTAGTGTCATTCGGGAACAACAACAAATAAGTTTCAGTTCTGTAAAACATCGACGGAAATGTTTTTTTCTACGTAAGCGACTTTAAATTTTAAATAAAAATAATACGAAATAATTAAAGTACACAATACAGAATTTTTGTCTATGAATAACCATGAATATTAATATTGATTAAAAACATTACTCCAGTACTTCTCAAACTTTCAATATTAGTGACCCAATATTCAATCTTATAATTTTCATAGCGCCCTCTCCGTACAAATAACAATGCATTAAATTCAATAGTACTATACTTTGACGCTAAAGAAACAATACGACTTTAACCTCTTAAGTGCCACCGGCGTATACATACGTCTCACTCAACCACTGCGTTAAATACACGGGACGTATATATACGTCTCCCCGATGTATGATCTTTTCTGTGCACTGATATCCATAAAACTATTCCAAAGGCTTTGGAATGTAATAAAAGGACCTTTACAGTGTTTGCGGAGGATGTATTTATATATCAGAGGATTTCCTCATTTATTCCTTATCTCCCCCCCCCTACATTCCAATACGTCACATGCATGCACCTTCGTTAAAAACGGAGGTAATGGGTAGCGAATCACATACCTTTTAAACGGTAGTTATGAGACTATTTATATAACTCGTACAAATTATCAAGATAATTGCTAATTTTGTATATAATTTTATATATAAGCCCATGGGATCAATCATTAAACTTTTTCTTAATTGATTATTGTTCAATTTATTATAAAAAATACATTCTGCATTACTAACAGATACATTTATTAGTGTATTATATCAGTGCAAATGTTTATTTTTCTATGTCAGAATGTATTTTGTTTGTTTACTTTTATTAAATTAATAATTTTTTTAAAATATTTTGTTTTTGACTTTTCAATATGCTCGCGCCTCTCTTGTAGAGTTATCACGCCCCCTAGGGGCGTGCACTACAGTTTGAGAAACGCTGCATCACACAGCTTGTTTGGGTGAAAACCGTCACCTAATGTGAAACATAAAATGTTAACTCACTTTTAGTTTCAGCAGCTCGTGCTGTAACTCTTCAACGAGTCCTTGTGTTTCAGCTATTGCAATTCTTGCACTGTCCAGATCTGTAAGTAGTTTACTGTGTGGCTGAAAATAAATTAAATTATTTTTAGTCAAATGCTTACGTATGTATACAACTAGATGAAAATTAACAAGAATAAACTATTTGATGTAAGCAGCATCTTGCGTTAACAAATATGAGAAAACAGGAATACATTTTAGCCTTACTTATTATACTATATATTACTAAAATAAGGATACTTTAAAAGATAATTTTTTTTTATTTTTGAAACCTTAATAGATTAGAAAGAAACTCATTAGGCTTCGGAAAATCAATATAAGCGAGTATTTTAAACATTTAAGGTATCTGACTAATATAAAATCGTGAATTTTGCCAAAAAATGAAAGATTTTTTATGATTTTACTTTATGGGTCATTTTATTAGCTTTATAAAAATATCAAGTTTATTATTTTCCATTCACTAGAACAAAAGCTACAAGTGTTTTAGCAAAAGCAGATGCCTCTACTTTAAACAAGATGTCATGCCTTAAAATGCGTTTTTTCACGAAATAGGATTTTTTGTTTCTTTTAATGCTCAAAAGGGGATAGCGATTGCTCTCAAAAAGTTTTGAAAATAATCAACCGATGATTTTTGTGTTTGTTCTGTATAATAATAGCAGTGTATTAACATTCAAATTTATCAATCACTGTTTTTTTACGAAATTTACAGTTTCTTTCGTGAACATAATCACTGTTTTCTTAAGCAAGTTGATATAATATCCAAGATAAAGTTCTCCAGATTTTGTAAAAATTCAAATATCTCTTATCCTGATTGACATTTCAAAAATGAAAAACAAAATATTGTATCAAAACTGAAAAATTGAGAATTTGTTAAAAATGTATTAAATAAATTTTAAAACCATAACAAAAATCACCATACCTCCATTTTTTTAAAAAAATGTTGCAAGTAGCCGTATACCTCCAAACGATTTTGAAAATTTAATGTCTGTTTAAATTATTAGTTCAAAAATATTCATTCAGATATAATTCATAAAATATTTGACGAATATATTTGAGAGGATTAGTGCGAACAAGTAATTAATCGCATCAAAATTCATTTATATACAATTCATTAACCGTTTTTTTTTTTAATTATTTACCCAGTTATCAAAATAATAATCATTTGTTTTCATTATTTATCGAAAAAAATATGTACACATATGTACTTAAAAGTTTTCATCTATATTACACAGGAAATTCTGTTAACCACATTTCATTTTAAACGTTAAACATTTTACAAAAAAGAAACTTATTTTCACATCTAATACATTCTTTCAAACAAATGTGCTAACTTTCAGTAGATTTTGTAACGTTTAACATTTAAAAAAAATCATGTACAATACATATATATCGCGTGTTATAACTATTGTATTTTAATTCTATGGACACACAGTTTGCTTTATTCTGTAATTATTTTCCTGAAAGTGGATAAGCTAAGCAAAGGAGCAACAGAAAACCTTCTTTGATTTTCCTTTTTCTATTAAGTACATTGCAAAAGACAAGCAGTGCTTTCTGCTGATCAGATTGAGTGGAAGAAAATCTTTTAATTCCATCAAAGATAATCTTACATTTTCTGCTCTTTACAAAGAAAAGAAAAATAGGCGTTTCGAACGTCGTTTTTTTCCCTAAGTAAACTACTCGATGAAGAAAGAGCAAGATATTTACCAAATCGTATCTGGGCGAGTTCTGGTAGAGTGTTCCCACTCTCGTCCAATTGTAGTACTTTAGAAGAGCTACTCTCGCTGGATTAAAAGCAGTTTCACTAGGTACAGCTCGAAAGAAATTAGGATAGTTATCTTTAGTGTACATTGGATGGGTATCAGCATACGTTATCTGAAAAGAAGAAAAAATATACGTTATAGTACAACGAAAAGCTCTAGTTTTTTTAGTTAAGTAATTGGATTAATTTTAACGAAAGAACAATGAATTGATTTTACAAAAGCAGTATATGTTGAATGTTTTTTACATTCTTTTCTTATTAAGTAAATATTGAGTTAAAAGAACGATGAATAAAGCAATGATGAGGAATTTAATGTTTCATTTTGTTCATTGATATATATATTAACCATATTAATGATTGGGTTATAGAATGTTATTACAAAATAGTCATAAAATGATACATTAAAAGATTTTATAGGAATGCTAGAAATAATTATAATTGTTCTGAAATGTAGTGAATTTCCTTTTTTAAAATAGTTAGAATGGACACAATTTGTCATTGCTAGATATGTATTATATCTTATTCATAGAATTGGAACTATAGTGAATATTGGAAAACTATTGTTAATTGTTTATTTATTGGTCCCCATGCTATAAAATGCACACACAAATAATTAAAAATATTTCAACCGATATAGATAACTGCAATCTAATATCCAATTTGTATATTTTTTAAAATTCCGAACAAATGATTATAAAAAGTATCTATAACGAAATTCAAACGCGTTTTATGTACTATTTGTTAGATTATTTCTTCATTTACAAGAAGAAATAATATATATGTAATAGAAGAAGAATATATCTATATAATATGTTAAAGAAATAATTTATTCCCTCTTAATTTAGTTACCATTTTCCAGTAGTGTTATGATGTCTATTACATAGATGTGTTTAATGAAAGAATTCTCTAATTAAGATAATGCCATACCTCAGAATTCAACTTGCGTTTTAATAATATCTCAGCGAGATGTTAATGGTAGGTTATATCAAGTTTATAGTTTTGTAAGGACAACACCTCTTGGAGGAGAAATAAATTGTCCGGAACATGATGAGTATGATCTCATATTTGGTCTTAAATAGTTCAAATCCTTCTAGACTTTCATTTGCACCTTCATTCATATTGTTAAGAATTTTGTGTAAATAGTATAAATAATTTTATTTGAGTGTTTAATGCATTTATATTACTCTATGTTATATTTATTTCATGTTAAAATTGTACTATTCACAAGCAGTGCCGCCCCTTACGTTATAATGGTGATTGAATGAGAACTTGGCGAAATCTTCAAGGTACAGCCATGTTGGCATCATTTTGGCGACTATTTTGGCGTCATTGGCGACCTTGTTGGCGAGTTCGGAACCCTCTGGAATCTTGTAGAAAGTAGTAGATCTCGCCACTAGTGTCACGTTCAATGACACCAGCGGTTATATTTCTAGAAGTTTCTGTCGCGCATATATAAAAAGGAGGCTTGCCGGTACGGCGGGGAGTCTTGATTAAGCCAGCGAGTAGTGAGGATTGTTTTGACTAGTGATTAGCTCGGCTGTTCTTGGAAATAATCTTTACTTACGTGTGTTTTTAAACACTGTTTACTGTGTTTGATTGCTGTTGAAGGTGTGAAGACCTTCGGATATTTACCCTGTGAATATTGCCGATGAATCCTGTATTGAAAGGATTGGATTTTCGATAATAAATTCGCATCGCTCTTAAAGAACTGATTATTTTTTCTTTGTGATTGTTTTTGCATAAAATCCTCGAACCCTCGGATCTACGTATCAATATGTAAATGCAGCCCAGACTCTTAAGTATAAGACATAACTGAAGTATAAATATCAGTAAAGATTTAATCAAGTACCTTAATAGTGTCTATAAAACTAAACAATGGCGAAAAGTCGAATTTTAAAAGGAACATTATCTTACGGACGAAAGTGTGTGGTACTCAAACTTTCCACAGAAGTCTAAATTTACTTAGGTTTAATTTGATTAAGAAATATTGCTCTGTTCCCCCTATTAATTTTCGGCCTCGGTAGCCCAGTGGTCAAGGTAACAGACTCGCTCGTGGCAGGCGTGTCATGATTTCAAGTCTAGTACCGCTGAAGACCCGCCATGTAGGGGGGTGATGCATGTTAAATTTGTTGAGAGTTCAAATGTCCTCCCATTGGTATAGTGTGAAAGTTAGGAGAGGGCATGACAGCTCAAATGCTATCCTCATCACTTCAACATTGTTCAAATTTACGAGGTCTGCCCCCGAAAGCCCTCGCGTAGCTAAACAGCGCGACGTTAATATTCCCTCACTCAATCCTTCTCCCTCCCGCATATTATTTTAATTTGAAACGTAAATATTATATAGCTTGTTCTTAAAAATAAAAACTCGGTGCATAACTTACGAGACTTAATGATGTTTTATTGGCAATACAAATATAAAAACAATTATTTAATCTGGTTAAACTGAAGTTTAAATATTTCTAGAATGATTTTAAAATTAAATAATATCTAAGAATTCGAATTTCTATATAATTTTGGTGCAGTTATTTCAAATTCATACTTCACTTCTACTGATAAATTTATGTGTTAAACCCTTGAGAATCGCATAACCACTATTGGATAAATACTAATTATTGAGCAAATTGTGGATACATGACTTATTTAAATGTATAACTAGTGTAACCAATACGTGGTACATTATAAGGAAAACTTTCATTTATTGATTGTATGCCATTACAAAAGTTAATTTACAAAATATGTGGGTTACAAAAACCTAAAAAAATAGGAAATTTAGAATTAATATTACAAATCTATGTGAAATTGTTCGAAATATTTCTTGGAACATAAAGCTTTTCCACAAGCATTACGTAAGTGTATTGTTACTTTTGTTCCATTTCTTCATCACAAACAGGTAAATAAGTATTAGAGTCACTTTCGTCTCCATAGGGTTTCGGCAAATATTCTCAATTAGTATTACTTTCATTGAAAGCCACTGACAATGAAATATTCACAAGAAAAAAAATTAAACACCACAAATAGTCATTTAAACTTTAGAAAATGAAACGAAACATGCACGAACGTGCACCGTAAGCAGTGAAAAAGAAAAGAAAAAACGAAATGTGCCTCCTAACGTCAAGGTCAGTATCCCCCAAAATCCTAGGTTTCAAAGCGCAGTAATGTAGTCAAAGGGTTAAATTTTGTTTCTATAAAACTGCGTAGCGTGTGAAGAGATCCCCTTGGATCTCACTTTGAGAACGAGAATAATTTGGAGTTTGATAAGAGCTAGTAGCCATTTTTATAAATAACTTTATTTGGTTATCTCTCCCAAATAGAATCAAAGACTTTTAATAACAAATAATTTAAATTAGCTATATGAGGTTTAAAAGGGACTTTCCTTTAACTTAACCTAAATATTTGATGATCCAATTAATTAACAATTAGAATATCGATCACGCAGAGATTACCGCGATAAGAGATCCCAGAATTATATTCAATAATATTCCTATTGAACATTTAACTTTAATCTCACTCCTAATATAAAGCTTTAAAGAAACTTTAATTATAAATCAATATTTACCACACTGAATCTCAGCTCTTCCTGAGATTTATCCACCTAGAAATCTTCAATAACAAATCTCTAACTTCACTATTATACCTTTCTGCTTCAATCTCTCTCTCCTACTGTTTTTTGCTTTACTATTCCGTTTGACTTAAATACTTTATCTAATCTGCATAACAAGGAATACCTGTCCTTTTTTTGGAGCTGATTGGAAATAGGTAGGGGAATTAAATTTCCCTAAAAAGGACGTCTTAGAAGGTTAGTGATAAAGTTCCGTATAGGTTTGTCACAAGCGGATTAAATGTATATAAAGGGAAAAAAACAATGTAGAATAATCAGTCTTCTAGCAAAGGCTGATTGAGAAAAGTTATTTTTTATAGAAAATAAAAATTTTAATGTATAATACGATAATAACATAATTCAATGAAACAGTAGTTCAAGGTCAGTGACTAATGAAATTCTATTATTATTTGTTTCATTATTAATTTCAGTTTTCTGGGAAAAAAACAGCTAACGTATGTCAACTAAGTTAAATATGGTTACAAAATTTTTCAATAGCTATCTGATTAATGAATGATGATTCTGGACGACATATTATATAAACTTTTACATAAAATGAGCAACACAATTCATACACACACACACGTGCATTGCTTAAGGAGATAAAAGCATTATCTTTTTCATTCCAATTAATCTCAACTTATACACTGGACGTTTTCAGTCTGTTCACTTTCCATATGGTTTCTTGGTCTTAGCACGCTGATTGGTTGTATCCAGTAGCTGATGCAATTTTGCATGACTTTGCTACAAAATTAAAGGACGCGGCCCTATTATTAGAACAAAAGGGCCACCATTGTATTTCCCTTTGGATGGGTGTATAAAAATATTTAAGTATTACGCTATACCTGAAAGTTTTCAGGAACATAATGGGTTAAAAGAACTCCCTCTCAATAAAAGTGAAATAGAGCATTGTTATACACACACACACTCACACACACAAACACACACACACACACATATATATATATATATATATATATATATATATATATATATATATATTATATATAATTTTGGAATGAAATAAATAATTTCTACAGCTTAGTTTCCGATAATGTCGTATACAGGATAGGACCATGGACCCAGATAACTGTTATGACATATGTTCAATAGTATATACACATATGCTTTTTGATGAAAACAGGACCTGTAAGTCTTTTAGGGCAGCAAGAATAGCTGAACAGTCAAAAATATGAGCAGGTGTGTTAGATTTTTATCTAAACATTTATTACAATTCCTTAATTTCTTCTACTATCATTATCAACTTTCATTCCTCTGTGGTGACCTGTTCTTGTCTAGCAATATTATTCGTTATAAGGCGGGCTCCACTTATATTACAGATTGGATGTGCTTTACAGGAATTGACTTCTCTTAATTTGAAATGTGTGGCCGTATTTGTTCTTTTGCATCTAATAAAGTAACGATGTAAAAGTTGTCATTATTAAGATTTCTAGCTTCTTTCGACAGTTTAAACGCATTCCCATTGCCTGTAATGTCAAGATGTGCCGGTAACCATTGAATTATAAGCAGACTTTCTCTTAGTGCTGTAATCTAAACAGGTGGAAGCAAATATTTTCAGTAATCCATGGACCTCCTTTTAGAATTGCTTGGAGGGCAACAACTGAAATTAGTTCCAAAGAGCATATGAATTTGCAATATTTTAGAAGGTATATCCGGAATATAGTACTACGTCTTAAGTTTTTGACTATGTGATTCAAGTTTTTAAGTATCTTATTGAATTTTCTATATCAAAGTTTAATTTAGCAAATCACAGCTATATATATATATATATATATATATATATATGAAATAAATTTATGTAGTACATAAAAAACAAGAAATAATAGATAATTAACATACCAAGAAATAACGCAATAAAAACATAAAAGCAAAACATGAAGATCGAATTTGTAGAAAAATACAAAAAAGGAACTACAAAAAAGAAACTAACGAGTCAGAAAGCAATTTCGGACTTAGGGTTGAATAAGTGGGGTTAAATTAGTTTGAAGGCGACAACCTTTCCCCTTTGTAACTCGGTAGGAAAAACCAAATAAAATAAACACAAATTAAAAGTATATAAAAAGTCACAGAAAGTATGATAAGACCACTGTTACTACTATTCCGCAACAAATTCTCCTAAAACCTTAAAGCAGAAAATACCTAAAACAATTACGTAAAAAAAGTATTTTCAAAAAAGAAATTTACAAAATTTTTACTTACAGAGCTTTTTTCAAGAGAGCCAAGAGCCTTGAAATTAATGGAAAGCCATTATTCATCGAGTTATCTTCTAGGTATATATATATATATATACCTAGAAGATCAATTGGAATAACTAAAAGCACATCCATGATCTTTCTAATAGCTAACTACGAAAGCACAATGGATTACATTTTACTTGACAGCTAATATTCATGATTTATTAACCGCCGCTGAAGTGTCACCGGTGTATATATCCGTCTCGCTCAGTCGGGCGTTACGTGCCTTGGACGTATATATTCGTTCTTCCGAAATACTATTATTTTATTTGCGCCGCTATAGTAAAAATATTCCAAAGGCCTTGGAATGTAATAAAATGATGTTTACAAGGTTTCGAAAGGATTTAGTTATATAAGAGAAACATTTTCTTATATGGGCATTTTCACCTCCCCGCAACACACCTACGGGAAATACGGTGGCATGGGGAAACCAATTCCCTAACTTTTAATCGGCAGTTTGATGTTTAATGAAATGAGAGGTTGAACTTGAGAATCTTCGTTTAATATACATGTATCCCAAACATAACCAACTTCTTTTGGAATTAATTACTTTTTTCAACTTTTAATTCAATGAATGACGTATTTATCCGCAGTCGATATGATCAGACTAAATATCCAAACTCTACAACAACTTTGGTCATTCCAAAACAACAGAAGAAAGACTGAATCCTTGAAGGGAATTTTCCCGTCTTCGAGCCCAATAGAATCAATGACTTACCCTCCACCTAACTCGCAATACAGTTCAAAATAATCACTTGTAACTTTTCACCGCTCCCTTTCATCGTTCATCAAACGAGTCGTGGTAACCGTCTCGATAGCCAAACACATTTAATAATAGAATGCCTCTACATACACACTCACATAGCAGGAGCTGATCTCATTAGTTATATGGGAAAGAACTGACGTGTGCCTTACTTCTAATTTATCTTCATCAGACAGTCTGGGGAAATGTACTGCTTTGTTGCTGTGCATGCTTTCTGAGAGATGCCTTTACTCAGGGAGTGATACAAGCGAGATGCGAGAGATTTCCACGTAATTTGAAAATTCTCTCAACCCCCCTCCTCCCTCCTTCTTCAGGGGGAGGGGTATCATTCTCCACGTTTTCGAATGGTTGGGAATGTGCAAGGGTGGGGGAGAGCACAAGTTACTTTGAAGGTTGCATTCTCTCAGTTGTTTCTTCGAGTATGTCTTAAGATTGCTACCGCACGAGAGGGGAAATTGATATCGATCAAGATTCCTCAGTTTTAAGCAATGCATATGTAAATCTAGAGTTTCTTGGGATTGAAGTAGGAAGGGATATGAAGAAAGAAGAATTTGGTTTCAGTTTCGACCGAGATGGAAATTCTGAAGTTATACTTTTTCTCCCCTCCCTCTCTTCAGAACGTGCTTTATGAATAGCATGATGTATAAAGTAGTTCATTTTAAAAACATTTCACAACTGTGGTGATTCTTTTGCTGCACAAGAAAAATAAATTATACTGGTGCTTCCCCTTTTTAGTAAGTTTAAGTAAAAAATATTCGCTTTTGAAAGAAAGCATGTATCTGAATCTTGCTTTAATAATATTCATTTAAATGTATCAATTTTCTAAAATTTGCTTTTCAAATTAGTACAAACATAATAAAAATGGATCTGAAAATTATGAAGGTTAACACGGAGTTTGGAACTGGCTGTAAAACATTCTAATCATAAAAAGGTTTCCTTTGCATTCATATACAAGAGTTTTTGTATACTTGTAAATGTGTGGATCCCTTTTCTCACTAATATACTTCAAATTATGCATAAAGGACATTTTTAAAGTATAGTTAAAGAAACAGACCGTATGTAACAATTGGCTATTCACGAGGTTTGTCCTCTGAATCGAGTTTTCTTCTGTGAAACCAAATTTGCACTATAAGCTAGAACCGAATGTTATGTAAAGCTCATATTATGGACCCTTACTACCGAATATTATGTAAACAGGTAGCTAGAAAGATCATAAAAAGGAATATAGAAGTCGATTGTAGATTAGGTGTCGGCAACCGTTTAGCTGTGGCGTGCCAAATCTATCTACCAATATGATTCCACGTGTCACACATTAGGAATATCAAACAAACAATGCATGCATAGTTAGAGAATAGAGGTCAATAATATAGATTTACCGTTTTATTATATATTCATTTTGCATAATTTAAAGATATTACTTAACAAGAAAAATAAAAAGTATAAAATATAACTATTTCTTCAACAAAAATTAAAAATGTACATCTATTATGTATTTTTAAAACTTTTATTAAACGAAATATACAGCATAAAATAGAAGTATTTCCCTTCATTGTAGTGAAATAAAAATTTAAATAATTTTAATGCGAAGCTAGTGCTTGCACCGCTCTACTTTCATATTTTCAAATCAGGGGTATAATGTGCGACTTTCAATTTGACACACAATTTTGAACATTCAGTTCTAAAGGAATTTACTTTGGGGTCTCGAAATACTTTTCGTATGAGAAAGTAATTTTTACTTAGATATGTAGATCTAAAAGCGGAAAGCAAAGCACATGCAATTTTTTCTCTTTCAACAATTAAAACTCTCCAGCAATGAAATTCAATTCTTTACGAAATAGATATACCTTTATCTTTGGTTAACTTTCAGATTATCTCGTAATTCCGTAAATATCCATGATTCTCTGAAGATGTTTGTCAAATAAGGACCATTACAAATTTATCAATCTCCATTCACTCAAAAATTAACAAATTTGTAGATTAGTGCAGAGTACTTGGGAGAATTGTACAGCATGCCACATGTGGCTTGCGTGCCATAGTTTGCTGACTCCTGTTGTAGATGCTTTTGGGCGATTCTGCTACATTATCCTATTTTTCGGTATTTAAAATTGCGGAGGTTTTTGAATTGTCAAGGCCGAAAGAGGCTACATCTCGTTCAAATAAGTACAAAATTTATTCTTACACTTTGACTTGTTTAGTTTGTATATCACGTAGTCAGTTCTATTATTGATTAATAGAACCGAATTGTTGATATTTTCTACTTGTAATTTAATCATTTCAAATTTGATTCGTTGAGTCTTCGGAAGTCTTAATATTGAACAAAAATTTCACATCAGCTAACATGAAGAGTAAATACTGCAACAAATACTCAAAAAAATTAAAGTGAAATCACAGAACGTTCATAAAAAAGGAAGTTTTCACCAGGAATAATATTATTTCTACTGCAAATTTATTTCATGCTATGAACATAATTCATATAAATCCATTTCATCCCTTTGTCGATGGAAATAAAAAATATGCTATTTTTTATTTCCATCGAAAAATAGTTTTTCTATTTTTATAATTTTGTCAATTCCCATTAAAATTTACTGTTTTTCTCGCCTTTATTGTCGCATGCAGAACACTGACTTGCAGTTGATAATAAAGGAGCAACTATTTCATTTGACACAGATTTATCTACCACCATCTTTGTTTCATAATTCACTGCTTTTTTCAATATGGTAAAAAATATAATGAATTAAAATGCGCTAGAGCCTTCAAGAGAAGACATTACCACCAAAGTTTCTTAATCTATCTTTTTCTCTTACTAGTGTCATTATTTAATAAAGAAAAAAACATCATCTAACTTTCAAGTAAAATATTCTACATTCTGAAGACCCAATGGAATTACACGAAAAAGGCACAAAATATACTCACTCTACATTTCCAACATTTCGCTGAATCAGCCAGATGTAAGAAAAATTTCTTGAATGACGTAATGGATAAAACATATCATATGCAACTCCTATGTACAGCTAAAATCAAAAGCCAATTACATCGCGGTTGCGAAAAAATTGCTGAGTCCATCACATCCACGTTTCATTATTCAGAAATAATGGAGATTAAAAATAAAGAGCAAAAATATTGCGGGCGACTTATTGTGATTCTTGGAAACATAATCTAATAATTTTAGCAAGTATGAGAGTGTTAACCTCTTCGATAAATAAAAAAAAAGTCAATTTAAACTTAGTGTTTGATTAGTGAATTTATTTTTATTTATCAAGTAATATATTCTATTTTGATGGATAATTATAGTAGAATTTTCAGCAACCATGGTGGTAGATATTTAAAAAGTGCGACGTCACCTTTGAATAGGAAAAAAATTAAATATGAAATTTCTTGAATTTTGCACGCATTTTTGTTATTCATCAAAAAGTTATAAAACAATAAGTGAGTAAGATTATCAAGAAACAAGAATTCTAATATATATTCAATTCGTTATAATTTTTATTCTTGAAAAAAATATGTAGAAGTATATTGTTACTTGTAATGTAATAGTACTACTTAAGAAATATTTATATGGTTTGTACAATATGCAATAGTTGATCTGTAACGATTTAATGTGATTAAATACATTCGAAACTGTGATTTTGAAAAAAGAGTATATAAATGAAGGTTTTTTATTTTTAGAGTCAGTTGAATAAGAATAGACATATAAAGTTAATGGTTTTTACTACAGTAAAAAAATATTTAACTGCAATTTTTTTTGTCAAAATATGATGAAATAAAAATGGCATATTTTCAAAACATTCTTTTTTTTTATGAAAAATGATTTTTTTAATAATAATGTTTTGAATAACAGTTTCTGTACAGATCCTGAGCAAGGATTTTCGAAACATATAATTTTTAATTTTATTTTTACAAAAAATAATAACAGACACACCAGTTATTAGTTCAGTCGACCGCAACTCTAAAACATAATGCAAATTTTTCAAACCCAAATGCATGGGATCTGCAGAGAAATCTTAGCTATATATAGGCGAATATTTTCATTACAGAAGCATTTTTAATAAAGGGAAAATGTTTTGAAACACGTTATTTTGTTCTTCGTTTTTTGGCCAAAAATTAATTTTAAATAATTTTTTATTGCGTTAAAAGTCTTAAAATATTTTTATATATGTATGTTATAACTCAACACTGACACTAAATATTTAAAAAATATATTCATTTACACTCTTTTTTAAAATTATAGCTCCTAGCGTAGTCACGGTTACCTTCAAATGATAACTACACAAATTTACAACATACAATAGTACGTAACATTCATATACAATAGTTGAATCAAGGAATAAAAAATGCATAATTTTGATTTACATTATACATCTACAAAGCGAACAAGTATCATAACTGATCGCCAAAACTTTAAGTATGGGAATCATTTACAAAAATCCTATGAATTCTGAATGTCAAAACCTACACCCATTCAAATATTTAGAAATTAATTTTCGGGCAGCATAGTATATTTCATTTTAAGCATAAGCTTAAAGAATAAACGGGTGCGCTATCTAAAGCTTCACAGAATAATTTGTATGTTATAAATCCTTTTATATAGTATCCACAATGCTTAAATACAAACTATTGTATTGTAATTAAAATCGTCCGAGATACATAATGTTTGTCCCGGGTAAATTGTTTCCAAGTTTCAAGAATCATTCCATGAAAACCATTCATTCGGAAATCTTATTGTCCGTTCAATAGTTGCATTAGAATAACGAATGCTTTAATTTCGCTATTCAATGAGAAATTTCTAATAGCGGCAAGTTAGCGGTTGTAGTTTTATTTTAATGACACTCTAGGAAAGTAAAATTATGAATCACAAATGTGGCATCAGTAGAAATCAGTACAAAAAGTGCAGCTTCAAAAACAGATTTTTAAACCTACTACGACATATCATATATTATTTTTATATTAAATCTACATTACTAGAAAAATACCAACAAAGTACTATAAATAATACAAAATAATGGTTTATTTGTGTGAAAATTCACGCATTTGTTCATCTAGATATATATTATAAACGCGGAAGTTTGTTTGGATGTTTGGTCGTCTTTCACGCAAAAACAACTGCATGGAAATTAATGCAACTTTACAGTAATATTGCTTACATATCAGAATAACACGTAGGCTATAATTTATAAAGATATTGTGTGAAGTGTTCAAAATATATCGATATTTGTCAAATAGTTAGGAAAAATTTCAGCCATCTGCAAGCAATTCTGGCGTGTGCTGCAAAAAAGCCCATGGCAGCATATATCTACCTACTATTATTTGTGAAGAAACCCTTTTGTTTTGGTTACGCAAAGCAATCGCTTGTAATTTATTACTGTAATCAGCGTAATCCCTATTACTTTTTTTATTTCAGAATAAAACTAAGTTTTGAAGGGATAGGTTGTTATAAATCTCTCTTCATTTGAAATTTTTTTATGATTTTATTATGCGCATTTGGCTTGATTATCAGCGTAAGCTAGAGGTGTAGGAATAACGGAAGATCTAAAAGCTACCATGATCTTAATTTGATTTTATTAAGATCTTAAAACTTAAACTTCTAACAGATTAGATAATAATAATATATGTGAGAAAATATACGGCGGCTAAACACACAATACATAAAATTCAGAAATAACGTAACCCGGACCAATACCAATAACTAATTCGCCCCTAAACTCAATTCTAATATACTGCTGGACAATTGCTAAGGACGGATCACAAATTGCTATGTAGCATAACATTAAGCGAGACATGAGGCCTAGTAGGATAAAATATAGTTGCCACACTGTTCAGACATTAGAATAAAGAATATTTATTGTTCTGGAAAGTACAAAAGCTGTGAAACATCTGAAAGAAAAAAAAAAAAGGTTCATTTGATCTGCGTACGGAGAAATGGAACAATGAATCTAAAAGTCAGCAGGCACCTTAAAGAAAGGTATCAGAACGGGATATGTTCACCGTGGAGTGTGATGCAACATTCCACACGTCGTACCATACTTTGCACAACATTATCCAGCAGCTGTTGAGGCAATTTATCCCATTCCTCTGTGAGTGCACGGATAAGGGTGTTCTTGTTTGTCGGAGGATAGTTTCGACCAGCAACTTGCCTCCCCCAAAGCATCCCACACATTTTCAATGCGGTTTAGATCTGAAGAACGCGCTGGCCGTACGAGACGTTGAATACCCTCGCTGTTTAGACAATCCTGAACAGCGAGTGTTCGATGGCATGTTGCGTTGTCGTCCATAAAAACAAATTTATCACCGACAGAACCACGGAAAAGACGAACATGAGGAAGTAGAACTTCATCAATGTATCGTTGGCCCGTCATAGTCCCATTCGCAACCACATGTAGGCGCGTGCGGCCATTGATCATGATGCCGGCGCACACCATGATACTGCATATCGGATATCGGTCCATTTCCTGGATATTTTCTGGACGATAAGCAGTACCACTCTCGCGCCAGATCAGTTGGCGTCTACAATCCGATGACAGACTGAACCTACTCTCATCTGAGAATAGTACGCATGCCCAGTCCTGTTCAGTCCAATTGTGATACACACGACACCATTGCAAACGGGCAGTACGGTGCTGTCTGGTCAATGGGACACACACAACAGGTCTGCGTGCGTATAGTCCTCCTCCCCTCAAACGTCTGGCAACAGTTTTTCGGGAGATCTGCTTTACTGAGGCAGCAAGAAACTGATTTGCCACCTCTTGAGCTGTGGTGCGCCTGTTCCTTTTGCTGATAGGACGATATATCTGTCTTCTGCAGGCGTCGTACTTCTAACACGACCTCCCCGTGCCGTCTACTACACATTCCAGTAGTTTTAAATGACTTCCACAGCCGTGAAACAACGCTGTGAGCGATGTAGAACTCCCTGGCAACATCTGTTTATTTTCGCCCTTTTTCGATCTTTCCAATAATTCGGCCAAGCATAAAATCATCTATGTGATGTCGGGAAGACGTGCCAAAAATTTTAAGTTCGTCTATTAAATCTTTCCTGTAAAACTTTGACTTGAAACAACAACTGTCCACACGCGTCAAAACCTTTAAAGCTCTTATGAACGCTATCACGTGATGAACAGACGTGGAAAAAAATTTGCATACTCATACTTCTTCTTACTAATATCCCGCACTTATTCTAATTATCCACATTTTGCTTCTATTCATTTTGTGGTTGCTATGGATGATAGTGTCAACCGTCCTTAGCAATTGTTCAGCAGTGTAGTATCACACAGATCCTAATATTAAATACTCACTCCTACCTTAATGTCGACCGCGAACAATCCAATCTTTCTGGAAGTTGCGGATTTACTGGAGTGCAATGGTATGCACTTTGACCTAATGGCTTTCTGGCACGAATAACTTCTGTTAGCTGTCACTAAATTTTTCCAAAACCTCTTCAAGTTTGAATCACGGATTATCCTAACATTCCACAAATTGCCACCCAGCTTACTCTAACTTCTGATATTTAAAAGCTACCGAATTTGCATCTTTATTTCACGCTTCACTTCTTGGGTTTGGATGGAAAAGAGTTGCCATTAATTCTAGCCCTAAAGAACACAAAGGACATGTTACTGAAATAACGCGTGAGCCCGTCACAATACTTTTACCGCTGCTGGTACTTAAAGTAAATAAACTTTCTATTTCACACAACATTATTCGGACAAATTTTCAAAATTTGTTTATAGTTAGTAGTTAATTATAACGATGCAATTTTAATTGGATAGGCAGATATTGCATTTTTAATGTATTTTTTACAGTGAGTGAGTGAAAGAATATTAACGTCGCACTGTTCAGCTCGACGAGGGCTTTTGGTAACGGACCACGCAATTTTGAACCATGGTCAAGTGACGTGGACGACACTTAAACTGTCCCCCCCACCCCTTCTCGTAACTACCACACCAACTTAGAAGGAATATTCTACCAATACTTAGCAGAAATATTCTTTGAAATCCACTCTTCCAAGTTATATGGCAGCACGGGTTCTAAGATAAGTATTTCAGCGGGGAAGGCGAATAGTTTTGTAGCAAACATTGCGTTTTCTGCCGACGGCGTTTTCAGTGGATTGCAAAGATTATCATTTTTGTCCCGAAAAAATAGTTAATGTCAAAATTTAAGTGTCTTATGTTTTTGTATGTTAATAAAGACCTTAGAAAACGATTTGAATATTTATTTAAAGTGAACGGTGTATATAATTAATTTTACAGTGGAATATTCTTAATTAATTTTTAAATTCTAACGTATTAAATTTCCCAAAGTGGAGTATTTTGTTTATGTATATCCCTTAATTTTCAATGTAGTGATCCAAAAACAATATTGCATGAAAATAACTGCAGTAAATCATAATGCGGTAGATAAAGCATTAACCTGCACCGCTTTCCTGCACGGCGGGTCTTACAAAGCTCTAATAAAGCTCAATCTATGAAAGTAGCTGGACATTTCCAACTTGACTCTATCGTCAACATTTTGCTATGTTTTTCATTGACTCGCAATTATAATTTAAAAAATAGCGTTGCTTGCGAATATTACAATTTTAACATACAGTAAATGCAACAGAAAGTAATATTAATATATTACACTTTCAGATATAAATTGTTTACACTCTATTTTAAGCTTTCATTATACAAAACTTTTAACAATGTGTTACTTTTGCTGAGCAGAAATCAGCTTAGGGAGGTATTTTCAAAAATCGTTCCTCAAGAGTATTACGGGGAGTTATAAATAAAAAAAACCCTTTTTTATCAGCTATTAGATCTACAGACTTAAAATTTAGCAAAAGTGTTGTTTTTTTCCTTTTTTGTTTTTGTTCAACTGAGATATGCAAAAAAGCTTTTTTGTTTAATTTGCAATTCACGTAAAATTAACTCATTAAAACTTATTTATCCTTCAATCTGCGGTGTTTAATTTTTCAGTTCACCCGTGCGAAGAACTGATAGACAAGCTAGCCTGTATATATAAGAGTGGTGTTTGTGTATATGACTTCGCTTCACTCCAACACTGTTCAACCGATCACTATGAAAATCGGCATTTATATGTATTTTTGTGGAGAAGGGTTTTGTGCTATCCTCTTTATTGCAGCTAGCCAGCAGATGGTGCTACAACATATCAACCTCTGATCCGTTCAATCAGTCACCAAGTTTCCAACATGGTTGCCAACTTGGCTCTATCAACATCAATCGCTATTATAATATAAGTAACGGCATTGTGCTCACGAATCTTACAATTATAACATAAAATAAATACAACAGAAAGTAATATTTATGTATAATACATCCAGATATACATTATTTACATTATTTTAGGCGTTTATTACACAAAATTTCTAACAGCGTGTTAATTTTGCTGAGCAGAGATCAGCTTAGGAGGATGTTTTCAAATATCGACCCACAAAAAAGTTACGGGTGTTATAAATAAAAAAAAATCCCTTTTTATCAGCTATTAGATGTACGGAGTAAAAAGTTTAAAAAAAATTGTGTTTTTTTATTAGCTTGGACATGCAAAAATAATATATATATATATATATATATATATATATATATATATATATATATATATATATATATATATATATATATATATTTGTTTAATTTGCACAATTCACGTAAAATTAACTCATTAAAGACTTCTTTATACTTCAATATGTATTGTTAATTTTTCAATTCCCCCGTGCGAAGAACTGGTATATAAGCTAGTTTTTATACAATTTTAAAACGATCCACATCATATATCCTGTGATTTCCGGTATTGTTTCATTTTCCAGCCGAGCAGGGCATCTTCAGAAGAATAGCCGAAGCTATGACTCCAACTATAACCAATCGACGAAGAATATCATGCCACTTGATTTTTGAAGGAGTGGACAAATCCACTTCTCACTGAAAAGAGAGATATATCTCAGACGTTCATGAGAACTCTCATGTTTGAACCATTCATACCGTTATAATCAAGGATGTCTTAAGACTCTGAGGCTCTTGGCTGCTGTGCAAAATTATGGGGGCCCTACTTACTTTCACATAGATACAGTATAAAAGAAGAGTATATAGTATTATCAAATACTCCTTTAAACGGTAATTTGAAACAAACGAATGTGTACGATTCACAATCTCAAAAACCTAGGCAATATACCGTCACGACTAATGGTCACATTTCGAATAAATGAGTTGAATGATTTTTTGTAGCATTAGATAGAGCCCTAAGCATCGATGATTGTCATCGCATAATAATACAGTCTTACCACTTTTGCCAGCTGAAATGCAGTTTAAAATTTCTTGTTTTTTGGGGAGTATGTGCGGAAATAATATTTGACCATCGAAGTTATCCAGATCAGGACCTTATTAAGACATAGTCGAGCATGGAAAGAGGCCCCCATCGAAGGCGAGGCCCTTCGCCTTGACCTAGTTGGACCATGCCTTAAAAACTCCCTGGTTATAAGGATATATACTAAAATTTTATTAATGAGTGCGACTAGCACCGGAAATTCAACATTATTTTGCATTGTACATTATAAACGCAGCAAATCCTGATATGTTTTCCTTATGATTTTCTTATTTTAAATATTAATGTTATAGTTAATCCAGATGCAAATGAGAGGATGGTGTCAATTCAATAAATACATTCTGACAAACTACAGCCTATTACTAAAATTTCCGTGTATATTTCATACATTAAAAAACTGATATATTATTCATAATAATTATTAATATTCATGTGTTACTTTTATTATTTAATGTTTAAAAAAACAGACGTCTTACTGCGTTTAATAAAAATGGTTATCATATATTATTATGACGTTATTTTGTTTTAAGGTTATTAATTGGTATTCTTTGTTACTTTATTTTAGAAAACTTCAGCTGAGACAACCGAAAATATAATAGATCTGTTTATGAATATATTTTTCAATGGTCAAAGATTTTAAATTGAAATAGATAAATAACTTCATCAATATTCCATAATAGGTATTTTTGCCAATAGAAAATATTTCAGAAAATACCTATATTTGAACATGTTTAGCGCATTTAATCTATTTAATGTAAAGTAAAGTTTATGTATCCAATGGAAGAAAAACATATCTCAATAAACCAATGCAGGACAAGAATAGCTCTTTTCGATGTCAAAATCATTTGAAATTCAAATAATATAAAAGTGAGATAGTTTTTAAAAGTTTTTGAGTATTTAAAGACAAAATGAAGGTCACTCTCTCATTTGGTTCTTATTTCATCTTATTTTTCAAAAATTTCTTTCTATGTGATTTTTGATTACATATGAATTAGTATAACACATAACTGTGTAATCAGACTTAAATTTTGGTGTGGGCTTTATTGTAAGCCAATAAATACTCCAAGAAAATAATTAGTTAATGTTTTTAAAATTAAATCCTTTGCTGGTAAAATCAAAGATGAATTCTAGCAAAAACATTCAAGCACACAGGGGCTTTTTACGTTATACATCACATTTGCATAAGTGATAAAAAAAATTTCGATGATGGACGAATAAATATTCGAAAACCTTGAAATTTAGTGTTAATGATAAAAGAGTAATCTGATTCACATCTCCAAATGCATTTATGAAAATTGTCACGAATTATATGAAAATGGGAAGAGTGCAATCCAAAGTTTTATATACATATAAGTTCAGAATTTAAGTAAAATAACTACGCATATATTATTTTGCTTAAGTTTCATGATAAGCCCTAACGTAAGTTTACATTTTGAAAATCTAGTTCGTGAATGATCTTAATATATAGAATAAATTCCTTCTATTTATTTCATTTTATGATAACCAAACAATGCATTTAGATCTGGCAGTCATTTTTATATTTGCGCAATTCTGCAAAACTCTTAATAATAAATGAAAATGCCAGGCTATTCTTACATTTTAGGTATTATGATGGCTAATTTACGAAACTGCTAAATCAGGAAATATTGATGTAAAGCCATATGAAATTATATGTTTATGAAAAATACATATTATCAAGGTAAATTTAATTAACTTGAAAACTGGAATGGTCTCGATGAATTAATTTCAAAGATGTCTTCAAATAAAGTTTAACCGGCATTTACCTAATATATTAATTACAATAATTTTTACACATTTTTCTCTAATTAAACATGTTAATCAACCGGGAAAAGATAGTTTGCGTATTAAATAAACAAATTCAATAATACAACTAAGCAAATATTTTAATCATTGCGAGAATATGAACTATTCGTATATATATATATATATATATATATATATATATATATATATATATATATATATTTATAAATAAATTCATACCTTAGAATTATTGTTATACATTTCTCTTTGCACTCAAATAATTAATCGGTGCATGTTTCAAAATATATATAGCTTCGAATGGGGGTATCCATAGCAACACACTCGTCAAGATGAGTTATACAGGAAAAATCTTAATAATTCACACACGCAACACATCAGATAACATCTCAGATGAATCATAGATGTTATTTGAATACATTATGACAGAACAGAGTGAAATCATATAAATTTCTTTAACTATATAGTCCAACATTTCTTCGTTCCGATACAAATGTTTTGTATAAGTTTTCATAATTAATAGTATTTTTGTCACATAAATACATTCAGAAATTAGTGAGAGCAGGAAATATTTATATTAAACGTATTTTTATTATATCTTGCCTATTTTTATAATGAAATACTCGAAACAAATACTACACATGATTCATCTTTCTGCACTTCTTTAGGCTTGTGTGAGTTGAGAATATCTTATCTCCACGTAACTTTTATGAAATCAACACGCCTGTGGATAAATTAACATTTAAGAACACTGAAAGCTGACTGTTGTGTCTAGTAGAAAGTTTATGTATCTACACAGCTCACGGGATACAAAGCACCATAAGACGCATTGCCAATCATCAACACTTTCAAGTAAACCACTTCTACGGCCTCTTCTGAACTATGGGCTTAATGGTCCTGAGTTTAATGGAATATTTTAGACTGGACGTCTCGCTGGGAGACAAACATTATGTAAATTCATCTTAATGATGTTTGTGGGCACAACTAAACAACCTGAGTGCGTTAAATGATCTCTAGCTTCTCCCACAAGCTCAATATAATTAATCACTGTCGCTCTCTTAATATGATGATTCTTTTATTTCAGAGTTTTATCTCTACGAATCTGTGTGGGGTTTGCTTTGTTTGCAGTTGCATTTTAAGCCATTTGCAAAACTAAAGAGTAAAATGTGCCATAATTTTGATTTCATCATACATCTGTGCAATACGTAAAGATAATGTGGTTGTGTACAATCACCAAAATATTCGCAAACAATAATTTATATAGTATCATCGCTGTTTTTAAGACACAAATATTTATTAGCATTTTTAAGTAAGTGTAATGAATGTAAGGGAAATATTTAAGATAATATGTATTGTTTTATATGATTTAATATTTTTGATACTAGTTATTTTAACATAATAGTGACATACATGAGGTCGTCAAAGACTACAAAATGTTTATTGAGTAAATAATTACAAATTAAGTATAAGAATACATTTTTAATGCGAAATTTGAGCTTAATGATTTTTTATTATAATTTCGTTTATATCTGGTACTTAAAATGATAATGCCTCTATTATTGCGTGTTCTATATTTAAAGGTCTCATTATTTTTTAAATTATTGTATTTGTTAATGCTGGCAATCCGAATTCACCCAAATAAGGTGTAGAAAATAATGACATATTTAAAGATTTTTACTTATTATGAGATAATCATTTCTAATTCTAATCCAAAAGGAATTGTCTCTTCCAAATATTTTGAAATTAAATCTCGATTTTTACCGAGTGAAATTTGTTTTCCCACATTATTCAAAATTGATTCATATACAAATGTATCCGCTATCTCAAATGGATTACGAACTCAATCAATTTTTTTTTTACATCCATCTATCTACGAAAGAATAAGTTGAATATCCTTAGTTTATTCTTGTAAAACAACCGAATTATTTGGGTTCCGATTTTTTTTACAGAGTATAATTCATATTGTTTTTTTTCATAAAAAAATGGTGGCGCACTTCAAGAATTTGGTGGCACACAAAAGTGCCGTGGCACTGTGGTTGAGAATCACTGCCATGTATTAATTATTTATAATGACCATTTTTATTCAATGTCGTGCTAGAGTAAGGAAATTAAATGCTATTATTTTATCAAATGCTTTTTAGCCTGGATCTGTAAGAAAGTGCCTGCACGCACAACAGGGTCTAAGTATCACAGTGGTAATTAAAATATAAAACATTGTTCTAACTTGGTTGATTGATTGATTGTTTATTAACATCTCTCTGATACTGCACGGCAGTTGTTAGTGAGTGACATTTGTAAATTTAAACCATACTTAATTGAAGAGTACGGCACATAAATTCACTACTCACTCCCCAAAACATTTACAGTTTAAACGTTCATCATGCTCTCTACATGGTGGGTCGGTAATAGCACTAACATTTGAACTTACGACTCACTAAAAACCTATACGACTATGAACACTCTGCTATCTCAACCACTGTACAAAATGGGGTAGAAAATCAGACGTAGACACAAAAGACATTTTTAATATATTAAATTAAAAACTCAAATATCTCCTATTTCGAATGCTTCATAATATAGTAAATTATTACATTTATATAGGTACAGACTGTTTTACAGTGCAGTTAATTTAAAATCATTACTCGGGTTGCCCTAGATTAATTCATTTTTGCTATTACCTGTTAGTTTGGCTAAATGGAATTTTAATAAAGCAAATACAATAAAATAAACATAAGATATTATTATAAAGTAAATAAAATAAACATCATATGTTATTACAATTTGTTTTCGCTGAATTAATAAACGTGAAAGAATAAATAATTAAGAATCTTGTATTGGAAAGTTCATTTATACAAAAAAACAACAACACCGTAAATATAGTTAAAATTATATATATTAAGACTACAAAACTACTTAATTATAAAGTGCAACCTAAAACAGTCAAGCTTTATTATTATTTTCTAATATTATTACTAATTATTATTGTCTTATTATTTTTATTTTATTAAATTGAATTCAAAAGATAATTTATTGG
This sequence comes from Trichonephila clavipes, assembly GCA_019973935.1. NCBI lineage: Eukaryota > Metazoa > Arthropoda > Arachnida > Araneae > Nephilidae > Trichonephila > Trichonephila clavipes. Next base: position 32,509 of record BMAU01000645.1, on the reverse strand, counting down.
TCGATTGCTCAAAGAGGTATCCTGATTTATACCCCCCAAACGTGTTCAAATGCAAGTCATGAATTTTTATATAAGTACGAGGGCTATTTTTAAAGTATGGTCCGTCGGTGCGTATAGTTCTCTATTTCGTGCGTACGCCGCAACGAGCTTCTACGTCACTGACCTGCATCCTTTGCGAACACACTCTCGCCATTTCCAGCTCTGTAGCAGTCGTGTAAGATTCGCTGTGCGTCTTTAAAATGTGTAAGGTGATTGAATCGCCCACCAAGTGTGAGATACGGTCTGCTATCCGTTTTTTGACTACGAGAAACATGTTGACTGCAGACATTCATCGCCAGATAACAGAAGTTTAGGGCACAGAAACAATGAGTGACAGCGAAGTTAGAAAATGGGCCAGGAAGCTAAAAGATGGGCGATATAACGTCCATGACGAAGAACGGCTAGGCCACTGATGATGGTTTGGAACATGCAATATACAATCCCGACCTGTCTCCGAGCGATTTCCAACTTTTCTGGTACCTTAAACACAGGCTTGGCGGGTAGCGTTTCAGTGACAACGAAGAAGGGAAAGCGGGCGTGAACTCTTGGCAGTCCAACCAGGCGGTAGACTTCTTTGAAGGGTTTCAAAACTTAGTTCTAAGGTTTAACAACTGAATTAATAAATTCGGCAACTATGTAGAAAAATAGGCAAAAGTATGTTTAATCCTAAAATAAAGGTTTTTTGAAACCAAATATTGTCATAAATTTTTAAAAAAAAACAAACGGACCTTACTTAAAAAACCCCTCATATTTAATTTATGAATACCTAAAATTAAGAGAAATATAATCACTATTACTTATTTATTATTTTTATTTAATGAATATTTTAAATCTTTTTTTGTTGTTATCAAGATAAAAGTTTTAGTAGATTTTTTGAGAAAATCTACTTATCGCATTTATTCGCCACTCGATAAAAATAGAGATTGTTGAAAATATGTCTTGATACTTTCATTTCTAAATATTATTGTAAAGGAAAATGGGTTTTTTTTATGAAAGTACACAATAGTATTATAATTTATTGTATTACATCTAAGCATTATTAGTAAAAGCATCAGATAAAAAATAGCATTAAATTACACTTGCAAACTCTTTGCAGTACAAAGAGCCCTGAATGAGTACCTAAACCATAGTGAAAAAAAAGAGAGCTAAAGCGCTTGTAATCTTTAGTGACTGTAAAGTTGCTCTCCCAGCTATTAATTAAGGATGCTAATTACTAACATACACTACACACTTTGCCAGCTTCTCAGTTTGAAAAAAAAGTAGTGCATCATGCAATGGATCCCAGCGCATGTTGGTATTGATGAAAACGAGATGGCGCTGATACCTTGGCAAGAAAGCCAGGTAACAATGGGTCACAGGGGTGTTACATTTCTCTAGAGGGCAGAAAATATAAACAATTTTCAAGCAGGTATAAGTAATTAATTTTAAATTAAATAATTTGAATCTTTCACACATTATTTATAAAGAAATGGGCTCCAGAAAAGTGTAAAATGTTTAGAATATAATCATAATTTTAAAAATTATAAGCATATGAAAATAAGAAACTTTTCTATAAGAAATATTAATTAAGTTTTACGTAACGCATGCTATTTTCTAAGGAAAGTGACTTTAATTAATAACTATAAGTTGATTTATAAAGTTAAATGTACCCTTATTACACTGTGGTAATGTTATATTAATAGAATAATGAATTACATTTTTTAAAAAATAAAAAAAATTACATTTTCAATTTTTTTTTAAAAAAAAGTTTCAATATTTTTCAAATATTTTATAATATAAAAGATATATTATTCTTAAATGATGTATAGTTAACAAGAGTATGATACATTTTATAATTCTATAAAGTTTTATACGTCAGAGGCTACTATTTTAGAAAATAGCGTGTGCAACGCAAAAATTACTTAATACTTATTACAGAATTTTCATATGCATATAATTTTTAAAATTATGATTATATTTTAAACATTTTCTGTTTTTCTGAAGCTCAATTCCTCTATAAATAATGTACAAAATATTCGAAATATTTAATTTATACTTAAAAGAATTATACCTGTTTGAAAACTGTTTATATTAACACCCCTGAGACCCCTTTTAACAGTAACGCCAACACCATAACGCTCGTCACCCAAAACCATATTAACTCAATAGCAAAATCAAGACTTAACGATTGAAAAATCAAGCTGAAGCACCAAATTCTTGAAATTATTACAAGCAGAAGCCTGGCAACCACATTAACAAGGCTTAAAACAGGACATTTAGGGGCATAGAAATTCAGAAGGATGGGACAAGAAAGTACTCTTTCCACAAACACCGTCATGACATGGAGCCTATATTACAGAGTATCTTTCTCCTTTCCAACCATTCTGGCTAAATTACAGCACATTCGCAACAACTCCCTTGAGAACAAATAGAAAATAACTGCATCCAGATTGTCGATTGATTGTATAGGATCTTTGGTTCTAATCAATTATTGCCCATAACAAAACATCAACTATTTTTAGTAATATTAATATTTAGAGATACATTTCTCACCATTATCGATTCTTCTTATAATGATGAAATGAATGATGTACAAACGGATGTTAAAAATACAGAGTGTTTTTTTCCAGGTATAGAAGTTTAAGTTGGCATTACTTTCCAAGATGGCAACCGATTTAACAGCTGTCAAGTGATTTATTCTCAGTTTGGTTTGACAATTCATCATGAATAGACTCACGCCTGAACGACGCTTTCAAATTGTGCAATTTTATTTCGAAAATAATGGTTCAGTGCGGAATACGTATCGCGCGAATTTTGTTTAGCGATGAAGCGCACTTCTGGTTGAATGGCTACGTCAACAAACAAAACTGCCGCATTTGGAGTGAAGCTAAGCCACAAGTGTATGTCGAAACACCGTTACATCCAGAAAAACTAACTGTTTGGTCCGCTTTATGGGCTGGTGGAATAATTGGTCCGTACTTCTTCAAAAACGATGCAGGCCACAACGTTACAGTCAATGGTGATCGGTATAGAGCCATGATTACTAACTTTTTCATTCCTGAATTGAACAATCATGATGTCCAGGAGCTGTGGTTCCAACAAGACGGCGCAACATGTCACACAGCTCGTGCCACAATCGATTTATTGAAAGACACGTTGGGTGACCGCCTAATTTCACGTTTTGGACCTGTGAATTGGCCTCCAAGATCTTGTGATTTAACACCGCTAGACTATTTTCTGTGGGGCTATGTAAAGTCATTGGTCTATGCGGATAAGCCACAAACGCTTGACCATTTGGAAGACAACATTCGTGGCCGATATACGGCCACAAATGTTGCAAAAAGTCGTCGAAAATTGGACGTCCAGATTGGACTACTTCCGAGCCAGCCGGGGCAGTCATATGCCAGAAATCATATTTAAAATGTAATGCCATAAGATTATCTTTCGAATAAAAAAAATTCATGTCAATCGAATAATACATTGTTGTTTTATTGCAATTTAAAGTTCTATTCCCCTAAAAAAACACCATTTACTATATCAAATGATTATGTTCATAAAAGTAATCAAAATCACATTAAAGTATCTTACTCCTTTTGGAAATTATTTTTACGTTATTATTAATAAGTTGCATGAAAATAAAAACCAAAATTCGTCGAAGAGAAGACAGTAATTGCTACATTTTACGCATATTATTCACGTATATCAAAAGGTTGTAGAAACTGAGTATGTGTGTGTGTACTGATTATAAATGTAAAAAAAAGTTAAGCATGAATGATATTTGTGTGTCACTAAGAATAAAATTCTTCTGAATTCAAAAATTTATTGCATCATACCTTAACAAAAAGCATTTACCTGTTGAATAAATATGAAATAATCGGAATGAAAATATCATGAAGATTTTATTTCAAACAAGGTATAATATTACCTCGAGTAATTGAGTTACAAACAATTTTAGCGTGTTAAAAATAAATTATTTTTAATAACATTTCGATAATTGTTTTGGTTTTACTTTTGTACTTATTTTAACTATTGTTTTGCAAAGAGTAATTTGGAAGATTACGATATCCTTTTGAATGCCAATGTTTCCGTTAACGTATCCGACTATGTATGGAACCACGATATTGCAAATTCGTAAAATGTGTGAATATATTTTTTAAGTTTATTGTCACTTCAATTATATTATACATATAAGATTGTTTTAAGATTATTATTTATTACAAAAAAAAATATTTAAATGCTGTTTCTTGGCAAAAAAATGGAAAACAAATATATTTTCAAAATATTCTCCTTTTATGGAAAGCATTTTTACAATAATAATATTTTGATTATGTTTCACTAGAATTTTTTTACAAAGATTAAACTAGAGTTTGTGAAGAATTCGCATTATTTTCTGAGTTACCGTCAATCAACTTAATAACCAATGATGTATGTAACAAAATTCATTTACTCTGATGAATTAAAATAAGAATGAATCCATTTGTTAATAATATTTCAAATGTCATAGTTAAAACTCTATACATAGGCTACTCATACAGTGTTAGCCTTATATATGTAAAATATTATTATAGTAACATCCATAATGGAAGGCTTTGAAAATACGACTATTTTATATTTTTACCAAAAAATTGCTTTTAATATTTTTTATTGTAATAATACTTTTAAAGCAATTTTACATGTATATTATAATTAAAAAGACACAAAATATATAAAAAAAATTATTTGCATTTTCAAAACCACGTTACGGAACGCATTCGTATACCATAAACAACAATCCAAATTCTGCAACATTTTTAGCTTCTTCAAACTGTTTTCGACGCTATATAAATTAATGAAACTTAATATATAAAATTTGTGAAAACAATAAACTTATCTTACAATGAATATCATTATTTATTTTTAAGAGAAATTAATTATTTTCATTTTCTTCTAAAGCTGGAAATTTTAATTTTATGGAAAAGAAGCCTTCCGAGACCGGTATTATTGTATCTATAGCCCAAAGGAGACTATTTTTTTAAATGAAACAGAGCAGATGTCATAATTTATGATGAACTATTTCCTTCCTCATGTAACGTTAGAAAATAGTACAGACAGGTTGTTTATCATCTGAGCTTAAAACATTTTATCTTTAAACAGCAGAAAGCTATTTCCATTTAAGCTGAGTTGATTGCTTTAAGATAGATAAGTCACTGAATTAAATAGTAAAAAATTTTGAATGAATTTATTTCTTGCAAAATTCTTTGTTAGTAAATACTACATCGGAAAATTTATCCTGATATTTGAAAAACAAAAATATTTTGTAACAATTTGAACAATTTAAAAAACGAAAAAATAATAAAATTCTCCCAATTTCAGCTATGTTACAAAAAGATTTGAAAACTGAACAAAAGAAGTTTACATTGCTTATATATGTCACTGTCATTATTCATAATTTATTAAATTTGGTATTTACATATGTAAGTATGAAAAATTATTTTTTTGATATTGGATCCAAATTTTTTAGTAATTCATTCTGTTAAGTAAATTACTTTATTGATAAAAAGGAATAATTTGAGAGAGAGAGAGAGAGAGATTTTAACATAAATCCAATAAGAACATTTTGGATTGTGTACAATCTTAGAGTTCTGATTTCTTTAATGCGTACAATGTAAGTAATTTTAGGTGTCAAAAAAGAAACATTTTCGGATTTAATTAGGATTGCTTCATATTTTAGGGCAAGCATCTTTCATCAATAATATTACAAGGTTTGTTCAAAAAGTATCCGAATTTTTAGCCAGAAAAAATATCTTAGTCACTTGGAGAGATTAGAATTCTAATCATATTCGAAGTAGGCCCCTCGTGATTAGTCCAGCATTCTTTCCACTGCAGAAACTACTTTTGGAAGGCTCTTTTTGGAATAGTGTTGAACTCCACAGTCACGTTCTTTTTTATCTTATCTCTACTCAGAAAATAGGATCCTTTTAATGCATTTTCATTTTTAGGAACAGCCAGATGCCAGCTTTAGCGCTGATATAGTCCAGTAGGTCCTGTGCAACTGCAAGACGGAGTTTTCCTGTTCCACCAACGGAAGCTTGGGAACAGGTTTCACAGCCGCTCTGCGCATGATGACATACAGCTCATGTGGAGAACAATAACTAATATCAATTTATTCAGAAGTCTCTAGAACGGATATACGACGATCTTTCATTGTCAGAATTTTCACCTTTTAAACAGCATTTTCTACTGACATTTTAGGCCACTTTTGTATCGGTTATATCTCTCCTTAATTTGTGTGGTCTCCATAGCATCCTTTCCAGATGCTTGCTAAACCTGAAGAATTATTTCTCACTTAAAAAATCACCACGCTTTTGACCAAAAAAAATTGATACAGTACCTCTGCTCAAGTCGTTCAGTCATCTTTAGAGAAATAATAATCTGATGAACACATATAAGAGCACCTGATTCAACAGCCCGCAGGAAATGACTGATACAATGCAACGGAGGGAAGAAATTTAACAATGTGCATTATAATATATATATATATATATATATATATATATATATATATATATATATATATATATATATATATAAGCTCCCATCTTCCACTGTGTAAAGTTGCTTCAACTTAGAATGTCCACTGGAGTGAAAATTCTATTTTGGATACTTTTTGGAACATTTTAATTGCATAATCCTTTGCCACACTTAGCCCTAAATTTATCGTGAGTGTTGAGTTCTTGAGTTTTTATACAAATATTTCTAGAATTGGAATATAATTCACTTATAAATCGATTGCTTAGCAACATTACGCTGCATAACAATAATTAAAAGACGCAACTCACAGACATCTGAGTTGCTTCTTCGTTTTCCAAACCTCACCAACTTGAGGGTTTTCATCCTCCATAGAGCTAACATTCGTCTACTCTTTCACGTGAGATTTTATTGGGAACTCGAAATAATGTTAGAAGAGCTCGATAGAGACAATGCCGCTTTTCAGTTTTCAGTCATCGCAATGCGACTATCGCGCGGACATCAGAGTTTCCTCAAAAATTCATTTCAAAATATGCGACTTTAGGGTAACATGATTGCATTCACGACAATATTAAATGCATTTCAAAAAAGTCTATTACAATAAATATATCTCTATCTCCACGACAAACATAATTTAAATTGAATTTAAAAATATGTGTTGAGAGAGGTATTTGGCATACTTTGATCTATAATGATTTATTTGTATAAATTTATGTGTAACTTTAATGTAATTACAAATTCAATGTGTTGTGTGTGATTTAAATTACCTTTATTAGTATTGATTTTTCCTCTAATTTTCCATTTTCTATGACACTAAAGCATTTATTATCTTTAAAGGATATAATTATACAGACTTTTTTAACATTTTGAAAATAAATTAACATTTAAAAGCAGTAACTGGTTAATATTAGTTTATTTCCTTGAGTTAATTTTTTAAGTGTAATAATTGGAAAAAAGCGAAAAGTAACTATTTTTAATTAAAAAATGTTCAAGAAATGCAATAAAAACGACAATAATTATTTAATCATTTTAATATTATTATGTTAAATATTATTAATAATTATGTTATCATTTCTTGAAACAAGTTTAAGGAGAGAGATTTATGTACAATTTATATTTATCAATGTCATATTTCCTTTATAAGGTAGTACATGAACAATCTGAAAGGAAACGAAAAATATGTAGAACGAATTTATACGCCTAAGATGACTAGGGGGTCAGAACTCTCCTAGATTGTGCAGGAAAAATGCATATGGTTAATAGCACATTCAGTGTTCAAATTTTTGTTTCAAAATCAATGAGTACAAATTGTTATTTTTCTAATACCTTCAAGAAATACAAAGAAAAACAATACTGAGAATTACGTAGAATTTGACAAAGTTTGTATCAATATTGTAACTTAAGCATTGTTTCTTAAGTCAATATATTTGAACATAAATATATATATCTAATCGCGCAAGTTGGATGATCACACCAAATTTTCTTGGCAAAGAGACCACGTAAAAACTATAAATTCTTCATATTTGAAACATATCACGTCGGTAGATCGTGAAATTGGGCTGAAGAAAAAGCTTTAACATTCTCCAATTTTTTTAATGCTGTATATGAAAGATAGGAACACTGGAACTGCATCTAAACTTCGAGAAACATCGAAACTCAACGGATGCTTATATTTCAAGCAGTAAAATATTTTTTTTTTGAATAATATAATTCTCTAGTGGTCATAAACCATATCTTCTAACTGAAGTAGAGCAATAAACAAAGTTGAGTGTGTGAAATACAAGGTAGGTATTTTTTTATATACATAAAATGACATACATTTTTATTTACTTTCATAATCCTTGCCTGAAATATCATAAAATACTCTCTTAAAGTTTCTTATATTTCGAAAGGTATTTTATAAATGTGTAAAATAGCGTCTCAAAGCAATATATGTGTCACCCGTACATAGCTAAAAAGAACCAATTTTCATATACTTTTTCTGTCATCACAGAATATACACGAAAAACTGGTAAATTTTCCTAAAGTTTATCTTATATTTATTACAAAATACCTAAAATATTGGCATGGTAAGTTTTAATAACGGAAATAGTAATAGCTGATTTAAAAATTTATTACTCAAAAACTGCAAATCCATGGGTATAACATCAATACGCAAATTTTGCATGCATATTTGTATAATAAAACTAGTACTTAACCCTTTTGCGGGCACAAAACTAAAATATATTTTTCTGTGATAAAATACTTGATAATTGTAATGTTCTCATCCTCTATAAACCTTATTTAGTCACACAAAAAATATCTGATCAACGATTTTTTTTCCTCGGGGGTGGCTAGACGTTGTAGCCACTGCACACTTAAGACATTTTCAGGACAGAAATAATGAATCGTATCACAACAAACTTTTTATGAAAAATTTTAACAAGTATGCTAATAACTATTTCAATAACAATTAAATAATAATAGAATATAATTGTACTTAGTAGAATATATACTTACTAAAATATACATTGAAAATGATATATATATATATATATATCCACATTTTATATTTTATTTAACTTAAGTATAAAAAGTTAGAAATAAAGTAATACTTTTGAGGATTTCAATTGTTTTTCTCACAAATTCGATGAGCTATTTCTTGTGGAACTTTTCAAAACAAGTAAGACCATTTGCTTGAAGGTACAGTGGTACTTTGCAGGACCAACACAGCTAAAGAGAGGGATGAACATCTTTTCTGATATTGCAAAGAGCATCCCGTGTACAAACCACCTTATGATTTGACTGGAATATGTTTTCTCGTGAATTTTGGAGGGGGTCTATTTTTTATATAGTTTACCCCATTTTACTTCCCCCTGAGAAGTAGAAGGACACTGTACCTCATCAATTTCTTCGTCATCTGAAGAAATACACTGGCCTCAAAAAGTTAAGCTACAACCGGGTTTTTGTGTCTAATTTGGAAATGAATGAATGTAGAAACAAAAAATTTGGAGGATATGTGCATTAAATAGTTTTTTATTGAATGCGTCTTAGAAATTTGTATTAAGTGTATTGCAAAAACGATTTATAACAAAAAAAAACCAATCTCTGCGGAAAAGTCCATTCTTGGAGAAAACAGCACATCACAGTGTTATGTGGTAAAATGGCATCAAAACAATACAAAAACGGGTTCTAATAAGGAATGTGTCCACCCCAAACTTGAATGCATTGGCGGCATCGATTTCCCATGCTGTTTATTAAGTTGTCGGACACCGGAATAGGAAGCGAAGACCAGACACAGAGTAAGCCTTGTTTCAGCTCATGTAACGACCTTGGAGGAGGATTTAAAGCAGCAACCTTTCTGCCAAGATAGTCCCAAAGATGTTCTATCGGATTCAAGTCTGAAGATTGAGCTGGCCATTCCATTCGTTCCAAACCGTGATCCTCCAGATACTCCTCAACAATCCGAGCTCGGTGAGGTCGTGCATTATCATCCATCAGAATGAAGTCGTTACCAATAGCAGCAGCATATGGGTGGACATATCAATCAAGGGTCTCGTCCCGATATCTAAGACCAGTTACGGTTCCTCCATGGAACACATGCAGGTCAGTGTGGCCACCGAGCGAGATCCCTGCCCAAACCAGGATTCCACCACCTCTATAACTGTGTCTTTCAACAGTGTTGGATTGATGGTATCTAGTGCGCTATTCCCTCCAGATCAGTAGACGCCCTGAATCACTCTCCATTGTAAATCTGGACTCGTCTGTGAACAGCACAGAAGTCCATTGTTGCTGCGTCCAAGAAACATGTTCTCTTGCCCAGCATAAGCGGTTCCTTCGCTGTCGTCCGTTGAGGGGAACGCACACAACTGGTCTTCTTGCATACAGACCTGCATTGTGAAGACGATTTCGCACCGTAGTAGCGTAGATTCTTCTTCCTGATGCTTGAAAGTGGTCTGCAACGAGCTGCGGCACAGTAGTGGTTCTTCTCCTTCGTGCCGAAAGAGCTAGAAAACGGTCTTCTGCAGGTGTTGTAGCTCGTGGTCGGCCTGGAACAGGTCTTCTGGACACAGAATCTTCGGATTGGTATTGATCTTAAAGTCGCTGAACAACACTACGAGATACATTGAGACGTCTAGCAGCATCAGCCTGCGACAATCCCATTTCCATTCATCCAACTGCCCGCCACCTTAACGAATTGGGTAAACGACGTCTCTGAGACATTTTCTAAACTCTATTGACTATTGTCACCGAAACTGCCAACAACTTTTGAAAATCAGCACAACTTACACACAAAAGTACGAAAGCTTGATATTTGCATATTTTTCTCTCACTCATAAATATACGTTCTTTTCTATAAAATAAAAGTTGTAGCAATCGTTTTTGCATTAATGTTTTTAAAGAGTTCGTTATTATCATTCATGTAAACTATGCAATTTATTGTTACTGCCCTTTTTTTATGGTGAGCTTCGAAAAACATGTTGTACCTTAACTTTTTGAGGCCAGTGTATTTACCCCTTGAGCACCATTTTCAACGTAATCTTCATTAGTATCAATGTTATTCGAGACTGCTGAATCATCATCTGATGACAATTCTTCAAATATAGCAAGAGTCTCTTGAACAGATAAGTTTTTTCTATGCATTGTTCACAAATATACTCAAATTCTACTTTACGTTGATAAAATAATAAAATCAATCTACAATGATCTTATAAAACGGAAATGCTAATTAAAAATACGTACACATCTATGAGTAAAAATATTCAAGGTATTCAAGCTCCTCAATAATATGCAAACGTTTTCTTAGAGCAGAAAAGCTATAATGAAATATTTTCGAACCCATGAAACTCGTACCACATATTAAAAAAAAAGTTTGTTTATAATTCCCGTCCCTAAAATTCTCATGCGATTCTAAGTGCTCTTTTTCGAGTGGAGGGAGAGCGAAAATTTCCAGGTCATTTTTTTAGTTCTATGTGGGCAGTGGATAGAGCCTCTGTCAACATAAAAAGCTTTCCAAAAACCTAAATAAAACCTTTTTTTAATTGCGAATTTACTTAATTTACTCAGATGAGAGAAAAGTATACTAAAGACACGTTGAAATTTTTTTATTCAAAGATCAAAAATTGTATTTATAGCAATCAAAATACAGTTTATAGATTTACACTGTTAAAAACTGTTTTTAACTAACCATCATAGGACATGAAATGCAAAAAAAATGTATCTTGCGGCTAACAGAATAAATTATACAATGCACTGCAATAAATTACATAAAATTAGAAAAACCAGAAGTGGGTTTTTAATCTACTAGAAGTGAGCATTTTAAATTGTTCAAAACTTTCATGGCGAGTCTGGTAACTCAGGATATTATAAATGTATTTCTAAGAAACATTTTGAATCTGAAATAAGAATTCTTTTCTAGAGAATATACAAAAATAATTATTTTAGTTCTCAAAAAATATTCATACAAGAAGAATTATAATTCTTACTATGTGAATTTTTTTTGAGTTCTGGACTGATATTTTAGAATATTTCTATAAATATGTCACATTTTTATGACTCTAATTCTATCTGCTTTAGAATGTCTATATTTTAATAAAATTTTCAAAGTTCAGTACATTTCCTAAATAAATGTGTGTAGCTTATTATATAATATTTTTTTTAAATATAAGTTTAAGTTTTTTCATAGCTTCTTTAAAGATTTTTTTACTTGCTAAACATTCACTTATAATTGCAATTTTTGTAAAATTTAGGTAATTTATTTTAAACTTTTCTATATAATTAAATGTAATATTTATTGGTATTGATCTCTCACAGGTATTTATAATGCTCTCTTACGCTGTTATTAAAAACGTACTCTAACCGTGTTTGAATAACTTAAGAGAAATAAATTTAAAGACAAAAAAAATGTCTTGAATCAACCCTTTCGCGGGCAGCGGCTAGTAGGTCTCTAGCCATATATTAAAAATTTTTTCTCCAAGCGGGGAAGGGGGGCACGGAATTGTATAGAAAAACTTAATAAACTTATATTTAAAAAAGTATTATATAATAAGCTACACATATTTATTTTGGAAATGTACTGAAATTTGAAAATTTTATTAAAATATAGAAATTTTAAAGCCGATAGAATAAGAGTCATAAAAAATGGGACATATTAATAGAACTATTCTAAAATATCAGTCCCTAACTCAAAAAAAATTCACATAGTAAGAATTATAATTCTTCTTGTATGGATATTTTTTGAGTACTAAAAAAAATATTTTTGTATATTCTCTAAAAATAATTCTTATTTCAGATCCAAAATGTTTCTTAGAAATACATTTATAATATCCTGAGTTACCAGACTCGCCATGAAAGATTTTGAACAATTTAAAATTTTCACTTTTAGTAGATTAAAAACCCACTTCCGGTTTTTCTAATTTTATGTAATTTATTGCAAAGTATTGTATAATTTATTATATTAGATGTTGAACTCAGCCTCTATGTTACGTAGAAACAAAATAATGTACGTTTTGAAAGCCCAGAGAATGTTCTATAGAATAATTTTTTTAAAAAATGCGAGTCTGGATCGAAAAATTTCATTTCAACGTATTCGGATGCTTTAAATAATTATAATTTTGTAAAAACGCCTCAGTTACAAATAGCAATTGTGCATTCATAAACGTATGTGTCAAATAAATGAAAATATAAACGTGTTAATATTTTGTTGACTATTTACATAATTAATGCACTTTATTCTAATATTTATTACAATTGCAAGTGTGTCGCCTATCCGCTATAGTGGTTAGCGACGCTGACTGCTGTGCGTTAGGAGACATGGATATTTCCCAAAAAATCCTGGAGAAGTCATGAATATTTGTAAATGTTCAGTGCATTTGTGGCATGTCATACTCTAAATAGCCGTCGAGCCACAAGTCCTCTCGTGAGGTTGGTGGAAGGGAAGGAGAGGTGGAAGGCTCCTGGCACCCACCCCTAGGGTGTTCTCCCTTTAAATTGTGGTGGAACCGAGCTAAATCGTACTGTCATCTGTATGGTTCTCAAGGATACGATTAATGACATGCATACATCTATTCCCTTGTAATGATGAATTTCTTAGGCCAGGATCTGACGTAGTAGAGATCAGGTTGCGTTAGAAAAAATAGAAACAATTGCAAGTGTAAATCATTTTATTGTATATAACAAATTATAATGTGAAATATAGTAAGTGATTAATGAAAATGAAGCTACAAGAAAAAACATCTAATGTCTAAAAATACAAAATGTTAAACATGATTATATTTAAGTTGAATACCACGAAAAAAAAATGTGTCTTTTGAGAAACTAATTTTTTCTAACCAAAAAATAATGAATGTTTAATGGATACTACTTCATATTTTTTTTAATAAATCAATATATACAAGTCTATAAGGAAAAATAACTAAAAACTAATACAGCAAATGAGAGGAAATTTTATGGCAACCATTCTCTAACATATCATATTGCACTTAAATAAATTCCATATATAGTTTTAAAAGAGGTAAGTTATCGTCAAAGTTCTGTATTACTTCTATCTTAAGGTACAATAATGTTTAAATTACTGTTTTTTTTTTTTTTTTTTTTTTTTTTTTTTGTAAAATCTGAGAATCAAAATTTATAAAGTATTATTCACATTAATATTCACTACCTGAAATTTATGTTCACAGTATATATTTTTAATCTAAAAGTTTCCAAGCATAGAACCAGGAAATGATTGAAGTTGCAGCTCTTGATCACCGTAATCTTTGACGGTGCTGATGGTCGTTTCGCGTGAGAAAATACGATTTCCGTACGTGTGACCGCATGTTTATATGCGTGTAAAAATAAACTACATAATGTTATTGGTGTTAGGTAAACTTTGTTTCTGCAGCTGACTTTTGGCTGAAGTAAGAGTTTGATCCGAAAGAAATATTTATCGGATATAATAAAGTATCTGTGTTTTTTGAATTTATTTATGTTTATATACTGAACAAAAACATTTATTATTACTCTGGTAGATTTATTAGTTCATTGATCATGTAGATTCATTTTTAAAAATGAGAATTTACCACGTTCTAAAGGCATAAATGTGAGTTACTTATTTTTTTTTTTATAAAAATAGACGTTTTTTTAAACAATAGAATTAATTAAATAGTTTACAGTGCCGTTAACGTGTTCATTGGGGATTAATGTCGAAAACTATTGATCCAAAAATAAATGGAACATAATAGTCCGGAAAATATACCCAAAACCCCATTTCGAATAAATTGGTTATTACTTAACCTTAAGTTAATAAGTACGCATAAATAAAATATATGTGATATCCTGAATATGACCTATTCTATGGGTAACTTAATGCGAATTTAAATCAGATAACTATTTGTTAAATAGTGCAGAGTAAATTTAATGTGCACTATTTACTTTTTATATTCTGATTATGTGCCTTCACTGACAATTATGAAATACATAAACTCTGCTAAAATAACTTCCAGTTAAAATATTTAAAAGAGATTAGTGATAAGGATAAATTAGCCATGTCAACCATTTTGAAAATAAATACGGTAATTCAACATATTATCTTAAATATATCTGATATCCAATGTATAATTACCACTTTATGCGGTTTAAGAAAACTCGACTTTTTATTGTCAACAGCAGAAAAAAAATTCATAATTACTCATACAACTAAACTTGATTTTGTATATTTTCGTGTTATACCATCGACTTATTTCGTCAGATCAAAAGTCATCACCAAATGTCACGATATGTAACCAATTAATGAACGCCTTTTGACGCATGCTCGAACGCAATAATAATGATGACTGTATTTGGTTACCTCTTTTTTTAAATAGCGAAATTTTTGCATTTGGAGAAATTATTTCGACAGTATAGTACTCGTGCATACATACCAATGATGGATATTTGTTAATAACTGATAATCACTAAAAGCATGATTACCATTTGTTGAAAATTTTAGAAGGAAATATATTCAAAACAAATTATTTTAAAAATAAATCAGACTTCAAATCAAATTTTAACGCTTTACTATTAAAATAATAATTATTACATTAAACTTGAGTTAAAATAAATTCCCCGGAGAGAAAAATAACTATACACATTCTCGAAGGCTTGAATTACATTTAAAAATACTTAAGAAATTTAAACTAAAACTTTCTTTAAAAAGACAAACATGTTTTCTTAAAATTAAATATAAATGTTTACAGGCTTAGGGAATGCAAACCTTACAATATATGAGAACCAAACTGTTATTTTATATTCATGGATATAAACATGGGAATGACATAAGAAGCATGATAACCGGAGTCCACAACGCAATGAAAAGACACTACCCTTCTGCAAGATCACACATAAGGGGATTATTTATTACTATTATATGGACCTTAAAACTAAGGCAAGTGTCGAAGGTTCTTTAGATACCTTCCTTGTTTGATGGGTTGGAAGAAAATTTTCTTGTTGACCTTTATGTAGCATTCCTGTTTTTGAATGAGTCCAGTGGGAAGATTTAGGGGA
This sequence comes from Trichonephila clavipes, assembly GCA_019973935.1. Taxonomy (NCBI): domain Eukaryota; kingdom Metazoa; phylum Arthropoda; class Arachnida; order Araneae; family Nephilidae; genus Trichonephila; species Trichonephila clavipes. The sequence goes on along the minus strand of BMAU01000645.1, from coordinate 16,483 downwards.
GGAACTATTCCAAGACATTGCAGCAAATTTATCACCGAGGGACACACCTGAATAATTCATAGAAATGATACATGACGACTGAGGAATTTTGATAGGGGAAGAAATCGATTTACCTAGATATTCGGTGATAGACTCGCTTTTTTATTTATTATTTACTCTTATGAGTTGATACTCTAGTCCAGGGATACTCAACTTTTTTTCTGCTGGGCCGCATGCATATGTCAGCCATTTCACACGGGCCGCATACATATGTTAGCTATTTCAGGCAGGCCACAACTTGAGATTAAACAGGGGGATGCTTTGAGACCAAGATAGTATAAATTCAAAATGTGGAAAATTAATCAAAATATGATGATACTGTGTGTGTTGTTTTTTTTAAATCCTTAATCTACCGCATTAAGATTTACTGCAGTTTTTTTTCATGCAATATTTTTTTTGAATCACTAAATTGAAAGTTAAGGGATATGCATAAGAAAAATACTCAACTTTGGGAAGTTTAATCCGCTAGAGCCAATTAATTAATTAACGATATTCTAGTGTAAAATTAATTAGATACACCGTTCACCTAAGATAAATAGTCAAATCGTTTTCTAAGGACTTCATTAACATAGAAAAAACATGACACTTAAATTTTGACATTAACTATTTTTTCGGGATAACAGTGATAATCTTCGGAATCCGAACCCCCGTCATTACCCCGTCAAACCCCGTCAGCTGAAAATGCAATTTCTGCTGTAAAACTGTTCGCCTTCCCTACTGAAATACTCATCATAGAGCCCGTGCGGCCATATATCTTGGAAGAGTGGATTTCAAAGAATATCCCCTGTCAAGTATCGTCAGAATATTCGTAAAAATGCTTATTCTATGTAACTTTAAAGTGAGTGGTACTGTAAGTACTGTCGGTAGATAAAGGGTTAATCTCCTTCAAAACTTTTGCATCAGTAAACGATTTCATATAGGATGCTTTTGTTACTGCTGGGACATTACCACTGTTGCAAAGATTATTCAATAAAATTTATTTACATCTCTTGAAAGCGATCTTAGAGGAAAAGTGTCATTGAAGGATTCCTTTTCCCTGGTATATTTAAATACAGCACTTTCGTTTCAAATCAAACACGTACTGATCCGTGTTTGTTTTTCACTACAAAACAGTAAAACTCGAAATCATTCGAATATTTTTCACTTGCAAGGTATGAAATATTGTTAAAAGTTAACTCCACCCGCGTAAACATGTCGCTACTCTATTATTTTTTTGTTATCACAACCGTAACCGTTACAAATAGAAAAAGAATATCAATTCGCAGCAGGAAGACATCGAACACAAAAAAGCAAAATTGATGTATTTGATTTCTTGTCAAAGAATTTCCCACCAAATTTTTAATACAATGTGTTCTTAAATAACTGAATTTCGGAGAGCAATAGGGGTCATGGCAGGGCCACCTAAAAGAACTTGTTGGGCCGCAGGTTAAGTATCGCAGCTCTAGTCTCCGTATATAAATTGAAGATTAGAAATTAAAGTATTAATATTGAGAGTTACATTATATACATATATTTACACAGGTATACACATATAAAGATACACATATACATCCGCACATAAAGGGTGTTCACGAATGCCTTGTACAAACATAGAGGGGAGGTCGATAACATCGTGAGGAGCCATAATTGCATAGGAAAACATGGGCGAAAAACGTTAGATGGCGCTGTTCGTTAGCTCTCTAGGTCGGTATATGTGGCTACCTCGTTTTAAACATGGACACCCTGCGATGAACATGCATCGTTATACGAACGCCGAATTCGCGGATATCCACTTCATCTACGACCTAGCCAACGGAAATGGACGTGTTTCTGTTCGATTGTATATATATGGGGAAATATATCCAACGAGACGCCAGTTGAATTTCCAAACGTTCACTCGGGTACATCAGAACTTTGCGGAACATGGATCTTTCAGAGCCACGATCGATAACACGCCCATTTATTTTAAAATGGACCTGGTGGCACGAATATCCAACGCTGCTTCTACGATCCGAGAAACACACAGTATTTTCGAACATGTCCGCCAATCCATACCGCATCGATGCCGTGCATGCATGACAATGGCAGCAATTTCAACACCTCCTGGGATGCTTTAATGTCATACTTTTAATTTGTTATTGCTTCTTGCAATAAAATGCTTGATGCCACATTCTGTATTGTGGTCTTACGGTGTTTGTGTCTCTTTATCTCGTTATAGTTAGTTTTCCGCCCATGCTTTCCTATGTAATTATAGATCCTCGGGAGGTTCTCTCCTCCCCTCCAAGTTTATACACTACATTCGGGGACACCCTGTACACATCTATTTTTATCTGAATAAAATAAATGATGAAAAATTGAATATATTTTAAAACAGAGAAAGCTTAAATCGCAAAATCTAGAAAAACTAAGTGACAATATATGTAGAAATACGAATTAACTAAAATGGAAAACTATTATATTTTTAAACCAGACTCTGATTCTTTGTTTTATATTTTAAAAAAGTCCGTTTATATATGACTGTACATATCGGTTAATTAAAAACTAAAAAGAAAGATTCATGCAATAATATTGAGTATGTATTTAGTAAAAAAGTTGAATTCAGACATTGGCAACATACAGTATTTCTCAAAATTCCAATAATATTTTCAAAAGCAGCATAAAAAATTGATAGTTTACCTGAAAACAGTTGAGAGGTATTTTTTCCAGTTAGATAAATAATTCATTTATAGGAAACTCGAAAATAAAAAAAAAATATCTCTCTTCAAATAATACAAAACTTTATCAACCACCACATTCAAATGTCGAAAAAATATAATTTGCACTACAAGAATAACGTCTCTTTATGTGCATATTATTTATTGTCTATGGTTACCAGCGTGAATTAGGATTTCGTAGAATGGATTATTGGAGTACATGTTTCCCTATGGAAACTTAACTTCCTATCTTTGTTATTGATGACTGAGCTTTGCGCTTCAGCTTTACCTTAGCGCAGAGCTTTATTATTAAGTATTGAGAAATAAAGAATTTTAAATAATAAAATTAAGTTTAGAGTATAATAAATTTACATTGAATATAGCGTTAGGAAACGCAAACACGGGTTTCAATAAAATTAAGTAGAACTGTGAAACGTAAGCAAATGACAACAATAGGCTTTAAATTAGCCCTAAGAAGGCGCTCTCAATACTAACGTCAATTGTGACAGAGTCACCCCAATTTTTTTTAATAATTATTTTTATTGTGAACAATAAATATCATTCAAGTAATTTAATTAATAGAAAATATATTTAACTACTATTAAGGACTTTTCAATTATTTTTTTTTGATAAATTTGAGAAACAAATCCAGTCAAAAGGAACCAGAAGGTTTCAAATATGTGTGATATTTACATTAATTTAGTACAGAGAGAGAGGACACAAATCCCAGACACTTTTCACTAACATTATATGAGTGCTATTTGTAGTCAAAATTGTCAAATTTTGTTCACGCTATTGTAGTTTTATTGTCCTTTGATGTTCGACAAATAGCATGTTGAACTTTTTCTTCTGTGTGTCTTTTTGACCGCGTGTAATGCATCTTGTGGCTTCATATATTTCTTGATGGAGTTCTTTTGGTTGCATTTCAAAATTTTCCTTTTAATCTAACGTTTCATGTTCATTGTTTTTTTTAATTTATTTTCGTTATCATGATTAATACCTATTATTTTCAGCAGGTGCTTCCCTTACTTGATCAGTTTCAACTTCATCAAATAGAGATCGCAGATGACAATTTTTTAAAAATATATATTATGTTTATTTACATTTATAGACCATTATGAGTAAAAAAACACAGCAATCAAAACCCCTAAGTCATACAGAGAGGAAAAAAATTTAACCTTTTCATAGAAAATATTTTGGAACAAAATTAGTCATGAGGGGAACCCAGTCACTTCGAGTGCCTAAAAACTGTAAAAAAAGGAGGGAAAGGGAGGTGTGTGTGACTATATTAATTCCCATGAATACTGTCAAATAGACGGATATTGTCAAGGTATTATAAATAAACAGTGTACCCAGAATTAATAATTTTGTGAACCTGGGGTGACTCTGTGCCCCACATGCCCACTCCAGGGTTAAGCTTTCTTTATGGAATCCTTAAATCTTTCTTCAGCAGAAAATTTATACAGAATAATGCAAGAAAAATTGAAGAAAATAAGCAATTGTTGAAAAGCACTTTTTCCTCAGAATTGAAATTCAGTGGAATATTCTTAAGGTTTTGAACTGTTTCACTTGAGGGCTTTTGGATTTGGACAGATATGCTTTTGTTCGTCAATATATTTTTTTCGTTTTTATGTTGCCTCTGCTGCTTTTGTATTAAATGAAGTGTTGTCTTCAGGTAATATGCGCCACTTTCCGAAACAGAAGCATTTAACCATCATTAATAATGAAATATGTCATCCCCATGTATATCAGAATAATTTCAGACGCAAATATATCCAGATAAATAAGCATCTAATTTAATATTATAAGTAGTTTCTGTTTCTTCTGTTTGTATTAAATACCATAATTTTTTTTTCTAATTTGTAATTTCTAATTTTTGTAAAATTTTTATTCATACAACTATCAAAGTGTAAGGTTTAGACGTATTCAAATTAGATAAATAGTTCTAGAGAGTTGTATAGTGTTTTAGAGACACTCACAAGGAATGTATTAAAAACTAAATTATTATTTTTTTATTCTACTATTTTGCAAATTATAAGCTTGAAATGTAATAAAATAAAGTTAGATTACCTAAGAGATGTGGAAAAAAATATTTTATTGGCTACACTATAAGAACTCGTAAATTTAGAAAATTGTTTGAAGTCGAAATTTGTTACTTTTAATGCTTAATCCATACAAATGTAGTGGCTAAAAATATTTTTGCCAGAAGGTGAACATAATTATCATCACTCTTTTTTTAATACTACACTAATTTCTCCATCCAACTACATCTAACAATGTTATGTTATATATATATATATATATATGTTAAACAACATAATTCAGTGCACTTGTGTTCTTAACATATTTGTACTAATTACTACAGAAAACAAATTTGCATACATTGAAAAAATAGAATACAAAATATAGAATAAAAAATACTAAATGAATTAACTAATATAGGAACGCATGAACTTCCAATATAATTACCTTAGAATATGCTAAAATATTTTTTTTTTGTTCCATATATATGTTTTTATTACATTTGATCATATGTATCAATTATCTCATTCTTGTACAGGATTGTTGACATCAAGTTACTATTTTTATTATTTTCTCCTTTCTTTGTTACTTTCCTAAATGTTTACATGCATTTAATGATGTATTTTCCTCTGGTAGTAATTTTTTGTACCACTGATTAGAAAAATAACTTTTTTCTTAGTAAAATAACACAATTATTGGATCTGTCGGGAATACATAATCGAAAAAGCAATTCTATACATACATTGCAGTATTTTTTAAACAACAGTTTTTCATATGGAGCTGTAATGAATTCTTGTCTAGACAGCCGTAATTAGAAGCAAAGAATATGTTAATCATTGCTTCAAAAAGTTTTGTTTGTCTCCAAATTGTTATTTGTCACCAAACTATGAATTTGTTAAGAGAGAGTGAGTATAATGTAGAAACATTTTTTCAAAGTTTTTAATGAATGTATTTGTATTCACTTACAGGTGATTATATCTAACGTCGTTATTTTTTTCCTTTTGTTTATTTTATGTATAATATTGGTGTAATTTTCCATTTTAACAAGTATACACAAAAAAAGATTTAGAACAGAAAAATAATTCCAAGGCAATAAATGTAGACCTGCTATATATATTTAAGTACTTTTAATATTTAATTTAGCAATGACTTTAATTGATACTTTCTCAAGAAACTAATACCAAGTATTTTATTCCGTTTTGTTCTAAGAGAAGCATTAAGGTTTAATCGTAGAACATGTCATACGTTTATATTCACCGGTCATCGAAATTAAAGGGTAATGACAGAAATGAAATATAATTTATGCTTTGTAAAATATTATTGGTAGATATTTATATAAAATCATTAGTTAATTTAAACTGCAATATTTTGAAGTTGATTACTTGCAAACTTTTTAAATTAAAAAAAAAACTAAATTTATGGCAATTGGATGATAACAGAAAACTTAAGTCACCTCATGTGTAAAAACATTTTCTTTAATATGATGTATGGTCACATCGGACAGAAATAATACTTCCCATATTGATTTCATAAACATGCTTGTTGGGACCATAGATTAACATGTCGATCAGATCTTGTAGAATTGCACTCCACACTTCTAAAAGTGCATTTTTCAGCTTCTAGAAGGTCTGCGGAGAGATTTGGTGAGCTAAAAATCGTGCCCTACGACATCACACGCATGGTCATGTTGGATGAAATCGGGCGAGTAAGTTAGTGATATCACTCGAATGGATACTTGGGTGATATCGTCTTGTTAGTATTCTAAAACCACATAGGCTCGATATGACTGAACATTAGAAAAAACACTGAGTCGAGAGTACCCCTAAATAGTCTAACTTGAGGTTTCAATTCTATGTCCACTAATTCCTGAGGGTTACAGAACTTTATGAAAAGAAATGTGACTCGGAGTAGCAATTTATCATGTTTCCTCCTCAAACTATTAAACCCCGGTCTTCGAAATGGAATACTTCATAGAATAGGGACGGCAAGTTATGTGTGTTCCTTCCTCTTTCCAGTTAAAAACATATTTCGAATTAAGGCATAGACTAAATCTAGATTCATCAGTAAATATTACTTGGTCCCAATCTTCTTCGCATCATTGAACATGATGAGACGGCATCCGTTTAAATAGGCCATCTGCCAGCTGGAATGGGTGGGGCACAAACTATTGGTATTTTCGCATACATTCCAACCTCATTAAGCCTCCATGCAACAGTAGAATGGTTAATTCGAGCTCCAGTGACAGCCTGAAGATCTGAAACTAAATTTCTTGTAGCCGACGAGGCAGACCTTCAAACGCTTGATTTGACACTTTGAGCGATATTAAAATCTTGGGTGATCTCCCTCCATTCTATGCTATTTTTGACCATATAGATGATGTCTTTGAGCTTTAAGTCTGATTGATCACTTTCAGAACTGATTACTCTCAGAAAGCACACATTCCCTTTAAATAATACTACAAAGTGACATGCCAACAAACGTTTAATTGCACATTACATTATTATTTTCGGAATTTGCATATTTCAAGCAATGGTCTTTTATTGACTTAAATAATTGCAGTACTGGAAATTCGTTGCAACATTTATTTAATGATCACTTAATTTTCTCATTTTCTCTTAATTTTGATGACCAGTGTATAATAACACATATCGATTCGTCAGTTAATACATTTATACATAAAAAGCATACAGTCAAGCACCATACATCAATATTTAATTCAAGAAATGTATTGCATGTTGCAATATACATTCTAAATTTGTCCGACCATTCAATGGTCTAGAGAATATTTTAGGATTATGTTCACATAAATAAGGCTTTTCTCTTGAAAAATTATACTGGCGTTTTTTTTTCGAACAATGTTTTAATTTTGAAGAAAATACCATATCGGTATTTATGTCAAAGACTTAAAGCCTTCTTCTTTGTAAATTAATTTGTAGTTCTGTTTTATATTGTTATTTTTTTTTCAAAACGAAGATATGAATTTATCCTTTAAGAAAGAGAAATATATATTTAAGTAAAATGAATTAAGCATTTATATTTAAAGACACTTGTGAAACTAATTACACAATTTCAGTAATCATGGGTGATATATTGATGCATACGCAACTTCTTAAGTATGCACGCACATTTTTATATGTATAAATTCAAAGTTAATGAGATTTACTTTCATTCATATTATGTATAAAAAACTAAACGCATCACAACATATTAATTTACATCTAATATTCGGAAACCTTAAATACACATTATTTTTATCCAATTTAAAATTTTAAACAATGCAATAGGAAGTTTTCTTTTTTTTAACTTAAAAAATAATTACAATAATGAAATTAATTAATCCATCCACAAGAACTGATGGTGCAAAATACAAATTCCACTATTACGAAATTCATAATGAAACTCGAATATTTTAAATATTTTAAGAGTACAAAAGGTATTCGAAAATTATAAACAACAAAAAGACTCAATTCATAGCATTTTAAATTTACATAGCAATTCCATAACACTGTTGTATGCTAATTCGCCTCTAACACATAAGCAATTCTCAAAGTGCACTAATTTTCCTAATAGCTTTGAATTCTTCCCATAAGTATTCTGCTTTCGTTCCTTCCTCAGTATCAGTTCTTTCATTTCCCATAAGAATCGCCTTCTTAAGACAACTGAGGAGAAGGTTTTATATTCTTAGGGAAAAGGAATGCCGCACATTCCCCCACCTAATGAAGGAAATTCCCTAGAGGTATTTGCCTAACTCATTCAAAAGCTAGACAAAAGCCTCTCATCCGAAATCGAAGTCCCTACAGTAGTAGTTTATGGAATCAATGGGAATTCTTCGACAAACTTGTGTTGATAGGAAGGCGTAAGAGTGTAATTTTGGTTGAAAAACATGATAATAGGTGGAGAGATAATCAGTGCACGTATGCTGATTAAACAGTAGATTTATTCGTTATTGTACCTATAGTTTTTTTATCGCAGGTTTTGCTTTGAAATAAAATTTGGAAAAAAAAATTATAGTACATTTTTTAGGAGAATTCACAGTTGATTTGTGGGTGTGTTATCTAATTTCCGTGCTATAAAATATGCATTTAAAAGCCCCTTGTGGTTTTCAAATAATTGTGTGAGACTTACTAGACAAGAAAATTTGGATTTATGTGTCCCGCGAAGGGCTAAAAAGATGCTGTAAGAGTTGTAAAAATCTAGTAGAAAATTGTAAAGGCTATATGAATGCATCTTCAAACAATTCTTTTCTTTTTTTGTTGTTGAATTTTCTTCTTGTATTTTCAAGCTGTTGTGTGTTGTGTTCTTGCTAATACCACCAGAGTTACGGTGTCAGATCGAACCCATGAAATTCATGGTAGCAGGGGACTATTTTTACAACTCTCGTTAGCCACAGCTTTGAGCATCATACAGGTAACAGTGCGATTTAGCTCAGTTTCAACTCAACTTTGAGCTAGAGCAACCTCGGGGAGTTATGGGACCTCCCACCTCTCTTCTTTTACCAACCACTATAGTAACCAATATAAATAGTAACATTAATATTTTCTTTATAATTAGTTTGTAATGCAAGAATGATTGTATTGTTTCAAACTCAAATCAGCTGTTAATATACTTTTGTGACTTGATATAATTTACAAGTAATAAAAATAGTTTTGATATTCAAGATTAGAAGGATTTATATATATAAAGTGTTCTATAACTTATTAAATAATCATCAAATTATCTTATGTTATGCATAGCAAAACTTTTAAATTCATTTGTATAAGTATCACATAAGTCTGGAGGGGTAAATCGTGGCTCACGTAGAACACGCTGCCTGCAAATAGTTTTTGTGACCTTCCAACAGTCAGAAAAAATGTTTTGACCCGAAATTAAATGCATTAACTTGTAGGATGAGGTAAACATTTCAACAAGCAATTTTTTTCTTGATTTCAAAAGAAGTATAGAAAAGTGTGAAAGAGTACATTTGATTAAACTTATTCTAAAATTAAATGTGCATGCTGCTATAGATGATAAAAATTAGCATGGTAAACAAATTGAATAAAATATTCACTATTTCATTAAATTTATATTTATTGATTCGTATGGTATAATTTATACTTTTTTAGATGCAATATTACCTAATGAATACAATCATTTTTTTAAGAAGACGCACTTTTCGGTTTCGTCCACTTTCACAAATTATCTCTCGGGTCAAATCAATTACTCGCTTCTGACTGAAGCGTATATAATATTTTTACTACTAGCCACCGAAAATACAATGCGATTGTGTACAAAATAGTAAGATTGTGTATATCGGGGTGAGATAAGCAAATTATTAGCTCTTTACAGAGCAGACGTATATGATTGATTCCTACAGCGCCACAACAAGTTTTATGTAAAGAGAGAACGTAATGTATTTTTCAAGTACAGGAATTACTTTTCCGTGCTGTTATTTTCCGAGAGTTGATTCAGTATAAGAACTAATTTGTTATCAGTGCGCTACGTTTCAATTGCCTTTTTGGCGCTGGTGGAATTGCAACAAATATAAGATTTTGGTGTCCAGAAATTTTCAATCTAAGATGGCCACCTACCACTAAAAACTCGTTATGAATATAATTTTTAAAAATTATTTTTCCATATAAAGCAAAAACTGTATAAGATATTAAATTTCAGACATAAAAAAGTGGCAGATAATATAAAACAAACAAAATATTTATACTAAAATTTTGTGGAAAACGACATGAGAAAAATCTGAGATTATTTAAAAAAAAATTAAATTGAGGGAATTTTTTGAAAAATTTACTTTTGATTGCTACAAAAGCTTCTACAGAGATAGCTGAAAAGTTTTTTTTATCTCACTTCTATCTGAAACTCTTCAGTCGCATTACATAGCCGTTGTGCTCAAAGAATTTGCATTTTGAGTGCAAAAACTAGAAAAATTCTACTTTTCTTTACTAAATCCATGATAAAGAAGTTTGAAACACATTGAAACAATATTCTGTTGGAAGATGAGAGAAAATTCATCATCGCTGGCTCCACAGGCATATAACAGTGTGAAGAAAAAACTAGGAACTTTATCTCAAGAATTTTGTTGGAATAGTGAGGCACGAAGTGGGAGATGTTCTTGTGTAGGGGTGCATGTCAGCATCAGGATATGTAATTTGATATTTATTAGTGTTATTGAAAATTATGAGGTTTATTTAAATATTTTAAAGAACAATTGAATGTATTTTGTATCATGATAATGACCTCGCGCGCGAGCATACTGTTCTTAACGTACACCTCTGGTTTAATTGTCCCCTTGTTCTGAAAACACCCACTCAGTCATTAGATTTAAACCCTACTTACTAGCTTGTGTACCCGTTCTTCACACGGGTGAATTAAAAAATCGAACAATACAAATTGAAGGATATAGAAGTTTTTAATTATTTAATTTTACATAAATTGCAAATTAAACCGAAAAAAGCTTTTTGCATTTCTCAGTTGAACAAAAGAACCCTTATTTGTTAAATTTTAAGTCTGCAGATCAAATAGCTGATAAAAAGTTTTATTTTTATTTATAACGCCCCGCAACTCTCTTGTAGATCAATTTTTGAAAATACCATCCTAAGTTGATCTCTGCTCAGCAAAAAGTAACTCATTGTTACACACTTTATGTAATGAACGTTTAAAATAGTGTTGTTGTTGTTGTGGCTAATCCTCAGTATGTGTCTGATGGAGTCATACAAGACCCGGAAAACCATTGACCCTTAAGAAAACCAATACCAGGAGGTT